>VXBI01002690.1:285387-440387 GCA_013397375.1 Toxostoma redivivum
ACTTTATATATAAATGCATAGATCTCTTGTAAATTCTATTAGCTGTGGACCATGTCCTGAGCTCCTGAGGTCTGTAAATCCTACACCCTGCAAGCCCAGGGAAGATTCACTAATTACATTTTGTGTAGAAGATGACTAAAAGGAAACTGGAATCATTGTCCTGTTGCTGTAGATGCTGACTGAGAGAGTTCCTGAGGTTCAGAGAGAGTAGGAAAAGTAATATATTCCAGCATGGAGAGTTGTCCACAGTGCTGCTACTAGAGCTGTGACTGGGGCAACTAATTTCCACTTTGGCAATCTGAGGCAAGCAGTCACAGATGCAATTCATGTGACTAAAGTTTTATTCCACACCTTACAGATTTTTGAGACCTTACCTAATGTCTGCCAATTGCATTAATTCCCCATCTTGTCAATTGTCTCAGTATGTGGAGACAAGAAAGATTAAATCATGCCATCATTACTGAGTCTCAGCAAGTATTAGTTAGTGGCACATGTAGCATTACAGTGATGAGAATTACAATTTTAATCAGTTGTGTTCAGTGTTTGTAAAACTTTCTGAAATATAGTTAGAAGACATGGTACACTGTCCCTATTTTGATGTTTCTTGTTTTATTTAATTATATATCTTCCCCCAGGAGAGGTCACAGTACTCCTTTTCTTCCAATATCGAGGTCATCAGATTCCCACATCTACCACCATTGTAGCACTAAGGCAAAGATTCCTGTTAACTGTGACAGTTCTACAAGGCAAGGCTAGCTGTTAGTTTTGCTAGCTACTAAGGCACTCTCCACTAGAATGTCTTCCTCTCAATTCCTTGTAAATTTTTCAAAATCCTAGCAGTTTTATTAAGAAAAATCACAAAAATTAATGGGGTACAGAATATAGCTAACACCCCACCAAGATTCATCTGTGACTGTTTGTCCCAGAGGGAGGACTTGCTATCTCAGATTAGTATCCTTGCTGTCTCCATCTCAGGAACATCTCTCCTTATCTGTTTACTCTTAACAGATGAAGGTAAATAGCTGATTTCATTTGTGAACTGACTAAATCAACATCCTTAAACACAATAATGTGGAGATAGAGGCAATAATTTCAGTCACCACTGCATGATAGAATCTTCTTCTATTCAGCAGGACTAGCATGTTAATACTACTTTGTTTGCAACTCCTTACTGTTTGTGTTTGATTTGGTTATTTTTTTTACTATGTGGGAAACAGAACATAAAACACTTTCAGTAGTAATGTTGATTTCTTGTGTGTATGTATACAAAGATTCAGTCTTTAATTACATGTCACATTTTTATTTTTCCAACAGACTTCTGGTATAGGAACTGTAAGATGCTCTTGAGAGCAATACAATTTGTGTAGAAAGGTCATATACTGGGCATACTGGAGATCATGAAGGGAATGAGGGAAGGGATTGGAAAAAGACAAGGGAGGTCCTTATATCTTAAACAGTTGAGTGCTGACATGGGGAACTGGGCCTTGTATCTGCCTCTGCACAGCACTCCTATATGTTGCTAGGGAAACTGCCTAAGATACACTACTAGCAATATTATATGTCCTTTATAAATCCTATATCCATATTCCTAAGATGCTGATTTGCACATGGGATAAGTACTTAAAGTTGCAACTCAAGTTACAGGAGCCATGCAAAAAAATATTTAGTTATTTAAAATCTCCAAAATTCTTTCAAAACTTGAGTGTCCAGTTTTCTTCAGCTGGGGACTCAAAATTAGCAATCTTTTCTAAATAGTAGAAATTTCTAATTTTTCATCCTTAACTCTTAATCTCTAAAAGGGAATAGTAGAATTTCCTCACATAAATTTTTTCCATGGAAAGAAAGCAGTTCTTCAGCTATCTTGAGAGAGTATTCCCTCAGAAAGTACACAAGGAAGTTAATACACCTGGCCTTACCAGAAGAATTTGAAAAGTGTAATTTCATTAAAATTATTAAGATAATGTGAAAAAGTAAATGAAGCAGACTTTCTGCAAAAGTTAAATAGTTTGATTGTATTATTTAATTCCACATTGTCTCACATATGCCTCAAAGAGTGAATTAATTTTGTAAAATGAACACTAATTTTTCCCCTTCTAACATAGTTTTGACTTTTGTTTTCCAATAATAGCTTATGTGTGAGAAAATGTGTCTATAATATAGCATGGACTGATCATAATACAGATGCTCTTTTACTTGAGGTCATCATACTATATACTCACCCCTGAAAGAGCATCAATAATTACAAATTAACTCTGTTTACTAAGTCTCAATACTTTCATAGTTCATATCACAGCAAGGATATGTTTTAATTATATGGTGTAATAGTTTTCCTCTACAGAAGTAATTACTCTTGTTTGGGGCTCTAGAGCCTGTAGCCCACATTTTGACACTGATATTTTTCCTAATGGGAAGTTACTTCTGTAACTATGGATTTTGCAAAGCTCATAGTATTTTTCTCCAGACCTGAATATAGTACTAGATTTCTCTTGCAGAAATACAGTGTTATTCAGTGTAATCACCCTAGGGGATGGGAAGGATTTGAAAGCATCTGCTGATAACACTATGTATTGAAAAATACCTTTTTCACATACATGCTGGCAGATATTCATTTACATTTGGTGTCATGATAAAGTTAGTTTTGCGGATTGGAATGAAGGCATCCTGACAGAGATTTCTGGAATCACTTGTTCCACATGAATGCAGCCAGAGTGGGGGAGTATTTGGTACTGAGGCCTTGGGTTCCCTCATGGTTTTCAGCAGAAGCCATTGCTTTCTGAAGAGCCACTGCTGCTTGAAAGCAAAGCTTTGTTTTCTTCCAGTCCTCTTGTTACCATGGGCTTTTACCCAAAGCAAGTTAGTACCACAATCCCAGCTCCAGTAATGGGAAGTTAGACTTCCCAGAGTGCCAAGACCAGTGGCGTTTTTCTTTGCAGCACTACTGCTGTCATTAAGGGACCTAGAAGTCCTCAAACAGCTTCTGTATACCATCAATAACATCATATGATTGCTAGAAAATCAAAAGCATATGAGAGAGACAATTGTAATATCTGACCTCTTTCCAAAGGGAGAGCAGTGAATATGAATCTTCAGAAAATGAGGAAGTAAATTGTTTTTTAATTTCAACAATATTTTTAAAGAGAAAGGGACATTTTGTCTTCAGAGCAAATCCTGTAACCTTCATTTAACCAGTAAAAAATGACTGAGGTGGGCAAGATTATGAAGGTGAAGTTCTGACAGATATTCTTCCATCCCTGCTAGGACAAAGGTTATGCTCTTGTCTTTTGTATTGCCTGCCATTTTCTTCCAGGCAGCTGAACCATTCCTTCTGAAAGGTCTCTTTGGTCTGGGACCCCTAAAAGCTCATATAATATCTTCAGGAGGTTTGTGTTTCTTGTCTCTCTCTCTCTTTTTTTTTTTTTTTTTCCCTTTTCCTTTTTTCCACTGAAACCCGTTTTGAGCTTCTTTGAGGGCTTGAGGTGCGTAAGCTTATAAAATTGTGGCAGCAGCAACAGCCTTGAAGAGGATACAATAACCACTGTACATCTGCTACGATGTTCTTAAGTATTTGCGGCATGCTGGCTTAAGCCTGTCAGTTTTTGTAAGGGCTACCTGTTACAATGCACCTAATTAGCTTACTGGCTATTTGGAGACAGCTCTACTGGTTTTTCTATCATCCAGTCTTTATTAAGTGAGCTGTTGCTGAGACGAATAGGTTCTTTATAATGATGAGGTCCTTTTTACGCTTATTAGTCCTTAAAGCAAGCCTCTTCTTATAGAACAAAGTTCTCTCTCTCTCCCTCTCCCCCTCTTCCTTCCCCTCTCTCTCATTTTTTTTCTTAAGACTTACAGTGGAAGAAGTAAAACAGCTTTTTTTCTGCTGAAGTATTTTATTAAAAGTTTTAGTGGCTGCACTAAGAGCAAGGTGCCTGTGCCTTTAATCATTTTCATCTTTAAAACAGAACCTTATATTTTCACATCTTCAGCTGTCCCAGAGGGCAGCTAGGCCACCTTTAACAACATTAATTTCTCCTTATGACAGGACTAGTGCTGCCCCAGGTCTTCAGAACTGCCTAAAATGTCTGGAAAAGTAGATAATGAAGAGGATATTAGAATTGTAAACAAGAACAATTTGGTAATAAAAACCATATATTTTCTCCATAGGACTTTGGGCTTAATATTGCAGCAGCAAAAGTGTCACAAGTCATAATTTGTTGATGGCTACTGTACATTAGTTACTGTAGGAGCATGTACATAAAGGGCAAGAACTACTGGCTTTGCATTAAAGAACATCTAAGATGGGCAATACTAATTTTCTTGTTTTGATTAATCTCTTTTGTTTGCTTCTATTGCAGTATAATCCTACCAAAAATTTTCACACATTCATCCTGTGACTGCTTACGAAATGTTTCTGTATCTGGAAATGCTGGACAAACACCTCAGCCATGCTGTCGGCATGAGCTGGAGCAGCCCCCAGCCCTGGGAATTAGCCTCACCTCCATGAGACATGGATTCCTGAATAGAGAACCAATTGAAAGAATGAAATGCTGGTATTTTTCTAGTATGATTATGGAGTTTACCAGCTGCGCATCCCTGCCTCTGTCTACCCATACATCCTTTATTGCTGACAGGGTTTATGAGTGTAATATGATGGAGTAAGAAACAGTAGATTTTTCCCAAGAAGCCGAGCACAGCTCTTTGCAGAGAATGTAGGAGGGTAGTATAAAATGGTAAGCATTGTAGTCTGCAGATGTCATAAACAGGGCTATCTTTTCATCTTAAGGTTCACAGCCACTGAGAAAGTTCATGCTGTACTTAACCTTTGGCCTTCTGCTGATCTTTTGTTGCTCTGCATTAGTGTGCTGAAATCTGAAAACACAATCCTTACAATACCTACCCACCTTTCTTTCAGCAGTGTGGTTTCCTTTCATAATTTGCATCTGCTGCTTTTAGCAGACTGAATTTAGTCCAGCCTCTTCCGCCTAGATTTTAGACTTCCTGGATAAAACAAAAGAAACAAAAAAAACCCCAAAAAAAACCAAACCAAACCAAACCAAACAAACAAACAAACAAACAACAAAAAAAAACACCAAAAAAAAAAACCAAAAAAAAACAGGCTAAACAAGAACAAATCCAAATCCAAAAATCCCAGACTATATTGACATATTAGTTGACAGCAGCATTGTGTGTTTCCTATTAGAAGTTATAGGCTCAATCAGTCGTCTTGCTTACTCAGAGTATGCAGTATTTCAGAGCTAAATGTTTTAAGCTAATTGGTCCAATACCGAGGTATCACATTATGCACTTTAGTGAGGAAAATAAATTGGCTGCATTTTCTAGGGTTCTTTTCTGAATCTATGCACCCCCTGCTTCCTCTAGCCCCCCACCCCCTCTCCAGTCAGGACAACAGCTTTTCTGTCATTAATTCTACATCAAATTGTTTCCTTGGTGAATCGGTTCCGAGGCTAATGAGCTGCCTGCGCTAGCAGTTTGCCTCATTGTTTTTAGTGGAGTTTCAGATGAGGGCATATCACTTTAACACTCGTCGGTGATAGCGGGATCATTCCCCAGACAGGGCTCACTCAGCCTTGATACAAACTGAAAGGCTAAAATGAGCACTCTTCTATTATTTAGGCACCTGTCCAGAGGTTGGAAGAAATCCTACTTTTGCGGATTTAGCTAAAGAAAGCAGAGATAACCACCTTGCCTTCTGTGTCTAATAAGATGTGAAAGGGGAGAAATAATGAGTATTACACTGTATTCTCATGTAAAAGGCTGAGAAACAATACTCTCTGAACACTGGCAGCAATTCCAGTCATTTTCAAATGAAAAGGACTATTTGTTTCCAAATTACACCAGCCACTGGAATGCATAGATATATGGCTCCAAAATCCTCATTTTGCGAAGTAAAATTACCTTTCAGTAATTTAGTCACTGCAGGCTTTCCTTGCTGCCTGGCCAGGAGCTATCAGATAGCTTGCAGCTGCAGCCTGAAACGGGACCATTTTTTTCCAGGACAGGCAGTTAGTTAGTAGAGCCATCAGTGTGGCATCTGTCATCCCGCTAGGCCCAAATTGTTTTCTATGATGGATGTCACAGTCTGTATGATCAAAATAGGAGCCCTGCTGCTTTTAATTGCAAAATCGGAGTACTTGCACATTTGTTATTATGCTGAGGTTATTACCTCACACAAAATGAATTAACAGGTGAAAATAATTGATGAGAGGAGTCTTGGGATTTTTAGCCTCTTCAAAGAGACTTTGTAATTATGGCATAATGAATGTTCTGAGACATATCTGTGGGGGGCAGCATGAGACCACCAAAGATCTCTTTAGATTGATGATAAATTCAGTGAAATCTACTGTAATACTGCTTAAATTTACTTAGCAATTAGTTTAATAGGCCTACATGATTCATGATAACGTAGTGAGAATTTTTAAATAAGTTTGTTCCATCCATTTATAAATTAAGCCGCTTACCTCAGCTTTCTTCCCAAGGTGATGGAATATGTTAACTAATCAGACTTTCTGAAACAAAGATGATGTTGGGCAGGGATTTCAGTTACTGGAATACATTTCTATTTAAATACTTCATTGCCTTCATCCTACACAGTGTGAATCTCTTCCCCACACACCCCCATGTCACCACCACCCCTCCACCTCTCATCAAATTTTGTCCAAAGGCAGTATTGATGGTCCTTTAGCACAAGGAGACTGTGCAGTTGTCTTGCAAAGTAAATCGTTCAAGCATTTTGTAATGTGAAGTAATTGTTCCTGGCTTTCTGACCAGTATTCCATTCAGACTTGGTCAGCTTTCAAATTCATCCAGCTCCTGAGCACAACCAGACTGACGCACTCCAGTCCATCTCTCCTCTCGCTCTGACACTCTTTAGTTTCACAAGGTGTCTGCAGCACAGAGCGCTTTCTCACCAGGCTGTCCTGCTGATGCTAAGGGGGTAATGCTCTTTTATTTTATTTTTGAATTCTTGCATTAAACAAGCAGAGTTGGCTCACCAAGGAGCAGGTTTGCATGTGCTGTCCATTCAATTAAGCACATAAGCAGATTTTAAATATCAGATTTTAAAAGTGCCAAAAAGTAAAAATTGTCTGATTAATTCAATAACTAGTAAATAATTCACTGCATAAAACTCACAGGGGAAAGCCTCCACATGGTGTATGAGCAAAGTTCATCCTCTTTCTGTTGCACATTACGTTATTGACATACCAGATACATTCAAACACCTCAAGGTTACTCATTAATTTGCAAGGGTTTAAATCTAATTTAATTCCAGCTACTACTGACATCCTGAAGATTCTACAATAGTTTGTAACAGACATGCCTTTAGCTCAGACTGTGGGCTAAGGGAAATATGCAACAGAGGAAGGGAGAAGTTGCTACTAATTAGAAAATAACAGAAAGAAACCTATCTTGGGAACTTGGCTGATAGGTCACATGGGGCTTTTCATTAATTTACTATACATCCATAATCTCTCTCCACACCCCCAATACATTATTTATTATCATTCCAGGTATAAGGCACACAAAGAATAGGTATGATTACATATAGATAGATATGCACAGAATTTACTTTGCTCACAAGACGATACTTTGTTTTCAGAGATTTTCATTTGTTCTTGGGAGAATTTCTAACTGAAGCTTTGAACAGCTCTCTAAATAAAACATATATCACCCTAGTGAGCTAAAATGACATGTATCACTGGGACATGCAGTTGATGTTCAGTTAATTCCTTTTAAATTCTGATTCCCTTCCCTCATGCACACATCATTAAAAAAAAATCTTTGTGGTTTCTTCTTTATTTTATTGTAGTTCCATTTTACATCCGTAGTTTTGTCTCTCTTTCTACATCATGCATTCTTTTCAGATTTACTGTCAATGTTTGGTATTTAAAAGTATATATTATCAAAGGGTCTCAAAAAAAGAAAGAGAAAATGCCTAGCAAGAAAATACAATAAATGCAAGACAAGTAGTAGATTGCCCCACATGTGAAGCGGACTGTGGTAACTCATATCAGGCTTCCTGTCACTTGCTGAGACATTTTTCATAAACCCTCACACGCTTGCATTTATCTTCAGTACAAAGCCCAAGATGAATTCTCCAAAGACATTAACAATAGATAAATGCTTATTAAACAAAACAGTCTATTCAAGAGTAAGTATAGTGTCTGGATTAGACGCAGCAAGATGTTTATAAAATCAAATATACATTATATCTTTTGGCTTGATTCTTTTGGCTGTTCTATGAAATTTTTTCAGCCTTTGGTTATAATCTTAATAAACATGAAATAAAAGACAACCAGAAGCTCTAGTTTAAGTGATATCACCTCTGATGCCTGTTTGATTCATAATATATAGATGGATTCTCTGGATAACTTATAATATAGTAGCAGTAAAATTAGGGAAAAATAGAGCCAAGGGAAGATGACTCTGGATATATTTCATGTCAGTGGACATTGCAATATTGCTATGGAAGTCTTTTTGCTAAAAGCATTTCAGAATCCAACTTATAACTTCACTTAAGAAACAGTAGAATGCATAATTTTTGTCCTTGACAACTTCAGAAAAAAAATTGTCTCCTACAAAAAAGAACAGCAAAACCCCACCAAAAAAACCCCAACAATAAAGCAACTGAAAAAACCAAACCAAAAACCCAAAAAATCACATAAAAAGACAATAAAAATCACAAAAAACCCAATCCAGCAGAATTGTACATGTTTTATGATAGCTTTAAGACAAATGATACACGAAAGTGTGATGCATAATTGACTTCAAAAGCAAATACCAGTCTCTTTCTTTTGAATGCACTGTGTAAGTGCAAATATTTATATGGTGCCTAGTGACTACAAATAGTTTCAAGTAGAGTGTAGTTTTTCTAAATCTGGTTCTATAGCTGCATGTTTGATGTGTTGTTTAACTATCATGGAATTCAAGATGGACAGAATAAAAAATAACTGCATTATACATGCATCAATATAAAATATTGGGGAGGCTATGGTTTGTGAATCACATCAGCAAGCAAATCCAAACCCCATGATTGCTATCTAAAATTGCAAGTTTAATATGTAATGAGGTTGCAAATTAATCTCATGGATGGTGTAAGAATGTTAGTATTGCATGTAACCTTGCTCCTGATAGCCCTTTCACTCAGTAATTAAACTGAATTTGACTCTGAGTCTGTTTTCTTTAGATGGCCCCTGTTCCTGAGTAATACCCCATAGGAGCCCCACACTACTGATGTATTGCATTAATATATCATCAGAAGCAGTTGTCATTCCAATGATATATTAGTGTAATACACGAGAATGAGGCTCACTGATGATGTATTTAGTCCTTACAATATGGCATTGTCCAGGGAAGCAAGGGTCCAATAAGAGATTCATTACAATTACAGTATGAAGTCAGCTAATGCACTGCAGGTTGGGAAATGCATTTCTGGTACCAGGTAGGTAATTTTGATGCTAAATTCAATGTCTTGTCATTGTTTCTAGTGCTTCAGTCTACAAAATTTGTGACAGCAGTTGAAAATAATTCCAAAAAATGAACAAGCATTCTCTTATTTGTGTTTAATTTCCTCTTTTTTTGCTAAGCTGTTCTTTGTGAACTATGTGTAAACTGTAGGCTATTGTTTCTTTTCTCTTCCTCAGTATATTTTTGTTCTCAAAATGTAAGCATCTTAGATCTGGGACCTACATTTCACAAATGATTGAAAAGCATTTCTCTCTTCCTGGAGTCTCCCAAAAGCAAATATTTATTAACAATACCGGCAAAATCTGCATCCTGTTTTGGGCGCTTCTTGAAAGCTTTCATAGCTGCTGAAGCCGTCCTTCTCCTGTGAAAGATAAAGTTTCTGGTCTCACTCTGAGTCAGCGATACTGATGAAATAATGTCATATATCTCACCTTAGTGAAGGCTGCAGGTGGATGCATATTTCGTCTGCTATAGGGAGTGGTCTTTGTTGCCAGAGCTACCAAATAAGGAAGATTTGAAGAGAACCATTTTCTTTGAAGGCTACAAGTACATTTTCTGCTAATAGACCTTGCAAAAACATGCTGTAAATGTAGATGAATTAGAGACTTGCATTCAGCACTTTCTATCTAGCCTCTGCCGCTTTTTCTAAGAGGACAAGAAATAGGAAGAGGAAAAAATTGAGTCTTTCACATGTTTATAAAATAGGGCTGAAAGAAAGAGGGATATTTTATGCATTGGGAAAGCAGTTACTGCTCACTCTCCTACAGTCTTTGATTGCATCGTAAATAAAACAGTGGTGTGAGTCATCCTGGACGTACGATGTATTGAGATGCTGGTTGGAAGGCCAGTAAGGAAACTAAAATTATGGTGGAAGATTCTTAGGCTGGTGATGGTTGGACACAGAATGAAGTGATATTCTCATTTATTGAAGAGGAAAGGAAAATGTGCAGAGGTTTTATAGAATCTCCTGGCCAAAGCACATTGTACAATCCACTCATGTTTTGAAAAGTCTTCTTGTCTTTCTTGTCCCAAGATGATTAACTTGGGCAAAAGAAAGTGGAAAAAAAGAGGAAAAATTGAAACATAAGAGAGCCTGATGAGCTTCTGTTGTCTGCAGCCTTGGAAACTAGATTCTGCTTCTGCAAAATGTAAAGTCAAGAAAAGATGTATGTGGTAGATAATGGAAGTGATATGTGACAATGGAGTGAAAAGGGGTGCAATTATCATCAGTGGGTCTGAAATGATTCATGTATGTGTGGATATATCCCCTGACATATCTTTCCACACGTGCAGAATTTTAAACTAGTTAACAGGATTGCTAGAGTAATTTGTATAGCTTCAGTGTAGACAACCAAACCATGTTCCTTGAATCCCAGTCCCTACACTACATACTGCTTTTACTGAAAGAGTTCAGATTTAAAGCAAGAAAACTATATCTCTTGGGGCTTCATTGTGATGCTCAGCTGAGTATCAAGTTGTGTACTGCCAGGTGACACCCATCTAGGTGCTTGTGTTGTGTTTCTGGGAATGGAGTTCAGAATTTCCTCCAAATCAATTTCTCTTTACTTGGGGATTATATCTGCACTTGGATTTGGCATCCATCAGGCATGTAGAAGTTCTAAGGTTATCCTGAAACTCTAACAACTCACAAAAAAATGTTTCAAATCTTCTCAAAAGCTTAAAAGCAAGGAAGTTTGTGGCCTTGCCATGTATAGAAGCTGGAAGAGGAGCCTTTGGCCTCTTAGGTCTCTCTTCACCTGCTCTCATGCTAGTGGCTGGTGTAGCTGAAGACTTTTTGCTGAGACTCTTTGAGATGAGTGGTCCCATTGCTCTCACTCACCAGGCTGCCAAGGGGAGGTAGATCACTCCTGCTGTCACCTCCATGGACCTAGTAGAAGCTGGTGAAAAGCAGTTAATCTTAACTAGGTACTCTCAACACCTGATAATCTAATTGTGACAGCCCCATATCAGACCTTATTGCCCAGGTGCAGCCTGCACAGACTTTGTGCATTGCCGTCTGCCTGCCAGGCATGCTGAGTGCAACCCTTCCTGCATTTCCAAATGCAAGAGTAAGCCTTGAGTACCTGGCACATTGTGTCATGATGTGCATCTCTGGATTTCCTCCAGCCTATCTGACTGGGGAAACTGAGGCATAGATCTAAAAAGGGAATTGCTCCCTTATTCTAACAGTTGTACCCCAGAAACATATGTGTTAACTTTTATTCAACACGTTATTGGATCTTATGTAATTTATTACGAGTATCCCCTTTTATTTCTCACTCTGCCTGTTTAAGAACCACCCTTTCTAGATTATTCACATGAATTACTTTCTGAGAATGCTTTAGCATTATATCTTTTTATTTATAAGGACCTATTCAGCAGCCTAATAGAAAGAATGCATTAAATCCGTTTTAATTTGTCTTAGAGCTTTTTTTTAAAAAATATGAGGCTCCTTGTATCTCCTACATTTATTAAGATTGATCATGATTGCATATAAATGTCCAATTTAGCAAGACATTATACCCAATGTCCTTGAGTTTTCCAAAATATTATCCTCATTTCAAGCAGCATTTTCCCTAGACTTGCCATCAAGTAGTCTAATTCTTATCTACATATGCTATCCACAGAAACATGAAGTATTATACTCAATTTCCCTCTATTTTGGCTGAATAAAGCTATTATATAGATGCATGTGTGCCCAGAACAAGCTAGTAAAAAAAAACAAAAAGGAGAAAAGGAAAAAACATATTTCAATGTCATCATAAAACAGCAGAGGCAAATCATAATTAGTATTTAATGCTCCAGTGTTAGTTGACCAATTAGACTTTGAGTATAATATTGTGTGTCTTTCAAAACAAGAAAATGTGCTTTTTTTCATGCATAGTTATTACATAAACTTTTTGCTTTTCCCTACAATGTGTTTTCATATAAACCCACTTAATTGTCTGGAGAATTAAATAGTGTTTACATGACAAGTGTACTGTGCCAATTAAACACAATGTTGATTATATATTTCTCAATTATTATAGTGCTTATAATAAATTGATCAACAGTATCTACACTACCTAAAGTTTCCTAATAGGGTTTCTTGTGTCTTTGCCAGTTACTTTGCACGGGTAGAGCCCAGTGCTGACCAAATCTAAATGGTTCTTTTGTCAACAAAGAATAAGAAAAGAAGAAAAGGTTAAACGAGCACTAGGGGGTGGGGAAGAAGAGGAAGAAGGTACAATGTCACCTCCATGCTGTGACAGCCATGAATCAATTATTCACGTAGCAATTGGCAATATTTCTGAAATGCTGCAGACTGGCAAGAAAATGTAAAATGCATTTTCCTGGAGACGTCATGATTTTTCCAAGTAAAAACCATAAACAAAATCTGAAGGGGGCAAAATATATGTGTGTGTTGGGGACGAATATGCTGAAGAGATCAACAGCAGTAGAGGGATATATTATTATGGAAAATACATTCAGAAGGCTGGAGACAGAAAAAGAAAAGAGTATACAGGATGAAAGGGTGAAAGTGCTGGGCTCAGCTAGTTACAGTAAGATTAATGCCATTTAAAAAAAATCTCACAACACATTACAATATCTAACAATACCAACATGTATTGATTTCAAATTTATTTCCTGTGCCAAAACTGGTAGCATAACACACAGGGAAAAAGAAGAGAGAGCTATCTCTGCAGAAATACTTAACACCATGGTGAATGGAAGGAGAGGGACTGTCACACAAGGAAAATGAGTTCTGACCATCACTCAAGTCTTGAACTCTGTATATTAGACCTTGCTGTAGATACGATTTCAGAGTATCTGACATAAAAAGTCATATTTTCTTAAGAAAAACAAAGCATGAAATTTAGTATGCCCTGATAAAAATGTATGGAATGTACTTTAGAGCAAAATTTATTCAATCCTGACCTTAAAATAGTATTTCTACTTCTAGTGGTAGGTTTCCTTTAGGTTCAGAGAAGTGTAAAGATTCCAAGAAATGCACATTTTCTCTAAGCTAATGCAAAATCACAGTTCAACAATACGATATTTTATTCAATTAGAAAATAACAAACTAAAGGCTGGCATGAATCAGAGGGAAAAAAATGCCATGTAGTATGTTTTTCCCCACTTAATTTTGCAGACAAGTGACTCTAAGGTGAAAGCACAAATCACAGAAATGCAGGCGAAATTTCAGCTAGAGCAGTCTGTGTCTACACTGAAATAGAAGGGGTCCAATCTTTCTTTCATGGGATTATAAATGGTTTGTATGGGCTGTAATGAGAGATCCTTCAAAGGAAGAGCAGGGCCCCAAACTTTTTATTTTTAACTACTTAACCATCTGACTTTTTACTCTCTAGCTTTCCGTGCTCCTTCAGATCTTTGTGTGACTTCCCCGTTTGTCATGCATTCCAAGCCACAGGATGTGTCAGCTTAGTGATATTCATTAGCTGGCCTGTGCACCTCCCAGCTCCTATAGCTCCCTCTGCTCAGCTCTGACTTACCTCTTGCTCACAGAGGAAGTGTCTCCTTTTCTTCATTGCTTTTTTTCTTCCTCTCTTTTCTGATTGTCCAATCTCTTCCTTGAGAATGACTCCTTTTACATTTGCACACTGGGACTTATTTCCTTTTACACTTTAGTCCCCATTAGAAGGCTTCACCTTCGAACACACAAACCCCAAATTGCACATTGTGGTACAAATGAAATCTCCAAATTACCAAGTGCAAAATTAGCATTAAGAAATCATAAGACAACAAACAATAGAGCTTTTTATGTGGTTTTTGTAATTGCATGAAACTAGTTACTTTGGCAATTATTGTTTGTGTCTCATTAGCATGCAAAATGGGTTTTTAGACTAACCCGCACACAAAAGAAACCATTTGTGATGAGAACTGTGCTTTGTTTAATGTTAGACACCATTGTATTTGCTTTCCTAATATAACAGTTCTAATTAGTACCTAGCACTCATCCTGAGTTTTTCAGCTTGAAAACGACGAAGGTGACAATTGAGTCACAATTCCATGGCACTCTTTGTCAGTACCTGTCAAAATATAGCAAAGTCTTTAGTAGTTGTGATCTAAATACTAAAAAAAGTTAATAGTCCAGAAAGAATCTCACCTTAGCTAATAAAAAAAAAATAAAATTACAGAATAGCCTTTGGTTTAGAGCATTACATTCTTAACACTTCATGGTTAAATATGGTCTTGGCAAGATTGTCCTCTGTCCTACTACTAACTTTGCATTGTTTTTGCAATCTTACCTTTATCTGTTCACCTGCTTCTTTGATTTTTACTGATTCATTAGAAAAGAATGTGTGGTTAGTGGCAAAAACTAAAATCCATTCATCAGTATATGCAAACTTCTTTAATGTGATTGCTCACTTGTCTTTGAAGAATTATTATTTTCTTTAGAAAATGCTTCACTCCAGAGCTGGAAACAACCATCGCTCCCTTTCACTTATATTTTTTGACTTTACCTTAAATTCTTCACAGAGCCAATAGATACAGTGGTAGGTAGGGGAAACATGAAAACTCCTGCTGAGGAGTTGTCTCCAACCTTATGTTTGTGTATGAATAAGTCAAGAAAGAGCCAGTCCAGTGACACTTTGTCAGTATTGCTTTGTGATTATCACAGTATGAAGTGATAACATTGTGTTTTCTTTAAAGTAATAGATATTTATAAAGAGCTTGACTGCTCACAGGCTTGACCAGTGTTTTGGCTCATAAACAGCAGACTTCTATATTTTCTAGTTATCTTAGGCCGACTGAGAAGCTGAGTATCAAAAGTATCAAAAGCAAAATTGCCCTCTTGGTCCCCATAATTCAAAACTTGCCTCTCAACTGGCCTCTTTCTAGCTCATTAACTTCCAAGGAAGTATGCTTTTGGTGTGTTTCATTCTATCCTGGTTCCAAAGGACTGAATGCAAGGAGCTCTGAACTCCTTTTCTTTGCCGGCATCAAGTCTTAGTGATTCTGCACTGAAATCAGTTTGTTTGTTTGTTTGTTGTCTTAAGTCAATAAAAGACATCAGACCCATCAGTGTTTCTGTGCCTCAGACTCCATTCTGAACATGGAGACACAACTTCCCTGGCTGGACTCACACAGCAATGGTCCTGACTTCAGAGAGTGTGTAGCCAATAGACACCCTAAGTCTATTTATTCAGCTTATCCTCTTCTCTTACTGTGGATCTTTAATTGTGAACTAAAGTTGTTCATGCCAAAATACAGTGGAACCTGTATTTTCACCAAAAAATAAATCAGCTGAAGAGAAAGCAGATGGATCAAGGATGGAGATGGAAGGAAGGGAGGATTTGAGCAGTGGTCACAAGTTCTGTAGTTTTGTCACTTCTCCAGGAAGATCATCCTATTCATTCTCATGATGGTGCAATATCTGCCAGCTATGGCATGTATCTCAAACATTGCAACTGTGTGTACCCTGGTTAGCTTAATGGATGTACCCACAAAACATGAGATTTTGTAAGCCAGTTCTTATTCTCCACCTCTAAAATGATACTGCCACACAGTAAGCAATAGTGTGTTCATTTCTCTCCATCTGTTATTAATTTGTTTTTTACATGGACAAGCCAGGTATCTGTATGAGAAATTTATCAAACAAACAAAATTTCATCAGTAAGTAATAGCCTAACTAGGAACTGGGGAGAAATAGAGAAAATTAAGAAGAGGTTGAAAATTAACTAAGCCCTTAGCTTCCAGACCAGACTTTATTTTCATCAGTCATGGTCACGTTGTGAGGTCTTCAAAGTTATTTAGGTGACTGTTTGGATACTTCCAGCTGTTCCAAAGTTTCCACTAGCTGGCTTGAAATCTAGTTTAAGATAAAGTCCAGGACACTCCAAACCCATGTATTTAATTTGAGAACATTCCTTAAACTAAAGTCTAATTCTACACATACCTGTGCATAATTGCAGCCTCACAAAAACCCATGAGGGCATAGGGATAAGGCTCACAGTTAAGGAACTGGAAACTGGCTCCAAAATTCTCATATTCTGGTAGATGGAGGTGTTTAATTGTAAATAAATACCCCAGACACATTCCGAGGGGACACTTTTCTGTATATCTTCTAAGAAGTTGTTCTCTTTTATGCAATTCAGAAAGTCATAAGATATACTTGAATAGCTTATCCATAAAATAATTAGTTTATTAGTTAATAGACTTAGTGAAATTATGAAATGAGTGAGTTTAGGTAAGTATACATAACACAGTGAAGCATAAATAGGTCCAGGAGCATGGTCCTACCTCCGGTTGGTGTTTTACAGAGACTTTACAAGAGTGAAGAAGCTACATTAGTGTGGCAGCATGACTTGCACTAAGTCCAGGCAGTCAGCCAATTAGCTTGGACCCTGGGGAAGGGTTGTCTGTTGCCTGTCACACTTTACCCCCAGCAAAGCAACTAAGTACTGCACAGCTTCTTGTTCACCTACCCCTCAATCCCCTCTACTCCAAATGGGATAGGAAGGAGAATTGCACAAAAATTGTAAACCCCATAGGTTTAGATCACAACAGTTTAATAAATGAATTAAATAAAAAATAATAATAAAATTGTAATGAAAGGATAGTCAGCAAAAAGAGACTGAGAAATAAAGACAGACAAGTGGTGCACAATAGAATCTCTCATAACCCACTAACAGATTCCTGGTCCATTCCTGAGCAGCAATTGGAGCCTCCTGGCCAATTCCCCCCAGTTTATCTACTATGTGTGATGCTTTATGGTAGGGAATAAGCCTTTCACCAGCTCAGGTCAGTTGTCCTGGCTGTGTTCCTTTCTGGCTTCTTGTGCCCCTACTCATTCACAGAGCATGGGAAACTCAAAAGACCTTCCTTGGCTTAGAGTAAGCACTGCTCAGACACAACTAAAGCTTTTGTGTGTTACCAATATTATTCTCATAGCACTGTACCAGCTACTGGGAAGAAAAGTAACTCTGCATTGGCTGAAAACAAGATATTGTCAAAGACATGTGGTTGCTGAGAAGACCCAACTACCAACATCTCTGAAATGTAACGGTTTTGTTTTATTGTTGCTGTACTTCTGTTGATTCCAGGGGAGGAAAAGGATGTAGAGTGAAAAGAATAACTTTTACATAAAACAACCAACATGGTACTGCAGTAAACCTCCTTCAGTCTTCCTAAGAGTCATCATCATGTGTCCATTCTTTGCATATTTTCACCCTTTCATATGAATGTCAAGTTCTTAATAAGGTCATTACAAAGGTGCCTGCTGCAGTTCCTATCTTCTGTCTTCCATTTTCTGTGATAATTTTCTGTTGGAATGATAAAATGTTGTGTTTCTTAAGATGGTGAGCAACTTAGTGTGCTGGGCACCCCACCACTCTGGCCACACTGATTCAGTTACTGAGCCCTGGGGTCTATAACTCGTCAGTATCTCCACAAGTGTCTGGTTTCCCATCTCTGTGCATGGACAGCCAAAGTAACTCTTCTAATTAGTGAATGATTCACTCCATTTATATATTTCGACACTTTTCCAGTTCTTTTTGCAAAACCAGATGCTTTCTACCTGACTTACCACGTAAATCTGTGTAGTGATGTGACAACACAGCTCTGAGGAGGTGGAAGTAGAATAATTTCCTAAGATACTTGCTCCATCAGGACCAGGGGTGTGCTGTTTGCAGAACTCAGATTAGATCAGGAGTTCCTGAACAGCATTGTGCTGTGTGCTTAGAGACCTTGTGGTTACATCTATGGGAGTAGATGGACTTGGCCAGAGACCATTCTTGGACAGCAGAACTTAGAGCTAAAATCCAGACAGCCAAGCCCTCTTGTCCCCAGAATAAGGTGACAATGTCCAAATGACCTATTTGAAATGGTGTCTTACCCTGGCATTAAGTGGAAGAGAGATGGT
Organism: Toxostoma redivivum; assembly: GCA_013397375.1. Taxonomy (NCBI): domain Eukaryota; kingdom Metazoa; phylum Chordata; class Aves; order Passeriformes; family Mimidae; genus Toxostoma; species Toxostoma redivivum. The sequence goes on from VXBI01002690.1 coordinate 303,737, forward strand.
TAGCTGAGCCCAAAAACGATTCCAAGAACTGTGTTAGCAGTTTAATTGTATGGACAATCATGTCTCAGTAATTGAGCCCACAGAATAGATGTAGGCTGGGGATCACAGTTTATCCCTGTAGAGAATGGGCTTAGTGACACAGTATTGCATGCATTGCAGCCTGGTTGTGAAGTTTAACTGATATTTATAAAATATGCCAAATCCTCGCATACAAAATGCTACATAAGTAATAAGTATTAATAAACGTGATTATATTAAACCAGGTCTGTTTTCAGTCATGCTTTATAAGACCACAGTTGTAGCAGTAAGTGAGCTTTCATATGAAAGATCAAACATTTTGCCTTCCATTGTAAGCCATTCTTTGTAAGCTTTTCCAATAAAAACAGCAGAATATCTCATACATATTGAAATTCAATGACATTCTTAAAGACTAAGTGTTCATTTGCAAATGGAAAGCAATAATACTGAATTTCTCTTTCCCAGATTTTTTGAGCATGTATTTCAAGCTGAATGTTATCAATAAGTAACAAATTAGTAAGCTTAAAATTTACATTAAAACTTGTATATTTTTTTATTAGTACAACAAGACATCAGGTGCATTTTAGCTTTAACCTAAACCTAAGCAAGTAAGGTCTACTGCTTTGTCAAACAGTTTTTCAAATTGCAGTCTGTCACATCTTCAAGCCTAACTAGTTCTTAGCACTTAAAAAATGTTTTTCCCAAATTACATTCACTGAGAAGAGAGACACCCCAGTTTAAACGAAAGCTGGTCTTAAACCACTGCAGGAGACATTTTAGTTTCCAGTTCTTTATTAAGAGAAACAAACCAGAAGCTTCCAAGGGTGGGGTACCAGCACTTACAATTCACATACCCTGACACAGGGCTTCACCTCTTTTGGTGCCAATCTAAACTTAAAAGTGCTACTGACACAACTCTGACAGAGTGTGAAAAAAATATCATTTCCCTAACTGATTCAGCTATGGTGTTTTCCTTGCAATATTACCTCCTATTCTTTTTGGAAACTGGTATAGAAGTAACTGTTAAAAAGGAATCTTTTGATTATAAAAAGTATCTCTCAATTCAAAGTGCAATTCAAATAACAACCTCTTTTTGGTGTAGACCAGGCCTGGGGCTCTGTCTTTGTGTTATGGACATATCTTCACAGATAATATACCAGATTTTAACTCAAATACAGGAGTTGGAGCTTACAGTGTGTAAAGCGAGATTTCTAACTCATCTTCAGTTCATTTCAAAACTCACTCCCTAAATGACCAGTACTTCAGTGCTGTCTCCTCTTTTTCTCAAAACACAGGGAAAAGCCTCATGACCCTGCACTGAATATGAGAGCCTGCATGAGGCACTCTTTGAAGAGCTTGTCACAGCTGCAATGTCAGAGGAAACCAAGTCTCTCTGCTAAGGAGAGGGCAACAGGTTCTGCTTTACAGTTATGGCTCTGTATTTCAGCAGCAGGACTCTGTCAGAAAGGCAGTGGAGCTCATGGCTGAGAGCCTTATAACTGCATGCTGTGACTCATATAGGAACAGATCCTCAACATCATGCTTGTGCTGATGGCTCCTTTCCAGTCACTAGCATCAGCTCACACCTGACTGCATCCCCTGACTTTGTGACTTTTTTTTTCACTTTTGTGTATGTGTTTGAGCTTTCAGAACTCCATAGGGTTGCCAGGCCAGACACATGGCCTGTTTGGCAGCTTACTTTCTTCTTTCTCATGAAACCTGTAGACTGCCCAACTTGGCTGTAGGGCTTTTTACCCTACGCATTCCTGTATGGCATCTTATATATCCCAAACACAGCTATATAGCTTTTTAGTGTTTTTCTTCTTTCCAGACCTGTTTCATCTCAGCTGTCCCCCAAAAAATACTTTCTGTGAATCAAAAAAGTGAGGGGGGATTATTTCCAATTATTTCCTAGGTTTTTATTGAATTTTCTCCCCCTCAAAACCCTTTAGGAACAGCTCTATTGTGCTGTCGCACCATTTCTACATGTTCCAGCAAAGGAACCAGAGCTTATTCCTTTGAGCAACTCCAAACTTGAATGAATTCAGTCTTCGCATAAAAATTTCCAAGAAATATCAGAGTATAAATCCATGTAACATCCTTTTGGTGACTGTTATATTCTCTTGCCAAGGGAGGAAATATTTCTCATATCCATGAGGACATACAGAGCAGATAACTGAGACAACTGGCAATTGAGCAATGAGCCACCACAGGCCTTACTGGTGCCTATTTAAACTGTATTTTGAGGTATGAGGTGAGGGGGCTGAGTGCTCTCAGTCATCCAAGGAATGTGTCAGTAGCCAAGCAAATGCATCCAGTGTGGCTAATTGCTGCTGAAGCATATTTCAATCATTTAAAGTTTAAATATCTGAGTCTCTGAGGTGCTGTGCTCAACTCAGAGGCATTTCTACGTTTGTCTGTACCTGTGCAAAATGGTTTTAATTTTGGAATACCATATCTCATTAGTTTTAAGGGACATTCAATATATCAATCAATTGCTTTAATGAAAAACTGTAAATCCAGAAATAAAAGAAAAAAAAAAGACAACAAGATGGCAGAGGGTGCTTATCTATTGACCATAATAGCTTCAAGTATTTTCGCAGCTGAGGGTAGAACAGGTGAGTGTCTGATTTTCTTATTCTCTTTGTATCCTCCAGACAGACTTAAAGAGGCTGTTACATGGACAGCCTGAATGGTGTGGCTCCCAGGCCAATAATGGTAACTAAAGACAAGTTGTTGCATAGGTGTTCTGGCACAAGGGAGTGTGAGCAAGAGAGGTCTTTTCCAGGGCAAATGTGCATACATGAAAGTTGTCACAGAACTTTAGGTATGGCAACAGGCAGTGGAATTACAAGAAACTAATACAGAATGTAGCTGGGAATGATGTCAAGAATCTGTAGAAGAAGCTGGATGTGGGCTGGAGAATGACATGGTAGGAAAAGAAGGAAATAATTATCTTGTCATGAGAGGACAGCATGGAGCACTGGAGTGGTGGCAGTGGAGATGAATCAAACTCTGTGTGAAGGTTGAGCCCAGGGCTAATAGCAATAAACTCAGGCTAATAGGGATAAACTAGTTTTGAGTTGTATTGGAGTATGCTATTTCCTTCAAAAACAGGGAAATCATGAGGAAATATGGAAATTTTAGGTTTCAGTGAAAGAAAAAAAATCACACGTGGATTTGTATTAAATTTGCAATAATTAGTCAACCTCAAAGTTACAAAGACTATTTAAAATAATTTCAGAATGTTTTCATATATCATCTTTTCACATGGTTACAAACAGTGTGTAGGTTCTATAAAGCCTGTACATCTTCCTTCTCTGGCCCCTACCCTATTAATAGTGTGCATAAACCCTTCCTAAATAAGTACATTTTTAAATGCTCTCTTTTTGGAAAACGTTTTAGGAGACCAAGATTCTTTCCTTAGATTCCAGAAGTGTTAGATTTCAGCAGCCCTATAAACACCTGCCTAGATGCTGAGGCTATATTTAAGCAATTCACATAAAGAGATCTCCAAGCTCATGCATGACTGAGCCTGTGGCATACAGCATCCCCCTTGGGGCCTGAACACCCTGTAGAAGAAAGCTGTGCACCCATGCCAGCTGTAAGTTACAATCTTCAACAGAAGTCCTTGCTCTGGACAACCAGGAGAAGAGCAATGGCAGATGGGATCCTGCACTGTCAGAAGCAGAGCCTAAATATTATCTGAGGACTTTTTAAATACGTATAAGGCAAAACTGGGAAGAATACATTGTATCCAAAACCACCTTATTTTACATCATGAGAACTATAGAAGAAATGCTGTTATTTTCACTCTTCAGGCCCTAATGTATCTTAAGACAACAGAGACTTGATGCCCTTTCATGGGTCTTTCCCCACCTCACAGTGTGCCCAAAGACTCTCCTGCACTTCTACTCCCCTCCTCACTGGTGGCCTGTCTAGGCTGATGAAAAGCCCTGAAGGGATTTTGTAGCTGACCATGCCTTTTTGAGTAATTCCCAGATGCTAAGGAGAAACCTGTTTGTTTGTTGTTCTTTTTCTTTGCTTTGCCATTGTTGTGTAGAGAACTGCATGTCCTTACCACCATTCTCTCAGAGCTGTCTCTCTGACTATACCTAGCAAAACACCAAAACTAGCATGACGAGTTTATGTCCCCAAAAAAGTGAGTGAAGAAACCCAAATAAAGTAGTCTATGTCAAAAACACTCACCAAACCCTCACCAAAGAAACACTCACGAAATATACCATTATGCTTCTGTGTGCAATTGAAGGCATTATAGGAATTGTCATCTTAATATTTAATGGTCTTGATGGATTTTTGTCTTAAGCTTTGGCTTAGAAAATATAATGATGATATTTTTAATTTTTTTTATATTTGTCCTAGGGTGACATTATGGTGCTTGTATCCCCAGTCGTGTGTTCTGTTTATGCCTGGTATTATGTTCTGTGCTTTTAGGACTGACTTTGAAAGTGAAGGTTCCTACTTTTTTTGCTTTTGCCCTTGTTTTGCTTTTGCTTATTAGTTAGTTTAGCTGGGCAGTCCAATTTCTTTCCCTGGACTGTTTTGTTTTTTTTTTTCTTTCTTTCCCTTTCCTGAATACCATCTGAACCTGTTCCAGACAGGGACCTGGGAAACACCAAGAAACACGGGAGTCTGCATTTTGTGATCTGCAGCAGTCATCCCCCGCGCCGGAGATTGATAACTGGCCGACCACTCGCAGGAGAGACTTTCTGAGTTTGTCATCCTCTCAGAGCGGTGAAACAGTTTTTGTCATCTGGGGCTGTTCATTTTTTCATGTGTTGGGGAGTGTTTTGCTTGTTAAATAAACAGGTTTTTTCCACTTCTTTCTGAGGAAATTCTTCCTGAACCCGGTGGTGGGGGCAGGAGTCGTGGGGATTTGTTTTCTGGGGGCTCCTTCCAGACGTTTTCCCCCAAATTTGCCCTAAACCGGGACAATATTTTAGGCATTTAAGATGAAAAATACACAAATACTATATGCCAGAACATCAGCTGTCTTTTCTCCTATGTTGTAGCACTTGCTGAGATTTATTTTGATCAATATGTAACAAGGGATGATCTTCGCCTCATCCCAGACCATAAACATTCTTTGGACACTTCCCTTCTCCTAAAATCTCTTAGGAATTAGCAGAAAGAAGTATTTCTTAACTATGGTAACATTTAACTAATAAAGTAAAAAAATAGTTATTGCTTCACTAATCTAACTCAAATATTGCAATTAAATTAGGAAATCCGATTTCTTATTGAAAGAAAACAAATGCTAGATGCAGGTATTTTTCCTGTGTGCAGTGTGTTCTGTGCAGCACTGCCATTCCCTTGCTGGAGCCCTGGGCTATGCAAGCAGAAAGTGCTCTCCTGCTGAGGCCACTTTGCTGCTTTCTGAGGAGCACGTCTAGCAAGGGGTGCAAGGGCTCCAGTTCAAGTCCCTGCTGCAGTTCTCTGCCACTGAGAACCTGTGTCTCCTTGAAGTAGCTATCTTGGTAGCAGTTTCAAAGCTACACACGTGTCCCACCTTCTTTTGTCTTGTGGAATAAAAGTGAGAGTACTGGGTGAACAGCTTTAAAAACTGAATGCAGACTTCACTGGTTTGAGATTACACGCATCTTTCCTTAAGTTTTACAGTTTTTAATTTGCTAAATAATGGGGTATTCATAGTGGTCTGAAATACCTACTCTATCATTTATGCTCTCTGCTTGATAATTTTCATGTCTTTAATGTCTTTCTGTTCACCATCACTACCTTAGATTGAAGAGTCTTTGAAACACATTTTTTCATTTTTAACTTGTTGTTTGACAAGTAGTGATTGGAAAAATAGTTTCAACCAAGAAAGCAATTTTAAATTAGATATTTGCTTTCCTCCAAGCTGAATCAAGGCCCTTTAGATATTATGGCAGGTTAGACTTTAAATATTTTTTAGGCAAAAAACATTTTCTCCAATGATTAATTAGTAGACTATGGAATCATACAATCAGATGGTTTGGGTTGGAAGGGACCTTAAAAATCATTGAGTTCCAACACCCCTGTCATGGCCAGGGACAACTTCCATTAGGTCAGGTTGCTCAAAGCCCCATCCAGCCTGGCCTTGAACACTCCCAGGGATTGGGCATCCACAGCTTCTCTGGGCAACCTGCTCTGGTGCCTCACCACTCTCACAGGAAACCTATCTTCCTAATATATGATCTAAATTTACTCTATTTCTGTTTAAAATCATAACCCATAACCCCTTTTGCTTATGCTACATGCCCTTTCCAAAATTTCTTCTCCATCTTTCTCGTAGGGTCCCATTAGGTACTGGAAGTCTACTATACAGTATCCCTGAAGCCTTCTCTCCTCCACGCTGAACAATGCCACCTCCCTCAGCCTGTCTTCATAGAGGTGTTCCAAGTGCTCTGAGCATCTTCATGGACACACTCTGGAACAGCTCCAACAGGTCCATGCCCCTTTTTTTTGAGGTGGCACCAGTGATAGATGCAGTGCTCCAGATGGAAGCAACAGAGAGGGCAACACCACCTGTTTTTCTCCTCTGCCTTTCCTTCCTAAACAGTCTGTATCCTTCTCTTACAAGACTTGAGTCATAGGAGCCATCCCACCATGTCTGTGTGATGCCATCACAGCACTGCAGGTGTGCACACATTTTGTTTATTTCTTGGGCTATGTGCATTTTGCATAGAGTCATTTAAACTGGGCCCACCCCTTACTGTCTGGAGAGGCTGGGATTCCTTTGTGCAGTTTTTCCACGCTGGGATTCTAGTTTATACCCAGGTAATACTGCCCACCTGGATGCTCAAATATATGATTACAATACTGAACATCAGCTGAAGTTCAATGCTTGTTCATCCATACACTCCACCCTGGCACACAGGTGAGGTAATTTAACTCAACTTAAAGCCTATAGCCTAAATGGTGAGCGAGGTTGAACTGGCAGGATGCTAAGAATGAACACATACATGTGTGAGTTAATGTACTTTTACTTCTTGAGCCTCAGAAACATGGTCTGAGCCATAAATAACACACATCGTGTGTAATTTCAGTGTCAATTCAAGGTAATGGGAGCACATGCCCTGCCACTAACCCTCAATTTCCTGGTATCATTTGAAGGACTTCTGGAACAATGATGCATGCTGGTCTGGTTCATTATGTTTGTGTTCTTATTGGGACAAAAAAGGAGAAGTAAGCAGCTTTATCTCCCTACTAAGTCCCTTAACATGAGAGCCTCTAATGCTCACATTTGTGGCTTTATGGTATCCTGTGTCATGCTCCTCTCAAACAGTAGAAAAAAAAGGACATTCAAAATGAAGCAGATGCAATGCCGGGCTAGTACTCTTCTTTTGCTGTTTTTTTTTAATTTCTACACATCTTTTTTTTTTAACATTTGCTATGAAAGCCAACCAAAAAAAAAAAGATTAAGCAGGAGAAGGTAGGGTTTTGAGCTCTTTATCAGAAAGTAGACTATTCTATGAATTTCAGAACTTTTTCTATATATAGTTTGAGCAAATAAACCACAAGGAATAAATGCATGTTTTAAGTGAGGCTTCATTCCAGAACTCCATAAAGAGCCATCACTGGAAACAGTGAAAATTATTTTGTGGTTATGCAAAATATGTGACTCATATGTGGGCAGAAGGAGAAACATGTAATCAAAAAAAGAAAAAATCACAAAATAACCATATTTGTCTAATTTTCTCTGGTTTCACACACTGTTTATACTGCAAATACGGTGAAAGCTGCTTACTGTGCTACATTCATAAAAAATTGTTTGTTTGAACAATGTAGTTTTAAGGCTAAGAAGTTGCACTCAGACTTAATGACTAACAAAATTTAAAACTCTATATAGAATTGCAACAAAATCACCCAGGCACATCCTAATTTTGAAGGAGCTGGAATCCCTGTCTCTGGCCTTCTATTCTCTGACACTGATCTGCAGAAGGTCCACCCCTGGACAAGTCAACACTGTAATATACTTCTTCACATGGCACTTAGATCATCTTTCAGTGCAATAATATTATTTGACACATGATTTTTAGGAATCTGAAGGAAGTATAGAGAATTAATTTATTTTCTGCAGTTTTGTTCATGTTAATTTAATTTATGCTCAGCAGTGACTGCATTGTTTTATTCAACCCAGAATATCCAATTCTTAAACGGAAATTGTCTCGTGAACATCAGGGTCAGACAAGGTTTATGGGAGTAATGCTTAAAATCAGAACACCATGACTATTTTCTCATTAGTATAGTTTATGTATTAATCAAATGAGGATCATGGAGCTTGCTAAAAATACCCCCATAAATGTGTAGAAAAAGGATCCTTCTTATCTCTCCATTTTCTGCAAAGTTAATGCAATTATTATATCTTGCAGAACACTTCATGCTGTTTATTGTTGCCATGGCCTTCCAATTTGTACTCTCTAGTAAATTCAAGTAATCAAAACTCTCTCTCCGTATACCTACCAGGACATGAACCCAAGTGTTTTTATTTGTGAATGCAATGACATAACTAATGCTACTGCTGTGTCTGAGAAGAACACAGGACCACTATCAACATGAATGCAAACAAGGCCAGCTTATATTGCCTTATCTTGTGTTTGCTGTGGGTAGAGGCACACTCTGCTCTGCCAACATGGTAACTTAGGCCACTAATTTAGCTGAAGGCCTAAATCTAACGTTTCAGGCAACCCTTATAATAACACAGCTCAGTCCCTCCAAGTAACTATCTGGGCTGCTAAAATGTCATAATCAGCAAAAATATAGCTCTTTAAGTAGTTTTACCTTTCCATCTCTATTTCCCTTGTTTTACAAAGAGAACTGCATCCTTACAGTAATGCTGTAAGGCTTCCTTCATAAATGCATATATAGCACCTAGAAATGAATGAATAATAGATTTTGGACTTTGATGAGAAATAATAAGTATGTCTTTAAAAATCCTTGATCCCATGCCAAAGAGAATTCTATATCAACATCAACAAATTTGTGACTTCTTAATTCTTTAGATGGAAAAGTTGATCTTTTGCTTGTTTGTTTCTTCAACTGAATTTAAAGTTTTATAATAGTATTTCCATAGTAAGTGGCCTTTATCATGCAATAATAGTTTGATAAAACTCTCAAAAAATTGAGTAAAACTTGGAGGGAGGATAACTACTTTCATATTATAAATGATATGTAAAATGGATGGTTTTCATAATGATACATAATGCACTGCTTTAACTGTCCACATTGTATTGTACAATGCTTTGTCTGTGTGGAATTGCACCAGCTGTACCTGCTGTGCCTTTGTAGAGTCCTATTCAGCACTCCTTATTCACTCCCTCCTTTAGCAAAGCCCCCTCTGAAGTCAGTGTGTGATATGCTACAGTAAGAAGTGCTGAATAGGACCCTTAAATGATAACTCCTTGGAGGACAAAACTGCCACTTTTCTCACACTTCTCTTCCAGTATAATGCAATTTGGACTGAAGATGCTATGAAAATACTACTAATAATAGATTGAGCAACTACATCAGGCAAATCATGGTAGTTCTCAAGAAGCGCCATCCTGTTTTCAGTATAAAGAGATCAAAGAAGGCTTCAGAATACCAGCGTTGATGTTAGATTCAGATATGGCGAGCAGCAGCTTTTTTAATTTTACAAAGTCCACAAATATTATGTGAAACATTAATGTCACAAATTAATATTTTTTAGAAAGGTATTATATGCGCACAAGATTTATTACCAATTGGCACATTTTCAGCCTCTAGGCAATAACTATATCTTAGACCTAAATATTATACTAGTGAATAACGTACAACTATTTCTCTTTTGAGATTAATCTAAGTACTGTATTAATCTATGTTTAGGTTTTTCAAAAAGTGGAGCTCCACAGAATCTTTGTCTCTTCAAACATTCAAGATTTCTTGGCCTTCTACAAATTCACTCATTTGCTTTGATAAACTCTCTGTGCCAACAAACCCTAGCCAATTTTATATCTTTAAAAAAGAACACTTTAAACAATTTCACTAAACGCCTTTACAGCTTTGGTTTTAATTAGATGTTTTGCTTCTTCAGCTTACTGGAAAGAGCTAGATAGCTTCTAACCATGTCAGTCTATATAACAGCAGGTGTCAGCTTTAACTGCCTCTGAAAATTTTAAATGTATTCAATTAAAAGAATCCCTTAGAGAATGATACTTTTATGTTCATTTGTCTTATGAGAGGTTTGCAACATGTTTTCTTTCTATACACCATGTTCTTGTTGATTCTGTGACCCAATTATGGCTAAAATTTTAAATGTCAGAGTACATTCAGTTAGTGCTTTCATCTTAATATAATTCATCAGAAAAATGGATTCTTCCACAAGTGTCATTTGGGAAGGTAAGTCTCTCTCTCTCTCTCTTTTTTTCAGGAAACCAGAGTAATTTTGACACCAGAACAGTAAGTGGTTATCTGAGCAGTGATAGGTGAGAAAATTGATAGCTTTGAGATCTGAAATGGATGGCTTCTCATATTCTGATCTCAATATACAAACCTACATTTGTAGATAGATATCTTTGCTGGCCTTCCTGGAACAGGAGTAAAAGAACTGCAGAAGAGGGCAGACACTATAAAACAGGACAGACAGATATATAAGCCGTAAATGCTTAAGTGCAATTAAAATAAGCATGCTTGTCCTTCAGCTACCATCAGGCAGTTAGATTTTCTAATTTATGTAACTCTGTTATTCTGCTACCTGAATTATCATATAATTCTCCTACTCCCCATGAAACATGTTAGAGCTCCAAGCATTTTTCTCATGGCAAAAATGAAACCAGTTATGAAGCTATATCATGAGAGTTACCCAGTGTAAAAAAAAAGAAAAATAATTTGAAAAAAATTGTAAAGATTTAATGACTTACCCATTTTCCTTGAAAATTAGTGCATGTCAGGATAGAAGTTGTGTAAGACATTGTCCTATTTGTTTACAGAGTCACAGAGTCACTAGGTTGGGAGAGACCTTCAAGATCATCAAGTCCAACTGATGTCCTAACACCTCGACTAAACCATGGCACCAAGTGCCACATCCAATCTTTTTTTAAACATGTCCAGGGATGATGACTCCATCACCTCACCAGGCATTCCAGTACTTTATTACTCTTTCCATAAAAAACTTTTTCCTAATATCCAACCTATATTTCCCTTGGTGTGGCTTAAAACTGTCCTCTGGTTCTGTCAGCTGCTGCCTGGAGAAAGAGACCAACCCTACGGGGCTACAGCCACCTTTCAGGCAGTTGTAGAGGGTGATAAGGTCACCCCTGAGTCTCCTTTTCTCCAGGCTGAGCAACCCCAGCTCCCTCAGCCGTTCCTCACAGGTTTGTGTTCCAAGCCCCTCACCAGCTTCGTTGCCTCCTCTGGACGCGCTCAAGCGTCTCAAGGTCCTTCCTAAACTGAGGGACCAGAACTGGACACTGCACTCAAGGTGTGACCTCACCAGTGCTGAGTACAGGGGGAGAATGACCTCCCTGCTCCTGCTGGCCACACTGTTCTGATACAGGCCAGGATGCCACTGGCCTTTTTGGCTACCAGGGCACACTGCTGGCTCATGTNTGATACCCTGGCCATCCTGTAAGTGCTTTGTGATGACACTCAGTATAAGCTGTTCCATTACCTTACCTGATACTGAGGTCAAGCTAGCTGGTCTATAATTACCAGGATCCTCCTTCCCACCCTTTTTGTGAATGGGTGACACATTGGCCAGCTCCCAGTCACCTGGGACCTCACCAGTGAACCAAGACTGTTGGTAAATGATGGAAAGTGGCTTTGCAAGCTCATCTGGCTGCCAGCTCCCTCATCACTCTGGGATGGATCCCATCTGGTCCCACAGGTTTATGAACATCTAAGCAGCTCAGCAGTTCTCTGCCTGCCTCCTCCAGGATAACAGGGGGACCATTCCGCTCCCTGACTTCATCTGCCATCCCAGGAGAACAGTTGTCCAGAGGACAAGCTGTCTTCCCACTAAAGACTGAGGCAAAGAAGGCATTAAGCACTTCTGCTTCTCCCCATCTGCAGTTACTAAGTTCCCTCCCACATACAGTAGAGAACAAAGGTTGGTCTTACCTTTTGTTTTGCCGTTAATATGTTTATAAAAACATTTTTTATTATCCTTTACAAAAATTGCCAAATTAATTTTGAACTGAGCTTTGACCTCCCTAATTATTTTGCTACATGCCCTAGAAATCCCCTTAAATACTTCCTAAGACACCTGACTCTCCTTTCAAAGATGATACATCCTCTTCTTATTCCTAAGTTTCTTCAAAACCAGGCTGGATGTTTGCCTTGTTGACTTGCCTTTTTGCACACAGGGACAGTCTGTTCCTGTGCCTTCAAGATGTCCATTTTGAAGCACACCCACCTTTCCTGGAGTCCCTTTTTTAAAAGGCTGCTTCCCAAGGATCTCTCTGAATAAGTCTCCTAAATAGGCCAAAGTCTTCCCTCTGGAAGTCCAAGTGGAAGATCTTATTGATGTTCTTCCTCATTTCACCAAGTATTGAGAGCTTTATAATTTCATCATCACTGTGCCCCAAGTGGCCTCCAAACACTATATCTCCCACCAGCCCATCTCTATTTGCAAACAACAGGTCTAACATAGTCCCTCCCCTGGTGGGCTCACTCACTAGCTGCAACAGAAAGTTGTCCTCCACACACTCTGAAGAACTTCCTGGACTGGCTTTTTTTCTGCTGTATTAAGTTCCCACCAGATGTCTGGTAGGTTAAAGTCATCTTCAAGTACAAGGGCTGAAGATTCTGAAACATTTTTCAGCTGCTTATAGAATAAATTGTCCGCCTCTTCTTCCTGGTTGGGTGGACGATAACAGACTCCCTGTAGGATGTCAGCCTTGTTGGCCTTCCCTTTAATTCTTACCCACAGGCATTCAACTTCATCATCACTGGTTTCAATTTCCATGCCATTGAGAGCCTCCCTAATATAAAGGGCCACCCCTCCACCTCTTCTCCCTTTCCTCTCCCTTCTGAAGAGCTTGTAGCCATCCTGTGCAGTGCTCCAGCTGTGTGAGTTGTCCCACCATGTTTCTGTGATGGTGACTACATCATAGCTGTTTCACCATGGCCTCCAGCTCTTCTTGTTTGTTACCCATGCTGCTTGTGTTGGTATGCATGCACCTCACCTGGGCTACTGATACCACCCCTGACTCAGGCCTACCACCCTTGGGCTGCTTCTAGACAGACCAGCTGATCCCCTTCCCCCTTCAAACCTCCTTTAAAGCCCCCTCAATAAGTTCTGTCCATTCATAAGCCAAAATACTTCTGCCTTTAGCAGAGAGATGGAGCCCATCCAGTTCCAGCAGGCCAGGTGCCATAAAAGTTGCCTTGTGATCAAAGAATCCAAAATTCAGCTGATGACACCAACCCTTGAGCCACTTGATGATAATGTGGCTTCTCCTATTCCTTTCATCATTTTTCTCTGCCACCAAAGGGACTGAGCAGAATATTACTTGTGCTGCTGCTCTACCAACCACTTGACCCAGTGCCCTAAAGTCCATTTGAAATGCCCTGACACTCCTCTTTTCAATCTCATCACTGCCAGCCTGGACTATCAGCAGTGGGTAACAATCATAGGGCTGAACCAGCCCAGGGAGTCTCTCAGGGAGCAAACCTCCCTGTGGGATGGGTCCACTCGACATACGGGGCCCTCTGTTCCCCTCAGAAGGCAGTCACCCACTAGTACTAGTTGTTTTAAATTTCATTACATCAGGCATGACATGATAGCCAAACTGCCTCTGATTGGGCCCCAACAAGAGTTCCCAGTGAGTCAATGTCTAACAAAATCAAAAGGTGTTTTTGCATTGTTATAGAATCAGTCAAGCACTGGGCACTGGCAAACTATGACTAAACCAGGTGCTTACCATATGTGAACCCATCACATTTTCATGAATGCCAGGTCTTAGGAACTGAGATTAACCTGAAATCCTTGCAGATAAATTAATGATGATATGCTGTAGTTATAGTATAGTTGGTAACATGATATTTAAAAAGATATTCTAAACTACATTTGAAATATATTCTGAACACACTGCTACTCCAGACAACAAAGTTCAAACTCAATCTAGGTGAAAAATTTAATCTGCAATGTACAATGGTTTTGGATAGCCAGAATTTAAAAAATCCCATGTGGGCAGATCATGGCTGCAGGAAATGATGTTTTAAAGTCAGAAGATGCTGATTACATAATCTGTTTGAATTGAAAGACATCTTTTAATATCTCAAAACTATTTTGCTCAAAAGTAGATCAAGAAGAGAGAGATGATTCTGTGAAAATGTATCAGGAGCACTGCATACATGAAAGAAGGAAAGAAATAAGGATATTATGGAGAAGAAATTTTAAAGAAATTAAGCAAAAAACCCCATTTTTAAGCCTGTTGCTTATTAAAAAAGGTTTACTTGAAAGAAGAACTCAACAAAACAGCAGGAGAAAGAAAAGAAAAAAGAAGGAAAAGGAAAAAAATAACCAACAAAACAAAATAAGAAAAAGTCATAGATCTACAAAATAAAAGAATAAAGGAAAATATTAAAATATGTAGAGACAAACTGTAAAGGATGATCTAGCAGCAAATACATTAAGAAGCAATAAATAAAATAGTTATTGGAACAAATCTGGATGTGCATCAACATTAGTACAAAGAAAGGCAGACCTGAGCTTTCTTCAGTTTCTGGGTCATGAGGAAACACCTATAAATGCAACAATCAATTTTTCTGTGGAAGAAAATGTTTCCAGAAACTGCCAAAATTGAGGAAGTTTCTTATCATGTTACAGTGGTAAAGAATTACAAAAGAATATTACTTCTTAGAATAATGAGAAGAAATTTTTATATTCAAATAAGGGAAATGAAGTTATATTACAGTTCTCAGAGCTTTCTCTGTCTGCTTTTGGTAGCTGTCTCTTGCTTCCTGATATGGATTTAAAGGAAACAACAAACATGCTGTCAGATCTACCACATCCATTTCTTATAAAGAGAAAATTTTAAAATTATTACTAATGTTTAACAAGTACAGATGAGTCTATAACTTTACCACTTGTTCAGAGGTGACCAGTTTGGGGTAATTACCATGATTACCCAATTGTTGGATTCAATAAACTTGGCTTCATTTTATATTAACATCTTACATTGTTAAATGTATTGATACAAGTGTGAATGTAAAGGAGAACTTAGTGCCTTAGTCGAATAAAAAATATTTGTGGTGAATGAGTTACATTCCTATTAGAGTTACAAAATAATTTACAGTACAACAAACACATTTAAATCTGAATTATTTTGTTTTCACTTATGTCCTTCATGCTCTTGAGACAGTGTTCTCTTCTAATTTTTTTAATTTTAGAATCCTATGAAATTTTCTCTTTGGTCTCATTAGTCTTGTTTTAAAAATTACTTTTAGTATTATGGTGCCTGGATGTGTCACTTGATAAAGTCATACCTCTCTTAATGAGGTCCTTGGTTATCTTCAGCAATAGTTTCTATGTCTAAAGTCCTTGCTTATCTCCATGACAGTAGCCACATTAGCCTAAACTGTTAACCTAGGAGTCTGTGTTGCTTAATAGGGTGTGGGTTGCTGTAGATCTTTGGAAATTCAGAGTGTGGTAGTTACATGAGTTATTGACCCAAAGATTTAGTGGAAAAGAAGGAGATGTTAAATTTATTAAAAAATTAAAGTATGCTAAAATCCATTTGAATTTTTTTCCTATTTTATATGTATTTTCCACAGTTCTACATTCCAAGTCATAATCTGTTTCAAATTCTTTTTCTTGCTACTTGAATTGCCATCTAATGTTCAATGTCATTGACACTTTGTTGACTGTTTGGGTTTGGTTTTCTGCACAGTGGCAAGAAATATAAAATTAAGAAAAACTTCTAAAAAATTGAGTACGTATCTAGTCTTAATTGCAGATAGAAATCAGATTGCTACTTGTCTGGAATACACAAACAAGCTATTCATAATAAAGCTAATATCATAAGCCAAATTTGAAAGTTATTGCTTACATGTAGGGATAGGAAAAGCATATTTATACCATAAAATAGGATTTCAACTATATAGGTACTGTAACAGTATTTTACAATTTTTACTCATTGCCTCGTTATATGTGTGTGCTGTGTGTATACTTGCTGTTTTTGCAGTCATTAGTTGTGAAGAGTTAAGCTATTTTTGAGTAAAAGTGTACATAAAAATCAACCACATTGTTCTGAACTTCTGTAGTCTTGTTTAAACCACAAGCAACATGTGTAAGTTCTCATTTCAGCATTTTAAACTTATTAAGATAATTGAATAAAATGAGTCTGTACCAGGAAATTTTCAAAGTATCTCAAATGGAATTTATATTTCACAATACAAAACATTGTACAAAACAAGTGTAACACAGTTGTGACTGCTGAAAGCTATTTTTTCCCCATGAGTACTTTGAGAGAAACAATGAAGATTTCTAGTAGAAACTCAAAATGCCTTTCTCTCTGCTCTCTCTCCAGAGACTTGACTGTTCAATAAGCTACCCACTGTACCTTGTACTTTTTCTTGTTATCTCACTTGCAGTGGGTGATAGTTACTGGTCTGGGGAATAAGAATCAGATCATATTTTAGCAGCTAGCCATCAGTCATGGCTTTCCATGTGGCAAAGTATGTGTTAACCAAAGTCCAAACAGTTATGCAGTATTTAGGTTTTGCTCCTTACACTGACATTTCTGAAACCAATGTCTGATGTGCTTGTAAGAGGCCAGGTTTGATCTGGGGAAAATGATCAACTACATAGGATAGGATAGGATAGGATAGGATAGGATAGGATAGGATAGGATAGGATAGGATAGGATAGGATAGGATAGGATAGGATAGGATAGGATAGGATAGGATAGGATAGGATAGGAATAGAGTAGAGCATCCTGAGTTATGTGGGACCCACAAGGATCATTGAACTGAGCACTTCAGACATCTTGATTGAATAGTTCCTGGTTTACTGGCCCAGAAGAAGCATGTGTATGGTTGGAAGGAGAGGGAAAGGAAGCCAGGATGACTGTTGTGCTGAACTTGATTCTTCCAGCGTAGAAATTTTACATCACAGAGTCTCTCTCTTGGGAGACATTATTAATTATGATTATTATTATAGTCTTGTAGTAACATATGACTAGTATTTTTTTTTCTTTGAGGTAGGTTGACTTCTCTCTTCATTTCTTTTCCTAAATTATAACTCTCCAGTAGGTCGTGGTACTAATTAGCTGAATTGGAAGTTGCATAGAAAAAAATCTAGACATTATGATGTGAACATACCATTTAATGAGGACTATGAAACTAAAAATGACATTTTTCCCTATAATTAAAAGTAATCTTTATTCAGTCATATTTCTTACTTTTGAAAGACCTTCGAACAGTCTGACTTACTAAATATATTTGAAATATTTCGGGTTTGTACTTAAAATTCATCTGTAATTAAAACAATTTTTCTGCTATTGTCTATTCAAAAAAATTCTGCATCCCCTGCATCTAGTAGTAGATTCAAAGCAGTTCATATATAATATAGGATGATATGGGGATGCATATAAAGTGGCTAAATTCCTCATAAGTTCAACCTTTTTTAGAAACTGGTAGGGGGAAATGGTTAATTTTGCCCTGCCTCTTATGAATCCTCAATTATTTTAACCTTGATGATACAAAATGTATTAAATATAATGTCAAAGGTCTCTGTGTATTGCTTACAAGACAATATGAGGCTGTATCAAATTAAAAAAATCATGCCATGAAAGAAATGGAAGTCACTGTGAACTCTTTAGGTATAGGGCCTAGTGCACTTCATATTTGTCTTTGTCATAAGCCTTAGTCAGTTGAAGTACATCAGATTCATACATGAAATATCATGACCTTTGTTTCTATTTCTGTCTTTGAATAGCTGAGGTCTTATGTGTATGGGTTTGTATTTTTCTAGTTTGGTGTCATGCTCCTCTCCCCCCAGAAAATGTTTCTTATGTCTCTGCAAGTTGTCAATAACATTGCAGCTCACAAGTGATACAATCCATAGTGAAAAGCGAATGGATCTGAACTGGAAATAAAGTTATTTTTACAATTGCTTCCTTATGTGTTGATTCAGATTATTTGTAAACACAAAAATGGTCTATTTGTCCCAAAATGAAGCAAATAAATAGGAGAATAAATAATAAGCATTCAAATAATTAGAAGATAAAATATCTTTGATGATATATATCCATTTCCTAGAAACGCTGCAGTAGTTCTGATTGGGTTTGGTACATGAGTGATGAATTTTTATTTTTTATTTTGACCCTTTTAACTTCTGCTTTGGTTGTTAAAGGCCAAATGTTGCTTGCTTAAAGTCAGCTTCCTTGTTAAACACCTTTTCCTAAGAGAGCAGTGGTGAGTACCCAGATGGGTGCAGTGCAGCTGGAAAGGCACTGGGGTCAGCTCTGCCAGGCTGCACTGGAAGGGCAGTGGGCACCAACACACCCCATGCCCTTACCTGAGCTGGG
The DNA here is from genome assembly GCA_013397375.1 of Toxostoma redivivum. NCBI lineage: Eukaryota > Metazoa > Chordata > Aves > Passeriformes > Mimidae > Toxostoma > Toxostoma redivivum. Next base: position 322,249 of record VXBI01002690.1, read on the forward strand.
AAACACACTGTAAGCTGTTGGGAGCAACAGGGATGGGGATGGGCAGGAGGCTCACCCATGGGAGATGCTCCTTGCTTTCTCAGGGGCTGCCACAGCATCACCCTGCCTGCTCATGGCCCGCTTTGCCTGGATCACACTCCTGGTTTGCTCCCCAAAGGCATTGTTTCCAGCCCTCACAGCCAGACAGCCTCATGGCATTGCCACTGGAGCTGTGGCTGCCTGGCATTTTGCTCCCACCAGTGCTGTGCCAGGTTGTTGCCCCCTGATCCCAACTCCACCTGACCAGGATGTAGCACAGATGCTGCTGTGCTGCGCCCCTGACAGCAGGTCCAGCTGAAACCCTGCTGACAAAATGTGCACTTGCTTTGTGCTCTATAAAAGCATGAACTCCCATGGTAAAAGTTACAGAACATGCTACTGATTTGAATGTATCTCATGGAATATTCTAAAATACTTGAAACATAATGAAACTGCGAGTTTTAACCCAAATGTCTTTGCATCTCAGTGACTTGGCCCTCACTTGCTTTCAGCTTTTTTTGTATTTAACTCTTCACTGTTTGACAAAGTGTTAGACAATGACCTCAGCATGCTGCCTTCTCAGGGGACCAAGCAATGTCTGGGGAGAAGGATGGAAGGAGTATCTGCAGCTTTTGCTTTGAGTCTTTACCCCCACATCTTGGCTAGAGCTTATAAAAATAATCTGAGGGGGTTTCACAGCTACATATGGAAATAGACTACCGCTATTTTTTTTTCTGACGTGGGTATGACTAACATGCTAAAAACATAAGGCCCTGGTTTTGCAAATTCCACAGTTCAGGTATCCTCTTCTCCTAACATGAGTTTCTTGAAATATACCTTCTTGGTTCAAAATGTAGGAGAAGGGCACCAGTTGTTAAATTCTGTGATTTAAATACGCATTTACTCTTGAAGGGTTTCCAGGCGCCTTTAACATTAAGCAGAACATTTTAAAGAGATTTTCTGCTTGTTTCACCTTGGAATCCTAAGAAACAGTGCATTTTTAGTGGCATTTGTAAGATACACTAAAAATAATATGTATCTCAAGCCTTAGAAAGTAAATTTCAATAAAACTGAATGTTGGCATTGGGATCCTTATTAAAAAAAAAAACACAACACAAAACCAACAAAAAACCCCACCCTCTGTTTGGGACTAGTATAAGGGGAAATTGCCATTAATGTCCCTGTCAAATACAACATACACAGTCAAACCTGTGAAGTTTCCCTGAGTTCAGACTGGTTATCTCACAAATCTGTGCAAAGCTCTGGTGAATAATTTATACCAGGCTTGAGGTGACAAGTTAAACACACCCATTTTGTCTAAAATGCTATGAAGGCATCAAGATGGAGCCAAGCTGCAGGGTGAGTAGAGCTCAGTTGATGGGAATCTGAGCATGTCGAGAAGGGGGGATGCTGCTGTAAAGAAAGTGAAATGTAATGAGATACTTTTTCATGAATAATTCATGGATGAAAACATGACTGCATAAAAAGCCATGGATTTTAACAAGGCAGAGCTGCAATCATACACATTATCTTCCCAGAGGAACTTTATATAATATTGGTGAAAAAGAGAGGATTCTGAATACCAGTACAAAATAAAGCTGACGTTTTCAAATGCAGTAGAATTTACTTTAATGTACAATGGTGGTAAAGGAAACAATTTATATTTAAACCTCAAAATAGTTCCTAGAAAAAAAAATTACTTTAAAACATATGCCTGCATTTTCCAGCTTAAAGAAAAAATAAGATGAGGAATGAGAAAAATACATCATCTGGATAAAAAAAAATTTAAAATGCATAAGCAGTATTTTGTTGAGTGTGTTGTTAGGATTGTGCTTTGAAATCTTTTGCAAGCATTTTCACTTTTTAGAAGCAAAACTTTTGATAGGAATGACTGCTGTGAACAGGCTTTAAAAAAGATAAAATGTTAGCTATTGTCACCATAAAATTTAATTTGGTTGCATTTGCAAAAGCAAATACTGTAATTCAGCTTTCAAGAACAGTTTAGTGGCTAGCACATGACTGTTTGAAATGGTGTTTAATGCTTGGGGTATTTAGTTGAAGGGATTAAAAATGGAATGTTGATTAAAGCTTGGGATGTCTTAAATTTATCACCACAAAATCCTAATGACAGACTTAGCTGGAAGGAACAGGGGTGCCTCCTTTAGCTGTTCACTTAGCAGGAGCAGATCACATACAGAAAAGGCACCAGAACAAGTCATAGAGAGCTTCAGAATCACACAAGCTGAAAGACCCTGTGAAGTTATTTGTTTAGTTTACACTGCACAATTTCAATATTTTTGAGGAAAGTAAAATAGCCATTTTTGCATCCAGTTATGGTTTTATAGTCCTGACAGCTGGGTGAAGAAAGCATTAAGGGTTCAAAATGATTGATATTTCAAAGTGTTCACCTTCTATGGGATTTTTTTTTCTGTCTCAGTTGTACAGTGTGAGAAGCAGAGAAACACTACAGAGAAGCAGGTTGAATTGGTACAGTCACTAAACAATCTAAGCCATTTAAATAAAATTATGTTATTAACCCCTGATAACAAGAAATACAGATGCCTTCAGATTTTGAAGTAAAAATAAATTTAAAAAAAGGTATCTTTTTTGACCTCAGCAATAATTTAATATCTCATATAGAATTTTATCAGTTCACAGCTTTTATAGCAATACAAGCTAAAAGAAGCACATAGCTTCCCTTTGCTATCTTAGATCAGCAGTGTAACAGTGTTTTCATCCATGATCTCTGACCATGTCTCTCCACAAAAGGCTTTACTTCTTATCTATTGTCTGCATTTTTAATTTTTCCTAATGTCATCTCAATAGAAAACACTGCTCCTCTGCAGTTTTTCCAGACATTGCTTTGCCTTTAAAGAGCATGACAATGATTAGTCTCACATCCTGCCTTAGTGAAATCTGATTATCTATTAGTTTATTCCAGTACTGATTTGTCATACTTGCTCATCCCCCATGTAGAAGACTTTAGAACTTGAGCTCATCCTGGTCTTTGAACAGCTAATTTTCTGTAATAGTTTCCCTGCTTTTAGTTAAGGGGGACAAATAAAGGAGGAAGAGGACATGAGGATTCCTCAGTCAAAGCAAGACCATCTCACAGTTCCTGCTGTAGAATTTAAAAAGGACTTCTTTCCACCTGCTCTCCTCTACTTCTTAGAAGTTATGCCATCATCCATACATTCACACTGGCTTTGACTGAGTATTTAGGCTCATTGATACAGACATTTCTAAGTATGGAAAAGGATTGTCGGCTTAGGTACCGTTCTCCATGTGATGAAGTTTTCTGCTGTCTTCCACCAGGCTGAATGGCTAGCTGAATATTTGGAAATGTAAAGCACCTGAAATGGGAATCAAATGACATTATTAAAATCTCCCTCAAGGCACCATATGACACAGGCTGTGCAGTTAGGAGGATGCAGCTATGCTGAACTCACAAAACTGTTTTTTTTTTTCTATTTATTTTCTTCTTAATTTGGAAAAGAGTCCCTCAAAGGTTATGTGATATGATTGTGCCAGATGTGTGCAGGGTCAGGGACTCCATGGTTTTGCATCAATGAACTCTGCTTTCAGTCTTAGTGACTTGAGCCTGTCTGTGTCTTCATGTAAAGGGAAGTATTACTTGTTTGATTTTCTAAGGCACATTTACATTATAAAAACATCCCAAATTCTGACCAGTATTCTCAGAAAAATAAGTTTAAAAAAATTTAGAATAAAACCGCTAGAAAAATATTGGTATGGACCCCAATACTACAGCATGGTTATGTGAAAAAGTCTGATATCAAATGACTGTCAATAAATCTCAAATTTTAGATCAGAGTCATTAATTAATGACCTCTGAAGAAGTTTAAATATTCCAGTCAGCTGGACAAGGTGTGGAAAAAGCTGTAACCTGGAATACAAAAATCTTAATTCTTATACTTTTTCTAAAACTGATTGCTCTGTAGGTTTTGGCAAAGTACTTAATCTCTTACTTCTATCTCTAAAATAGTAATGACAGTAATAGTGGGAATGAGGTTGAATATTGAGTTGAATATTTACCATATGAGGTAAATAAGGTTGAATATTAACTTGTTGCTAAAATATTTTACATATGCTATAAATGTTAAGGTTTTTGGTACAGATATTAAGGTGCATCTAGACCTTGGTGTTAGACCTTGCTAGGAATTCATGTTCAGCATTCTGTCCTCTTAAATAAATGTTATTCAAGCTAAGCCATTGACATTATACAACCAGAAAAATTGTAAATCCAACAGCAAGAAAGTAGGCCTGTCAGAAGGCTGGAGGCAGCCAGAAGAAAAGAGAGTTTCTCTCAACACAAATCATCACCAAGGTTACTAAGAATATCCACATCATACATATTCTATACTCTTGCTTTTTAAGATGCGAAAATGAGACATATGCAGTGGTGCTTTAATTTAGATAATAATCTTCTATCTTTGGCAGCAAAATAATAGAACTGAAGAAAAAGACTTCTATCAATGCATTTTCCTGGAAAATGGCACTAAGAATGAAGTAATGAAGATAAACTATACTATATCTACCCATACCTACAGTGCTGTAAGGTCATAGGTGAAGTGCTATCAACACTAGGAAAGAAAAGGAATGAGAAACAAAAGTGTAAGTGAGAATTTTCATACCTTATGTGCTAGTCAAAGTTCAAAGCAGCTGGTAGGTGAGACTGGTCTGTCCTGCTTTCTTGTTCTTCGGACTCCAAAAACCTATCTAGAAAACTACCATGCTACAGGGCAGCACCCTCACAGATATGCAGCTGTTTTTTCCTTCCTGTCCTTCCTCCAATCTAAAAAAAAAACACTTTTCAGATATGTCTGGTTAATCTTATCCATTTATTTTAACATATTTTTGGAAAGGCAGTAACTTCATGTCTCTTTGTACACTGCAAGTGAGATTTCCCTTCTGGAGGAGAGGTTGCCAGGGCTCTATCTCCACAATATTTTTTCTGAATTGCATTCTGTTTCTTTTTTGGACAGGTGATAGAAAAAAAAAAAGAAATTATAGTAGAATTAATCAATTTCTTTGGTACAAGACTACCTTCTTTATGGTGCAGACATGATTCAACAGATCTAGAATGGTGTTTTAAGAATATTCTCAGTGACTCAACCATTCTCATTTAGCATCAGTCTCCAAAGGAATGAATCCAAGTCACATGAAGCAGCTCTACCTATTCCCTACAATAAATATAGACAATGGTGAGAGGCAAGATATTCTGAAGTCCTTAAGATAGGAGTTGAATCTGTCTGATTTCGGTACTACCATTCTGCATTGACCTTCAAAGTAATCTAGGTACTTTCCTGATAGAGAGACAGTTTACTAAGAACCTTAACTTTTTCTTTTGTAAAAGGATTAATCAATATATATAGCAAATATTAGATCCACCCATGATCTATTCTGCTTGGAGTTCTTAAAGGATGGATATAAAATGGTACACTTACAGAATGTATGTGGTACAGCAAAAAAAGGGAAAGACTACAATTTCATTTGCTGTGACCTGCCTCAGTTCCAGGATTGCACCCCTAATGAAACCTATACCACTCCTAGCAAATACCTCATCTTTATCAACTTTGCTCATTGTATACTCATGAAACTGTTCAACCTTTCAACCTCAAGACACAGCAAAACAACTTATATACCAAAGGCTTTTTTTTTTTTTTTCTAATACAGTAGCTCCATGTAGTCCATAAAGAGATTTTGTGACAAGTGTTGGCTCCACAACAAAATAAATGAATCCCGGTGTTCAGATCTCCTTGAGTGCATCTAAATTAACTGAAACATACAAAACTGTAGTGTGCAACCATATGACTACAGATGAGCAGACCAGATGATTTAATCTTCTCTGCACCTCTTGGACATGAAGATCTTGTTGGACAAGCCTATTCAGGAATATCATATACTTAATGACCTACAGTGTGGGCTGTACACATTCGTGTGCAGTAGTGACTTCAGCAAGGTCAGACCTTATTACTTTGACAGATCATCTCTCTGAGAGATGTCCTTGAACTATGATAATTTATTTTTGAACTACATTTCTCCTATCAGATTGGGATTTCAATTTTGAACACAGAACTGAGTATTACCACTGTGAGTTAAAGCTGATTGGTGTTTTCCCATCTGGTTATAATGAAAATACAGAACCATGAACCTGTGCCACTTCTCAAAAAGATCTAACTTAATGTGGAATTCAACCTCTCCTTACCATTTGCAGAAAATAATCAAATCTTATGTAATCAGAATGAATTGTGAACAGATGGACACCAACATATGCTACTACTGTCACAATATATAGCATGTCCATTATTGATTTTTAAGATAGGGAGCAACAAGAGTTCCATGGGTAATCAAGAGAGACATTCCAAGAGGGCCTTGGGATGGGTGTTCAAGGGATCAGGAACCCAAGTAGTGTTCTCCTCTGTCCTTCAATCTGTAGAGAATGATGATGAAAGAAACAGTAAGAGTCATTATATTAATGTAGGGCTCCTGGCCCAGTGTCACCATCAGAATTTTGTGGTTTCAATCACAGATCAGTTTACATAACACAGGCCTGCTGGCAACAGACAGGGTACACCTGTCTCAAAGGGAAGGAAAGGATCTCTGCACAGCAGTTAGCAGGGTGTCATGTTTTAACCCCAGCCAGCAGCCAAATACCACACAGCCAGTGCTCCTATCAGAAGGATAAAAGATAGAAAACTCATGTGTTGAGATGAAGTCTGTTAAATGGGGAAAGTAAAAGCCACACACACAAACAAAGCAAAACAAGGAATTAATTCACTGCTTCCCATGCAAAAGCAACTGTTCAGCCATCTCCTGGAGAGCAGGGCATCATCATGCATAGCAGTTACTTGGAAAGAATAATTAATGACATCACTCCAAATGTCTTCCCCTTCTTCCTCATCTCCCCATGTTTATATATGGAGCATGAAGTCATATTGTATTGAATATCCCTTTGGTCAAGCTGGGTCACCTGCACTTGCTGTGTCTCCTCCCAGCATCTCAAGCAAACCCACACTCCAGCATGGCAGCATGAAATGCAGAAAAGGCCTTGGACCTGTGTAAGCCCTGCTCAGCAAATGAAAAACATCTCTATATTATCATCACTGTGTTTAGCACAAATGCTCTATTTTATATTTGGAGATCTATGCTGCAGCTAAGCTACGAGATGTTATTGATATGTTAGAAATCACAGAAATGTCTGAGAAGGATCCCAAAGGAATTAGGGCCCCACACCCCCCCCAAAATGTGGTGGGATTAATAGCCCAACTGAAGTGCAACTACACCAATGCATACAACATGGGAAAAAAACCCAAGAGCTAGAAGGCATAGTGCATCAGGAAAACTATAACATATCTGACATCGTGGAAACAGGGTGTTGTATCACAGAAACTGGACAGCTGCAACGGATGGCTATAAACTCTTCAGAAGGTATAGACAAGGAAGGGGAAGTGGTGGGGTAGTCATGCATATTAGAGAGAATTTCAGTTTTCTAGAACTTAATGATGGCAACATCAGGGCTGAATGTTTATGGATGAGACATGGGGGAAGGCCAACAAAGTAGATATCACAGTGGGAGCTTTTTAAGACCAACTAACCATGATAAAGAGGCAGACAATACATTCTATAAGCAGTTGAGAGAAGTCTCAAAATTGCGAGCACTTCTCATGGGGAATTTCACTAGATTGCTGTGAATAGAGCACACCAGAGAGAAAGTCTTCTAGAAGGATCCTAGAATGTGTTCAAGATAAATTCCTGACACAGCTGGTGGGTTAGACAATGAGGAAAGGTACACTGCTGGATCTGTTGCTTGTGGACAGAGAAGGACATGTGGGTAATGTGATGGATGGAGGCCAGCCTGGGCATAGCAGTCATGGAATGACATAGTTTTCGATGTTGGGAGAATTAAGGCGGTGGGTCATCGGAACTGCTGCCTTGGGGAATCACAGGGCAGATTTTTAAGCCTTTTTAAGAGACTGGTTGAGAGGCTTCCTTGGCAAGCAGTCCTTAATGGCTGGAAAACTGTCTGACAGAAAAGGACCTGAGGTAATGGTCAACAGCCAGATGAACACGAGCCAACAGATTGCCCAAGTGGCCAAGAAGGACAATGACATCCTAGCTTGGATCAGAAATAGTGTGGCCAGCAGGCCCAGGGCTGTGATCAAACCCCTCCTTGCCACTGGTGAGGCTGCACCTTGAATCCTGTGTTTTCTTTTAGGCCCCTCACTACAACAGGAGCATGTCCAGGGAAAAGCAGCAAAGCTGGGGAAGAGTCTGGAAAACAAATTATATGAGGAGCAGCTGAGTGAGCTGGGGGTGTTTAGCCTGGAGAAAAGCAAGATATGAGGAGAGCTCATTGCTCTCTACCTGAAAGGAGATTCTAGTGGGGTGGGGGTTGGTCTCTTCTTCCCAGTCACAATCAAGACAAAGGGGAAACGGCCTCAAGTTGCATCAGGGGAGATTTAGGTTGAATATTAGAAAACATTTATTCACTGGAAGAGTCATGAAGCGTTGGAATAGACTGCCCGGGAAAGTGGCTGTGTCATCATCTCTGGAGCTATTTAAAAGATGTGTAGATGTGGCACTTAGAGACACAGTTAGGGGTAGGTTTGGCAGTGTTTGGTTTACAATTGGAGTTGATAAGCTGAAAGGTTTTTTCCAGGCTAAACTATTCTGATTCTATTCTATGATTCATTTTGTATACACAAAGTGAGCCTTGCCAAATATAGTCCTAATCAATACAACAACTTCTACATAAAAGTAGACAAGTCCTACATCAAAGTGCGATGTCACCCACCTTGGATTTGCTTGTGCCCTCAAGCTACCAGCAGAACTCTGGGCGATGTCTGAAAATCTTCATGCAAATTAAAGGTGCAGCATAGTCTTAAAATTTTAGAAAAAGAACTGTTTTACTGACTAGATGTCTTCCAATACAAGGTAAACAAGACTTTGGACTACAGATGATTTATAATTTTGGATAAGACATGATGATCAAAAATGTCAAAGGCAAAGCAGAGTTAAGGAGTTTCATTAGAGGCTCTCACTCTTTAGGTAATATAAACTCCAAGAGTCTGTAGAGGAGAAAAAAGGTTTCTGATCAATAGCTGATATAATATAGTATTACTATGGCGATGTCCATGCTATAGGCGTAGAGAATGTTACACATATGGCCTTCATAGGATTTCTCCTTGCTATATCTGTGTAATATAGGTAGTGACAGTAACTAGTTGACAATTTTAAGTAGCAAAGTATTTATGTCCACCAACACGATTTTACCAAAAACATGTCTAATCAACCTAATTTAGTGTTTTTTCTAAAATTAAATGAACTTGTCTGATGAAGTAAACTACATTAATATAAATTTATAAAATGTTTTCAAAAACATTCCGCATCAGTGAAAAAAAAATCTGTTTGCATTGATACTGCCTATACTGGATGGACAAAAGTGCTGGCTTACAAAAGGAAATCTTTTAAAAGAGATTAAATAATGACTTAATAGAATCTTATATAGGTATACTTTTAGACCAATCTGTTAAGCATATCTACCAGAAGAGGAATACAAAATCAGTAATGACAAAATGTGCAGATGGTTCAAAAAATATTTGAGTGAAAGCTAATGGCACAGTCAAATCCATAAGAAGTGTTGATTTGTAAGGTGGGATCCTTTTTACAATGCATTTTAGCAAATATGACACCCAGGAACAAAGCATGTTGGTCACACTTACAAGGTGACATTCTGGAAGTTATTGATTTGTAGGCCATCCTAATCTTCCTATGATGGGGAATGTGATCTTTGAATACATAAACCAAAGGACACAACATGAAGAAAAATATAGCAATACATTTTCAAATGGAATTAGCAACATCATATTTAGGTTATTGTTCTATTATAATTTCAGAAAAGTTGAGTAAAAGTTATTGGACTGATTCAAGTTGAACAGAAAAATAACTTAATCAATTTACATTTACAGAAAAAGGGTGAGCCCAGTCTTGATGGCAATGTCCTAGTAAAGTAGAATTTTTTTAATAGTACTAAATTTAATTTAGAAGAAAAAAGTGGGTGGTTTTTTTTTTTTTTTTTTTGCTCTTAGTGCCAGTAGTTTAAAGTTAGGCAAATTCAGCAGAGATGTGCACATTTTTAGCACTGAGAGTAATGAAGCATTAGAACAATTTACCTGTGAAAGTAATGGATTTTCTATCACCTCCAATCTCTAAATTAAGACTGCATGTCTTTTTCGAAGATGTACTATATCTCAAACCAAAGTTATGGGTTTGATTTAGAAATTACAGACTGACTTTTTTGCCCTTTGCTATAGTAAGAGGTCAGGCTAGATGATAGTAATGGCCTATTCTGGCCCTGAAATCTATGCATCTAAGTTGTGGCTAAGCTTAATGAACATCACCGCATAAAACAGTGCCTGTAATTCCTCACATCTTTGTCACCCTGCCTTCACTGCCTAAAAGCAGAGATGACCTAAATGATATAAAATGCTGCAACATTAAGAAATCTAATATAAACATTTCTTGCTGTAAATGCAAGAACTCTGTGATTTTAAGGTAACTGCTGTGATATAACTTGGTAAAAGGAAGGCAGACAAGAGCTCAAAAGCTGTTGTTTTGTAGGTTTAGAGCAAATATAGTTGACCATTAAGTCTGTCTCTTTCTCTTTTTTTCACAGTCTCTCTGACGTCTCAAACCCAAAGAAACCATTATTGATGCTCCTGTGGTGAATTAGGTGTTATTATAGCATTAATGAAAATATTTTTAATAGTAGTATTGATAACATTTTTAATAGTGTTAATGTAAATAATATCAAGACACTCACTGTAACCCTGTTTTTTAACAGGCTGCATTTAAGTTGTTTTTGTCATCTTGTTGACTGGTCCCATATGTTATGGTACTGTGCTTTCCACTTACATGCTTCCTTGAACAAGCACCTTTCTGGATATTTTCATAACACCTTTCTTTCTTAGATAATAATAAAGTTGAACACACAAGTAGAAGGCATCCAGGAAAGTTTTGGTGCTGCTGCCTGAAAACTATAGCTGAGTTTCCATTAATTTATTTTAACACACTACTTTTAACTTAGGTTTAAAATCGTATACCTTTTGTACTTACTTTTATTATTAGTATAAGTTGCTTTTTCATATTATAATTGGTATTTATATAGATCTTCAGCTATAACAAGGGAATGGTGGTTCTTCTTTAATCCTACCTTTGCTGAAATTGTGATGATTACCATGGTCATGGTCTGTGGTCTGTGCTTCAGATACATGGACATAATGCTATCTCTTTTCAAAAGAGTCACATGTTCAGATATAGACATGTTAATTTGCTCCAGACATGAAATAATGATAAGACTTCACTAAAAATACAGCTATGATGTCACGAGCATGTGGGGAAATGAAACTCCTCTACACACTCTTTTTATAGCCTTCTTTAGTCTTTTTATAGCTTCTTTAGTCTTTGCCACTTGACCGATCTATTGGTATCTACAAATGGAAGGATTACATCCTAGAGCAAAAGAGATTTTTTTTCTCTTAATCATTTCTTGGGCTTAAGGTCTAGCATACTAACCACATAGGGAAATTAGAATAAGCTATTAGAAAATGAAGGCTTTAATTCATACATAAAGACCGAACACATCATTTCCAGGGTATTCTTGCATATTTCATTTTAATCTGCTGAGTGCATTTTTTTTCTCCTTTGTACAGTATTGGATACTGGATGAGATTCATTATCCTCTTTCTCTCCTGGGTGCATGCAGTCCTTTTTTTGTGACCCAGATAAAAAACATCTAAATCCAAAACATGGGGTGATACTTAGACAATTAGAAGGGGCACAGACATTTTTAACTTTCTCAGTATCTATGTATTCATTGAGTACAACAGATATGAGAAAAAATATTCCCTTGAACAGAAAAAGGAATGTATCTTGGAGTTTAAGGAGCTATTTTTACATGTTCATTCAATTAAAGAATGTCTTCATTGTAAAAAGAAATGAGTATATTCCCTTAGCTCACTTGAAAAGTGTTGATATGAGTCCCTGAGTGAAAGGGAAAAGAAAAAAATCCAGTGGTGAGGAGAAGTTTGTCTCAGCAACTATCTTCTGACATTTCATTATGGTAGTAAAACAGACATATTCTGGTGAGGCTAGGAGCTCAATTTTATGGTGCAAATTTTAAGAACCAAAGCAGTTGAGAGCAGAACTCAGACTTTCTTCATCAGGATATTAATACAGAACATAAGCAGAATATTGATGAATTTCTGCATTCATTAACAAGTACCATATACTGATTTTTTAAAATTCAGTTAGCATGTGTGAACAGCAAATCTAGGAATGAGGTGGTAAAGGTTTTATCATTATTACTTTTTAATTACTTTTTTTTTTTTTTATAAGAAGGAATGGAAAGATTTTTTTTCTGGAAGACAAATTCAAATAATTTGAAACATAAATGAAAAGAATCCTTATATAACATTCAGCCAAAGAACAGTCACCATTCTTGCTACAAGTTTAAAATGAGGGAAGCAAGAGGTAGGTGCTAAGAGAAAGTCGAAGACTAGCAAATCAGAATAAAAATGAGACATCCTGAAGATCAGTTTGTCCACATTATTCACTTCTGCATTAAAAAAAAAAAAAAAAAGGGAAAGTTTTACATTGGGCCATCTATTGATAGCATATACATGGTGGCTTTCTACCTTACATTGTAGAAAATGGCACTTTTTAAAAACCTAATTTGACTGTCTTCTTATGACGTGCAGTATATCTGTAAGTATGTAAAAGTTGCCAGGTTGTTGAAATTAACCACTTTGCAAATGCATGAAGGACTTTGGGTCATTACTGGCCTTGGGTGTTAATAATTAGTGTTGTCATACAATGTTTTCTTACAATACAACCAGAAATAAAATCCTCATTTGTAAATACCTGTAGCACTAAAGTAGTACTAAGACAGAAACAACTACAAGTAGCCAGAACTGATGAAATAGCAGACCATCTTGAAAAAAATGAAGCAGAACCTTTTCCAATTCTTTAAGAACCAGTAGTTCTTTTACTTTTGTTGCCAATCCCTTCTTGGTGCCATGAAGAAGTAGAAGCAAAACAAAAAATCATAATAAAAAATTGTTTTCTAATTCTAGGAACAAAACCCTCCACTTAAAAACATTTAATACTTTCTTTTTTATTTGAAAACAAGAAAAAATCTGAAAAATTAAGGAATTCCTTATCATTAACCTTTGATTTATTTATGGTATTGTTATCAAAAAGGGAAAGGAATAATATGGATAATACCACATGCAAGAACTCAAAATAGTTTAACAAAAAACTGAAGAAAAAATGTCCTTTTCTGAAGTACCACTCTCATGTTTTAAAGAATTTTCCAGTGGACCTGGAAATACACAAGATGCTGGAGTTGAGACTTTTAAAGGCATATCAGATAATACATAGGTCTATACGGTCTCCATGTGGTTTAAATCAGACTGTAAGCTTGCAGCTGAACCTAAGAACATTTTTCAAGTCACCCATCATAGGTTTTACAATGTTTCATCACCAGCTTGGCACAGCATTTATTTTAGTACTTTGGGAGCCTTCAGGCAGGCAAGAGATAACAGCAGCACTGAAGCCCTGCCAGGTGTTTCTAAGATTGTGTATGGTAGTGGTAACTTGTTCCAAGCAAAACGTGAATTGCTGAAATGTCCACCTGTGAAGAAATACGTTTTACTCCTGGTGTGCATATCTAAGTCAGTTCAAGACATTGCCATCTGATTTCTTTTCCAGCATTATGTTTATTCCCAATTACAGTAGGACCTTCAGCATGCTATTGCATGGGAATATGTACTAGAGTGTGTCTTCAGCATTTCTTAATAATTTATATCTGAGTCCCAGACCACCTAAGTGAAAAGTTGAGGAGGGAATTTAGAACTTGACTTATAAGGGCTTACTTTTATGGGATTCATGGCTCTCTGTTGTGTAGAAACCATTTCATGTTTTCTTGCTGACTTTACTAGGAAATATCAGAGCAGCTTTCAACAATGCTGCTGCTGGCACTGATGTATCTTTGGTCAGTTAATCCTGTATTTGAAGTGCTTTAAAAAGTGTTCACTGTGTCACATGCCAAGATAACAAGAGTGAGGCCTTATCCTTGTCTCAAAAATCTGGGACATCAATGTAGAGAGCAGACACCAGTTTTAGAGGTGTTGGCAAGATGTACTGCAACATTTTGCACTGGTTAAAGCTCCTATAGGCACATGGCTTCATGCCAAGCAGTATTACAGAATCATGAAATATGCTAAGTTGTAAGAAACCCACAAGGATCAAATCCAACCCCTGGCCTGGCACAGGACCACCCCCAAGAATCACACCATGTGACTGAGACTGTTGTCCAAAAACTTCTTGATTGCCCAGAAATCATCAAAAGTTGTTTTGCTATGACGTCAGCCAGATCTTTGAGGATTCTTGGATGAATCCCATCAGGCCCCATAGATTTGTGAGGATCCAACTGAAGCAACAGAGCCTGCACAGTTTCAGGGTTGACTTGGAGTTGACTATTCTCACAGTCATGGTCATCCAGCTCAGGACACTGAGACTCCTTTTGTCCCTCATTCGTGTTGAAAACAAAGGCAAAGAATGAGTTAAACATCTCTGCCTTGTCTCTGTTCCTGTTTGTGAGGTATCATCCTCACTTCGTAATGGGCCAATGTTATTTTAACACCATTGCCATTAATATATATGAAAATATCTCTTTTTCTTGTCACCCACATTTCTGGTGCACTTCAACTCCAGTTGAGCTTTGGCTGCATGAATTTTCTCAGTAAAGTGGCAAGCAACATCTCTGTATTCTTCCCATGTCCCCTGACCTTGCTTTTACTGGGCATACACTGTTCTTTCTTTCCCTATTTCCAAGAGAGCATTCCTGTTCTGACAAGTTGACCTTCTGCCTCACCTGCTTGATTTCCCAGTTTGGGAATTGCCTGTTCCTGTGCCCTTAGGAGGTGATGTTTAAATGATCAGCATTGATGGACCCCAGCATCTGCAAAAGCACTTTATCAAGGGACCTTACTAATTTTTTGAGCAGTCTGAAGTCTGCTTTCCTCATATCCAGAGCTGACGTTTTGCAGGCACTTTTCCTTCTGTCAATGGGGATTTTAAACTCCATCACTTCAGGGTCGCTGTGGCCAAGATAGCTGCCAATGCCCACTCTGCTCATGTGATCCACTCTGTTGAGAACCAGGAGGTCAAGGAAGGCATCTTTCCAAGTCAGCTCCTTTATGACTTGTTCTATGAAGTTGTCGTCCAGGATTTTTAGGAATCTTCTGGCCCAGGTTTTATCAGCTATGTGATGCTCTCAGTTAATTTCTGATGAGTTGAAGTTCCCCACAAGGACAAGGGTAGTTGACTTGAAAGTGTCCTTTAGTTCCTCAAAGAACTGGCATCATTGTCCTGGGTAGAAAGTCTAGAGTAGACTCCCACAATGACGTGCACATTATTTATTTACCACTTGATTCTTATCCAGAGGCTCTCAACTGTACCATTTTTAGCTGTGAACTCCATTCATTCTAACTCTTTTATTATATGCAATCTCACCCCCTGCTTCTGCTTTACCTATCCCCCCGAAAAGCCTGTAACCATTAAACAGAGCGCTCCAGATTTCCAGACTGAAATGGTAGCATCCTTGAAAATAGCATATTAGTTTCTTGTTCATTTGCTTGTACACTATTTAGCCTGCTCACTTCTCTCTGTAGCTCCTTCACCTGGCAACACAACCCTTCAACCATAGCACACCTGCAAGAAAAGTGCCAGCTGACCCAGCCTTGCAAAGAGACATCAGGCACTCCTGGGAACCTGTGACCTGCAGAGATACATCTATGTCTGGAGGCCTCTGACTTGGAGGCTTCAGTGACTTCCTCAGCTACAGGGGACTGAGCTTGACTGCATGTCAACACCATAAGGAAGGAAGCTCAAACCAGTATGTTAATAAGACTGGGGCTAAAAAGATCTCTGTTCTTTCTTACAAGCTACCGAGTTTGTTTGTTGCTTCTATTGGCTCCTCCTGGATGGGCAAAAGAGGAGCCCTTCTTGCACACACTGCTTGGCTGTGCAAACTGAAGTGTCACACCCTCACTGACATGCCACCCTCTGGGGCACTTGAGGTGCCTGGAGACATTTAAACCTCCTTCATTTGCTCCCAGCACCACCTGGTTGGCTCCAGGGGCTTCTGCGTCATAATGAGTCTTGGGGCTGCTGCACAGGCTCCTGAACAAATGCCTGAGATCATATTATTTTTTTTCAATGGCATGAAGCCTCTAAGGCCTTCTATCAGAAAGAGTAGAAATGCTTAATAATACATGCTGCTATTGAGATTTAAATATTAATGTTTCTATACATGCATTTTCAGACTGTTTTGTATAAAAATGTTGTCCTTTATTAAGTCACTGAGCTTTTGTGGGAAGTATGTACTCCTATGGTACTTAGAAGTAAAAGAGAAAAACCATGGTAATTTTTTTTTATGAGACAAATATACGTAAGAAAATTTTAAAATATGTTTAACTTGTTAGACAACCTGATTTCCCCCAAATTATTATTTTTTACAACAATTCAGTGTTGTTAAGTTTGGTTGTTATGCTCAGCATAGCTTTAGAGCTGGAATCTCAGATTCTCTACAAAACTAAATGTTGTAAAGTGCTTTGACTAATGTAATTGTTAGATGTTCCCTGACTAGCTAATGACTACATACTTGTATTGATATTATGGGATGGTCCCTTCGGGGAAAGCTTCATATTGTTTCCTGTCAGCATGAGTCAGTTTGCCTGCTGAAATGAAGTGCTATAGGCAATTCAGAGTGTTCAAGAATAAAGTCTGATTAGTTGATGCTGAGGTGTACATGGCAAATAAAACACTAAGTATGAGCTAATAATCCAAATGATTCCCTAAAAAGAAGCATTAAGACACCACATAGTCATTTTTCATAAATAACAGTTAAGTGGGTGATTTTTTTTCACATTTCCATGTGGGATCTTAAAATACACATAGATGAAATTTTCTTTGCTTTCTAGTTGCAAAGATCTAGTTGTAAGAGAAGAAAATATCATGGAGAATGAAAAAGAAATTTCCTGGTTTATTCTAGTTTGAAATTTTGCAGAAATTAAATTTCTCCTGATATATTTTTCATATTCCCTACATTACCAGGCAAAACAAGTTTATTTTTCTGATTAAATTATCTATTTAAGGATCAGTATCTAACAATTTCTATGAGATGCAGATTGAGAAAGTGATGTTTCTAAAGCTGAAGGTCTTACTGAACTTCAACAGATGTAGCAATCAATCTGAAGTGTTATGATAGATTTCACTGACTTGGTCTCTGGCCCAGAGAGACTTAGGCCCAGATCCTAAGGTGGGTACTTATAATAGTGTATGAAAAAATATACATAGGATACTGTCCCAGTTTAAAAGACAGGTGTCTGCCAAGGAAGGTGGGAACCTTCCTGGAATGCAAAAAATTACCCCCTCCCTCCAAATTATTGTAACTTTCAAATGACAGGGCTTTCAGGCAGATATGGTATCTGAATATATATAAAACAAAACATACAAAGTACATCAAAGGCAATAACAATAACAAAAATCCCAGTAAAAAAAATGACAACATTTTCTCGCCCTTCAAGCAATTACCCTTTGGTGTAGTATGACCACAACTGGCAGAGGTGCTGGTGACTCGTGTGGAGGCTGAGGGGGTGCAGTGACTCCTCCGGGGATGCAGGGATGCTCAGGCGGCCCAAAGGGTGGCTGCAGTGAGCACTGGCAGCCTCAGGGAGGGAGAGAGGATGGAGGAGTCACCTGGCTCTCAGGTGTGTGGTGTGGTGTCCTGGCGATGGCAGCAGCAGCCAAGGTTCTAGTCAGCAGCTGGGAGGTGCTCCCTCTGGAGAGAGAGAGGAGGTGGGGGCCCAATTTTCCCCTGAAGCATCCATGCCGATGGCGAGGGTCTCTCCTGGTGAGGGCAGGCGCTGAAGAAGTCCCAGTCCACCAGCTGCTCCCAGTGGTAAGGAAGGCTCCGCTGTCACAGCGAGGCCCCTGGGCAGGAAAAATCCAGCACCAAACACCGCAATCATACTCCCTCCAAGCTGAGCAAAGACTGCCCTACCCTCAGCTAAGAATCTGCCAGAACCACCCTGCTTCTCCCCTCTTCCAGAACCATTCCAATGGTATGCCAAGGCACTCGGCCACGTCTTCTGTTAACTCATTTACCTCCTGTTCATCCTTCCCGGGTGTCACCCCCTTCTCCCAGCATCTTTTACAGATGACAGATGGGAAGAAATTCCCTTGAAAAACCCAACCCAGAATACATACCCTGCTTTACTGATGTCTGCTAGGGGAATTAAATCCTGCAAGTGAAAAGATGGTGACAGCTTGCTACCGCTTTCTCTACATAACTTTCCAGTCAAATATCAGAGAGTTACCAAAAGCTTATCCAGTCCATGTCTCAGGTCCAAGCTCCACAGTAGTATTGCAAATATCCCTTGAGAATACAGCACATCACCTTTTAGCCTAGCAGCCACCCACAAACACACAAAGAGGAAGAAAAAGCTCAGAGGTACAAAACAGTGACAGTTATCCTGCTAGTCTCAAGGAAGCAAAACAAAACAAATCCATTATTTATTTTCTCTATGAGGTAGCCAGATGCATTCAGGACGCAACATACATAACAACCATAGGGGAATGCTATGGTGGATTAATATCCTATCACACATATTAGGAAAAGTTGCATTGTATAAAGACCGACAGAGTAAAGCAAGAATATTCAAGGTGCTTTAATGAACAAAAAAGTGGCTTTAGATGTGATAAGTCCTGTAATGACATTGTTGATAATTTCTGTGCTTTTGAGTTGTTTAATCTATTGAGATGCATATTAAATGATCTTAAATTGTTTAACTGCTGGTGCAATTGCCACAGGGCTATTTTTCAGTCATGCTCACCTCTTTCAAGAGAGGGCATGAACACACTCCAACAAAACACCTGCCCCCAGGACCTCAGCTGAGGGAAAGGACAACCAAAACCTTCAGGAGGGGAGAGGAAACAACATGCAATAAAACACACTGTTGAAGCTCAGGCCAGTCTGCACTCATTGAAAAAATACCTTTTTCTACTACAGGCACAGGAAAAGTGGTCTGACATTTAGGGCATGGTTGGAATAGTTGGAAGAGGTAGTACAGGATATGTCAAACTGATAGTGAAGGAAAAACCTGCCATTAAAGGCTGCATTTCACTTAGATAGAACTTTGCCAAACTGAAGTCTGCAGGATAATTTTTTAAATTGGAAATATCAATTTTGCATTCAAATTCTATTAAACATTCAGCACAATCTATTTGATTAATGTTCAGAATAAAATTGGCAAAAAACCATGTTAGATTCATACATTAAAAGCTGCAATTTTTCCACTAAGGATGTCTGTGTACATGTGCACCTGTATTTCTGAGAAAATAATTTAAATTTAGCATAGGAGAATTTGCTGTCCATAATATGTCTTTTCTGAAGGCATGTAAAGCTCACTTAACACATGGTCAGCAGGACTTGTTAGACTTTGTCTGCAAAATTCTCTGGAAATATGGTTTGTAATGGTCAGACTCTACCTTGCATTTGCAAGATGGAATAAATGTCCTAGCAACTTGTTCCACATTGCTGCAGGCTTCTACATCACTGAGACTCAGAAGTAAGAGTAAATGCAACATCTCTTCTATATCTACTTTGCTAAATTTCCAGAGATTTGAAAAAGAAAAGATTCTCACTGAGAAATGGAAAGAAAAAACAAAAAAAACCCACCATTTTTTCAAGAAAAAGGAAAAAAAAAAAAGAAATTAAGTAAGGAGATTTTAGGATGAGAATGAACATAACACAAGGCAAGATTGGAAACACACAAGATTGGAACAGCCAAGAGAAGAAAAGAGTCCTGGAAAGAGAAAACCATGGAGCATTGGCACTAATGTTTGGGATAACAAGCTGATGTCCCAGTTGAAGCCAAGAACTTGTTATGGTAACTGAACCTTAAATGAGCACTGGCTGGTGGAAAGATGGTCAAGACCAGAAAGTGTACAGGCTGGAAAGAAACAAGGAGCTACTGAGTCAGCTCTGAGCTGAAAAATGGAAGCAAGAAATTGCTCATTGAACCACAAACTGCAATCCCCACATTGTGAAACATGGCAAAGTAATACCAGTTCTCTGCAAGAATTGCTTTATGAAGTAGAGGCTGATAATATACTGCTGCTTGTGATTATGTACTTTAGGTCCAATGGCAGATAACAGTGTTCATGTCATCTGAAAGATATCTGTGCTGATGATGTGCATGCTAACAAAACATAAATTTCTGTTTGGAAATACAGCAGGAAATTACATTTCTTTACCAAAAATTATGAATACCTTTTTTTACATGCACAGCATTAACAGGAATTCCAGAGTTAAATTAGCCTATGAAAGGGTATTTCCAATATTTCCAGTCTTTCATGTGTTTCCATTTACAACCTCAAAGTTTGCTAACAGAGGGAAGTATTGTACGAGAGTTTGTAGGTGTTTGCAGACAATATAGACTGCAGAAGAAGAAACATGTTTCATTCTTCTGTAGCCTTCCCATTGCTGACAATGGAATATAATTATCCAAGAGCAACATTTAGTTTCCTTTACCAAGACTATTAACCCCCTTCCATAGATCTGCTGGGTTCCTAAATACTTGCTTGCAATGTAATCTTGATTCATCCCTAAAGATGGTCAATCCTGATCTCTCAATGAAGCAATGGCTGTTTACAAAAAGAAAATATGTGTTTGTGAGACAAATTAAAGCTTTAACTTTGGTATTGGATAGCTGTTGGTTCTGTGATTTTCTTAATGCAGGGGTTTTGTTATTATTACCTTAGAGGGTTCTTTTAGGAAAGAAAACGTGTGTTGCTTGGTGATAGATATTTTTAAAACAAATTGCCTAACTTTGGGTTAACCAAGCCTTTTTTAAAATTAAAATGCAGATTGATTTTATGAAGACAGAAGCACTGATCTTTGGAATTCCTTAGTGTGTAATTTTTGGCCTACTAAATGAAAAGGAAGAAACTATAATGCCATATTTTTTATTTTTCCGAAGACTCACAATCTTTTCACAAATAGACTGGGTGTCAATCCATATGCATATGTCTCAAGAGTTACCTATAAATTATTTTCTTGCATTATTAATACATCTGTTTTATTATACAATGACTGCTACAACTGGTTCCACCTACATCTGTAGAAACACATGAAAGATTTTAGTAATGCAGATTTTTGCTGTCTCCTTTAGCAACCTATATTTAATGCTTTAAGGATTAGTAGCATGATATGACAAGTGCTTTCCACTGTTTCTTTGTTAAAGTATGCCTGCCTCTAGGTCCATGGCTTTCAGATGCAACTCCCCTTCCCACCTTCTTGTCAAACCAAAGAGGGATAGTCACTGGGTAGCATAATTTTCTCTCTTTTCCTGTTTCTCATGCACATATATTTTTTAACTGTGTCCAGGTGCAATCAGGTCCAGTAAGCAGCAAGAAATTTGAACAAGAAAATATTAGAGGTGTATAATTTTTAGTAGCAATTTTTAATCAGTAATTTTATCTCATCAAATGCTGCATTGTTGGTAGTTTGCACCTGAAATTAAATGCTTTCCACCAGGAAAATAATTCAGTGGAATGCAGTTGCACACTAACTTCCTTCAAAATAATAAGGAAATGATGGGATCATAAAATTCTCCTGTTTACTTCATATGCTTAACATGCAAAGATATCTATTTCCTGCCAGAACGTTATGAAAAACCACAAAGAATCAAATGAGGCCCTTCCACTCATCATTGATTTCTGTGGATTTTGGACCAAACCCTCTATGTACAGCTAGAAAACTAAATGTTCTGGTCCTTCACATAAATATGAAGAAACAGTCATTATATTTATTTTTTGTGCTATCTTCGACTTCCAAGTTATATTCAGAATGCAGGTTCCATTGAAATGATCATTGATTTTGGTTGGCTTTGCATTATCCATGCTGTTAGTTTAGTAGAGCAGTAAGAGAAACTCATACTTTCATAATCACGGAAAAAATTTCCCTCAAACTGACTTTTTTTCTGAAAGAAGGGTATAGCAGACAAAGAAAAGAGGTGTGAAGCCTCTACAGCAGGGGTGTCACTACCTTCAGGTTTATATATGCTTCAGGACTAGATTAATACACACCAATTTTAAGCATAAAAGAGATAGTGTGTGTTCAGTATGACTTTTCTGGTCTAAGAGTTGGACAAATTATTCTTCACCAAATTTTAGAATGAAGGCAGGTGTATTCAGCCAATGATTAACTAATAATTCAGTCCAGTTTTTTTTTATTTTTTTGGAGGGGTTTTTGTTTGTTTTTTCTTTATTTTTGTTTTGGTTTATGGATCTTGATCTTGTGGGTAAGAAATAACAGAATCTATTGTGCTGATGTTGCTTTATGCTTGTCTCCCAAATAGATTTTCTTAAAGAGCAATTTCTGATACAGAATTATAGAAATACTAAAGAGCTCAGCTATAAACACCACTCCACCCAAATATCTGTTCTTAATTTTATTGTATGTAATACAAAGTTCTGTGAATCTTATAATAAAACCTAATTAAAGATACTTTATACTTTTTTCCAGTTGGGCAAATTGAAGCTACAGCTTAATTCCCTTGCACCCTATAAATACACATTATTTTTTTAACTTTGGCATGAAATGTCCACCTGCTGTTTCCTCTGGGGATGTATTCTCAGCAGAATGGAAGAGAAGAGAAGGGAAGAGAAGAGAAGAGAAGAGAAGAGAAGAGAAGAGAAGAGAAGAGAAGAGAAGAGAAGAGAAGAGAAGAGAAGAGAAGAGAAGAGAAGAGAAGAGAAGAGAAGAGAAGAGAAGAGAAGAGAAGAGAAGAGAAGAGAAGAGAAGAGAAGAGAGTAAAAGAAGAAAACTAGTAGAAAAAAATTATTAAAAAACACAAGCTTAAGAACAATAGGCTTAGAAGCACTTTTTATGCCATCTGGTACATTTGTGAATGACTAGGTTTATCAGAGAACTGTTCAACAGTATGGGACTATGTCATTCAAAGGGATACAAGGTTTTTTTATCAAGGCTGTGAATGATATGAAATCTCTCTTTTAAAATCTGCAGCTCATACTGCTATATCAACTACAGTTGTAGCAGAAGTTAAAGTAACTATAAACAGTAATGTTTTCGACTAATAATATCTTGAATAGTTTTTCTTTTTTTTTTTTTTTTTCTTGTAATAGGTAAGTTCAGATCACCCCATAACCAGAGTGTAATGAAATTGTCAACATTTTCTTCATTTCTTCTTTTCCTGACAAATGGTGTGAACATATCACCTTTTTCTCTTAATGGAAAACCTAACTGGAATACATCAAAATGCTATTAGGTTTTTCATTTTCTACCACAATTTAATGCTGGGGAATGCATGCAACCTTCATCTGCACACGACTGTAAAATATTCCCTGTCCCTGATAAAATGACTGCAATGGAAAATCAAGCAGAATTGTTCTCTGTTTAGTATTGCTATTCCTTTGTTACAGTCTCTCCCTGACTGTGTATAGGAGGATTATCAGGGCTGCACAAATACACATGGGTTATATTTCTAAAATGTGCTAAAAATGACTTAAATAAAATGTTAATGTGTAAACATGTTTAATTAAGGGTCCTTCATCTTCAGCATTACCTTGCTTCATATTACATTTCTTCAAAAATAAAAATATTGAAGCAAACAATGCATTTGTCATGTTTCAGGAGATGTTGATTTTAATATTATGTAGAAAATAGAGAAAAAGATCAAATACCCTCATCCCGAGGGAAATATCTGTAACCTATTCGTTGTTTAATTCATTTTGTCATGAGCTAAACCAATAGTGAGGTATAAAATAAATCTAGGCTTGCATACATAATATAAGTCAACACAGATCCTAAAAATGAAATCCTTCATCTATAATATTACATCTTACAAGATCAAATCATGTTCCTTTTTGAGGCAATTTCTTTAAATGGAAGCAGAATTGGGTCCTTGCTACAGATTCCTCAAAGAGAAAACCCATGCCACAGTGCATAAAAAAATCTCTAGTACAACCTAAGTGCAAAATGCACCATTATTATAGCAAATTTCTTTAACAATATAATGTACGAAATATCCTAGTATCTCTTATTTATTTTAAAATTAAAAAGCAAATAAAATGTTTTGCTTATGTAGTAATTATTTTTGTATCTAAAGCAGTTATAGTAAATAAATGGAACTTCACCAATTTTTATTAATAATACACTTATTCTTGAAAGACCATCAATATTATTAACTTGCCTTTGTCTAAATACATGAATTGTTTTCTGAAAATTATCTCTGGTAATTTAATCATTTATATACATGTATGTGTATATAGTCAAAAATTCCTATCAGACTAAATCTTTCTATTAACAGAAGTTAAGGAATCAAATAGGAAATAGCGTAAAACATTTTGTTTCATCTAGAAAATTTATCCAGAGGATTTTACAAAGAATGAACAAATAAAATAAATATTTTCACTTTTACTTCCTTAATCAATACATTATGTGCAGAAGAAATCAAAGTTCTGGAATAGTTGTTTCAATGTAAAATTATGTAAATGATCAGAATTAGTTGTTGGTTAATCCCAAAATTTCTGGAATTAAAATCAAAGCAGAAAAACTAAAAAAGTGTTGTGTTTTTTTTTTTCTCCAAGCATCCTNGCCATTTTGGTTTAAGGTTGTGTTGATTTAAGGGGTGACTTCACAGCAGTGATCCCCGTTGTCAGTTAGCAGCACCTAGATCTGGCCTACTGAGGCTGCAGAGGCAGCTGTAGACAGGTGTCCTGCCCTTCTCCACGCTCATCAGCAGACTGTGGCTATTGTCTCAGCCAGAGACATTGTCAGCCCCTAGGAAAACCAGAGATCAAATGTAGAGGTCATTAGCTAGCACCTTTTGGTCTTCCTATAATAACATCCCGATTGCATACATGGCAATTTACATAGCATTACCCATTATGCTTTGTGCTGCAATTTTGCTTTTGGAGGTCATTCTAACTTGATTAACTCTCTCTTAAGAGTGCCTTTCCAAAGCATCAAAGCCCTGCATTAACACATTTTGCTCTATTCCTTGTTGGCATTTTCTTTGAAACTAAGGTGCTGTGTGGAATTGTACTGGGAGTCCTGAAAATATAACCATTAAAAAAATCCATAAGGCAAGACCCAAACCCTTCAATAACAAAATGTCCAATTAAAGCCAGCTAGGTGGCCTTGGCGGGCTTACAGCCTTTCTGAATTTGCAAACCTCAGTAGATACTTATAATTGCTTTTTCTGTATTATTTATTTGTTTTATCTGTAATTAGATACACAGACTATCTGCCTCTCTTGTTCATTTTCTTCAGCATTAGCTGTTCACAGTGGATGTTCCTTCCACTAGGTACCTGTCAGAATTTTGGATTCCATACCCATTATCAAGATTGATAGCAGTTATCAAACCTCAAAATACGCGTGTGTTTTTTAAATATTAGCTGTCACAGCGTGATAAGTTGTGCTGGATTGTATGTTGCATAGTGTAGCACAGAGCCCAGTGGGGCTCAGTTTTAAAGAACAACGTACTGAACTCTTACCATCGAGCACAGAAGCAGCATAAACACAGACAGAGACATGCAGGCACACATTCACAACTGGTTTTCAATATTTGATGGAAATCTATAAAAAGTGTCCAACATCCTTATCTTTTGTTTTCCAACATGAGTTACATGAGTGAAATGGAAATTTTGGGTTTACATCTGATAGACTGAATATAATTTGTTGTAAATTTTAAATAATTGGTTAAACAGAACATGCATAAAGGTTAAATATTGCAGAGAAATGCAAAATACAGGAAAGAACAAGTGCAAATTGACTGGTATTATATAGGAGGGAGTGGGTAATCATGGTCTGTTATGCATTTTACCGGGTAGCGGTATACCAAAGCATTAGGAGAGGTCTGGAAAATGTGATCCATAACACATCTACTGAATCACTGTGAAATCCTTATTATTTTGGAATTTTAAATAATTCCTTTCTTAGGATAACTTATAATCCTTTAAAAAAAGCAATCATGAGATTTTTATTACACTCTTTTTTTTTAATATAGCAGCAAAAATGAGTGTTGTTAGTGCTTTAGAGGCAACATACATATGTGCATCTGTATGTGCATAATAGCATCTTTGTAGCCCATGAGTCCAGTCTTTCTTTTACACTCCTAAATAATCTCAAAACATTTTACACATTCTTTTCTGCGTAAATTTGCATATTAATACAGTCTAATTGGCTACTTTTTTAGCCTTTAATGTTATCTGCAGTATTCAGATATCTTTAATAAAGAAGCTGTAGAACAGTTTTTGGCTCTTTAATGGGGACTTTAAAAGTATATAATTATCCCTTTGTGCATAGAAACTAACAGAAACACTCTTATACTGACAGAGGATTGCCTACTATTATTTATTTTTTTATTTCTTTAAAAGGTAATGGTGAAGACTTCCCTTCTAGTGAGCTAAATGTGGTATTTTAATTAAGTGGAAAACTTGAAAAGGGAAGCTTTTTGCAGAGGGGGCTCAATTGCTTCTTGCAACCTTTCTGAAAAGGGCAGAGTGTTAAAACAAACCTCCCACTTTTATTTTCAAAAGGAAAAAAATCAGAAGCTAAAGATAATCTCTCCATTAGTATTATTAAAAGTGTTCGGCTTTCTTCACATGCTTTAGAAGCAGACAGACTTGTCATGAGCATCACATTTGCAAGCACTGTCACAGCTACTGAAGGCTCTGGTAAAAGCACAGAAGTATGTTAACAGTAACTGCAAGCAGCCTTTGGGGAACAATAGGCTTACCTATACTGTGCCCAGCTATTCAAAAAAACAAGTTGCTTTATTATACTCCATACTCGCTTTAGTGCTCGTATAGTGCTTGACCCAGCCTCATTTTTTGAAGTACTGTCACTAGTTCTAAACACCTTTTTTGTTCCCTTTGGGTTAGCTAATTTGGCTGTTACAGCATTCACCAAAATAACACTGAATCTAGTGTGTAACATCTGATATGTTTACTCTGCTAGAGAGAGAAACCTTCCTTCAAAGTTTCTTCCATATTTTTTTCCTGTGCACACACACATTTGATCATTTGCCTTCTAAAAGAAAGAAAGGAATAAAGAATGATCTAAAATTTATTTAATTATCTTGACAGATACATGCTGAAAATAATATATATAAAAAGTCTTTGGTATTCAGACAATAGGAAAAAAAAGTAACTCAAGATTTGCAGAACAACTGTAATAGTATCATTAGTGCCATAAAACTTCTCAAGCATGTCAGAATCTCTCAGCAAGAACAATGTGGGCCACTGTTTGAAAAGTCTTACCTAACTAGGGAGTAATTTCTGTTTGGATTTCACTGTGTTGTTCTGGCAATTAATCTGCTGCATGTTGGTTGTTAAATAAAAGTATTTCTTTAACTTGCTGGGTGGATGTCATAGGGTGATGGAAAGTGGGCTAAATTTGTATGACCATACTTTGTCTGTTGTAAGAAAGCTGTGGCTGCAGTATAATCAAGCTGAATCAGTAACCAGCTAGAATAGTGTTTTCAGATCTTTTTTTCTGTAGGTCAAGTAAGTCCCTAACTGACACACTTTTATAGGATTAGGCAAGATCTAACTAGGTTTGGCATCTAATCTGTTTTAGACAGTGGTTCATTTTTTCTATCATTTCCATCCATAGGGAGGCAAGGTCACACAATATGTAGACAGAATAGACTGTACTTCTGCATGAAAAATAAAACCAGGGTAACACGGGCCATTTTGAAAGAGTCTGAAACTGTATTCCATTTCAAGCATTGTGAAAAAAATTCAGTCTATTGCCAAATGGTGAAATAGACTTTCTAACAGCAAAAAATTACGTGCAGGTCTTGGTAGGTGGAATAGCAATCCAGAAATGTCATAGTATTTTAAATATTTTTGACTTGCTGAAGCATAGAAATGACAGTCACTGCTTCTTTGCTTTTAAAAAAATTCATCTCCTGGTCTTTAAAAAGCAAGAAGGTAAAACCACCTGAGCTCATATGTTTCAGATGACCAAACAGCCAAACCAATGTGTTTCAGATGTCCAATAACCAAAAGGTGAAAATATTACAAATTGATAAAAATGTGTCTCTGAACATGCTGCCTAATTCTTCTTTCTCAGCCATAAAAGTAGATGCAGAAGTAACAGAATACATAAAATGCATTCAATAATTTTATTTTCCTGAAGATACTGTGTTAAATAATTAATTATTACCCACAAATAAACAAACAAACAAAATACCAAAACCAAAAAACCAAACTAAAACAAAACAAAAAGACATCTTCAGGATCTCCATTGACTCTCTAATTGCAATAAAAATAATTATTGCTCAAGGCAGGTGCTATATAATGTATAAGAATTATGATTTCCTCTCTAGTTATCCGCAGCTGAATCTTCCTTAAATGAAACCTGGATGTGTGTCTCGGCAGGAATATTGAAAAATTCACAACAATTTTTTGTTCATTATAGTAATTTCCACTTATAAAGAAACTCTGATAAATACCTAAGCATCCAGGGCCAGTGATCAAAAACAGCTTTTTACCCAAAAAAAGATATTTTTTTAGATGTGCAGCAAAACAGAAGTGAAACAAAATGTAAATCCAATGTCTGCCTCCCCTGGAAAACAATCCATATAAATTATATGGAATAAAATTGCTTATATAGTGTGATTGAGTACTTTTATATGAAAAAAAATCTGAGATTTAATATGCTGGAATTTTGTATTTCCTCTTGCCATGGCCACTGGAGAATGTGTCTCCCTCCAGCTCACTGCTGTGAGTTACTTATAGAAAATAAGTGCAAAGAATGCAATTCTCCCTCTCACATGCTACACCTGGCTTGTGGATAAAGATAACCAGCTCAATGTCCCTGTTGCTTCCAGTTCTTCTTTTCTTCAGATGGCTTAATTCATCACAAGCAAGGAAAGCAATAAAATATATGGGAGAAGCAAGTGCAGCAGCATGAACATAAAATGTGCCTTTTATATATTCAAATTCATATCCAGTTGTAGGAAATATTCATGACTAATATTAAACTAAGCCCAGAATTAGGCAAAATGCAACAGACATATATTGAAGTGAGCATTTTATTATGTGCTATGTCAGTCAGATTAAAGAAAAGAGTGCATGACACCGACAGGATATTGCATGTATATCAAGCAATCTATTTATATATGACAGGGAGGGTTTGATTTCTGGAAGGAGTGACAACCCAATGAAATAACTGCTCGCCTTCAAAATTACTATAGTCTAAATGTATACCCTTTAGAATACGATTTTAAATTACAATTAACAAAATGTAGATAAATATATTTGAGAATCAATTCTGACATACAGAATCAAGAAAGAAGAAATAATCTCCAAAGATAGCAAGAGGTTTCTGAGAGCCATCAGCACCCTGACTCTGAAAAACTGTATGAAGGAAGCACAAGATATTTCTCTGAGAATCCCAGAGAAGGTAATTTAATAAAAGGGCTGATTTGTTTGATGCAAAAGAAGCCTTGAAGTAGAAGTGGGGGTGGGATGTCATAATCAGCTTTTTTTTTGTTCTGACAAGACCAACATGTAAATTGCAGAAGTGGATCTGCTGTGATTAACAATATCTGATCAAGGTAAGAGCATGTTTGTAATAACAAATGTAGTGTCTCATGTACTTCAGTTCCGTTCTAGGCAAGTTTTGTTTATTGCTTCAGTGTTTTTGGTCAGTTGCTTCCTGCTCTGGTGTAACATTGAGTAAATATCTGCAAAGAGAGAAACTTTGATGCTAGAAAAGAGATAATCACTGCACCATTTTTAAGTAGTCCTTCCTGGAAGAAAAAAAAAAATCCAAACAACACAAAACCCTGTAAAGAACTAAAGCTGAACCCACTAACTTCATTGCCTGCAAAGATAAAGTGCATTGAAACAGAAATTCTATGAGTTCACAATCATTACACTTGGATGCTTATATAACAAAGCAGGATAAAGGAAGAAAAAGAACTATCAATGGTCAATTTACTTTATTTCTTTTTCTAGAATTATCATTTGCATGACTGTTACATGTTTCCAGGGTTATCTGGGCAGAACACATACAGCCCATCTGACACACAGTCTATAAAGTCAGCTTGCGTGAGAAAAGCAGATATTCCATTTGAGACATCAACCAGAATCCTAAGCAGTAATGACAATCACTGTAGTCAAATCTCTTGCACTTATTTCCATGAGGTTTCAGCAATATCCATTTGGTGCATTTGGGGGAGCTATAGGACAGATGCAATCACGCATGGCTTTACACATCAATACTTTCAAACTGTATTTTCTCATAACCTTTCCTTCTTTGTTCAAAAGGGGACTTCCATTTTAAATTGTAATCTATGACTTTTGAAACGGATGTTAAAGTGTCTTGCTGACAAATTCTTCTGGTTGGTTTTCTTCTCTCTTTCTTCTTCTTCTCCTTCTTGCTGTTTTGAAAAGGCATCATGGTAGCATTATGTGAAGGTGAAAGGTACTAGACTGTAAGGCGACAATTAAGCTCCCATTTTTTAGTAGGATTGCTATGGGGATTATGTATTTAGGAGATTCTAATCGAAGTTGCACACTGATGTTAAAATTCAGCATATATTAGCTACTTATAACCAGAGATTAAACCATTTCCATAACACACTGCTAACATCTTAGTCTGAATATTTTCTACTTCCAAATCTCACTCTACATTAAGCTTGATTACTTGTGGCTTCATAATGCATTTGCTAATATCATCTTAATCCTTCAGTGGCATTATGCTGTATAACAATGAATAACGACCCAGATACAGGAGCTGCTGTATCACAAGATCCAAGGAAGATTTACTGCAAGGAAGCAAAATTATCTGGGGTTGTCATGCTTAAATAATAATTATTAACATGGGCTAAGAAAAGCCTGGTCTATGGTTGGATAAAAGCTGCTAAAAGCCAGGGTGATCTTTACCTTTTCATCTCCAGCTTGAACTTCTACTAAAAGCAGGTGCTTCCTGACCTCACTCTGAGCACCACCATGGCTGCAGATTTATATGTTCTTGCACCCTAAACTAAAATTAAGGCAGTTTCTTAAAAACACTTAAAAAAATGAAAGTGCTCTAACAACAAAGTATATGATTAAACAACCTTTTTGTGATACAAACAATGCATTTTGAAAATGTCAATGCTTTCTTATCTTTTGTTGAAAAAATAAAGTGCATTTACAATTGAAACTGAAGTGCCTTTGTGATTAAAAGTGAAGGCAGAATTTCACTATCATGCACCAGCTCTTGGATAGGGAAACCAAGGCCACATAAAGGGAACACAACTTAACTATATTCATGGATCTGAGAGCAATTCTTCAGCTGGGCATAGTATCCTTTGCTTCCTATCTTGAGCTATTGCATAGAGTTGCACATTTGTTACACTCTGTTGCAGAAGTAGCTGTATTTAATTTCATTTAACTAATTCTTCTCTCTACACAGAAAAATGGGTTGTTTGGAATGAACAGCTTGATATGGATACAAATGTTCACTATCACATTATCATTCTTATCAGAGCTTGGAAAGTTTCTGAATGCAGTATGAAAATTTTGGATTTGAGGGAACCAATTTATTTTTGTTAATTCTGTTAGGCAATCAAGCTTGAGATCCTCTCACACATGCCTAGGAGGTAACAGAATCACAGAATTGTTAGGGTAGGAAGGGCCTTCTCGAGATCTAGTCCAACTCCCTTGCCAAGGCAGGGTCATATGGAGCAGGTTACATAGGAACTCGTCCTGGTGGGTTTTGAATGTCTCCAGAGGGGGAGACTCCATGACCTCCCCAGGAAGCCTGTTCCCTGTTCTCTGCTTCCCTCAGTGTAAAGAAGTTCATCCTCATGTTGAGGTGGAACTTCTTGTGTTTTAATTTACAGCCATTGCTCTTCTTCCTGTCACTGGACACCACTGAAAACAGTCTGGCACCATCCTCTTGACACCCACTTTTGAGGTATTTATATGTATGGATGAGATCCCTTCTCAGTCTTATCCAGACTAAACAGGCCCAGCTCCCATGGTCTCTCCTTGTCAGAGAGAAGCTCCAGACCCCTCATGTCCCCTGTGGCCTCTGCCAGACCCTCTCCAGTGGCTCCTTGTCTTCCTTGTCTCAAGGAGCCCAGAAGTGGCCCCAGCACTGCAGATGTGGCCTCGCTAGGGCTGGGCAGGTCCCCTCCATGACCTGCTGGCCACTCTCTTCCTGAGGCACCCCAGGATGCCACTGGCCCTCCTGGCCACAAGGACACACTCCAGCTGATGGCTAGCTTGTCATCCCAGACTCAGGCCCCTCTCCCCAGAGCTGCTCTCTGGCAGTACCAGCCTGTGCTGGTACTTGGGTTATTCCTCTCCTGCTGCAGCACCAAACACTGCCCTTGTTGAACCTCATTAAGTTTCTCTCTGCCCAGTTCTCCAGCGTGTAAAGGCCCTGCTGAATTCAGCCCAGCCTTCAGGTGTA
Organism: Toxostoma redivivum; assembly: GCA_013397375.1. Taxonomy (NCBI): domain Eukaryota; kingdom Metazoa; phylum Chordata; class Aves; order Passeriformes; family Mimidae; genus Toxostoma; species Toxostoma redivivum. The sequence goes on from VXBI01002690.1 coordinate 354,861, forward strand.
TCAGCCACTCCCCCAGTCTGATATCATCAGCAAACCTGCTGAGGGTACTTTCTATACCTTTGTTCAGGTCATTGATAAACAGGTTGAATAAGGCTGGACCCAATATTGATCCCTGAGGAACACCACTGACTGCAGACCTCCAAGTGGATCCTGCTTTGCTGATGCTGACACTCTGAGCTCTGCCATTCAGCCAGTTCTTGATTCACTTCACTGTCCATGCACCTGACCCACATTTCCTGAGCTTACCTAGAAGGATGTTATGGGTGTCAAAACTTTGCTGAAGTAGAGAACATCCACTGCTCCTCCCTTGTCTATCCATCCTGCCACAGCCTTGTAGAAGGCCATCAGATTGGCCAAGCTTGATTTCCCCTTGGTGAACCAATGCTGACTACTCCTGGTGACTTTCTTTTTTTCTATATGCTTGATGATGACCTCCAGAATGATCTTTTCCATCACCTTTCCAGGGATGGATGTGAGGCTGACTGGCCAATACATTCCTGGGGCTTCATTCTTGACCTTTTTGAAGACGAGAGTAATGTCTTTACTCCGGTCAATAAGCATCTCTCCCATTTTTCATGATTTTTCAAAGAGGACAGTGTGGCTTAGCCATTCTATCTGCCAACTCCCTCAGCACCTCAGGGTACATCCCATCAGAGCTCATAGATTTATGGGTTTTAAGTCTGTCTAGCTGATCTCTAACCAAATCCTCTATGACCAAAGGGAAGTCTTCCTTTCTTTAGCCCTCCTCTCTTGCCTCAGGGGTCTCAGACTCCTGAAAGTCATCCTCAGCAGTACAGGCTGAGGCGAAGAAGGCACTCAGTAATTCCATCTTCTCTGTGTCTTCTATCACCAGGACATCCATCTGATTCAGCATCAGTCCTACATTTTCCTTAATCTTATTTTTGCTGCTGATGTATTTGTAGAAGCCCTTCTTGTTATCCTTGATATAGCTTGACAGACTCAATTCCAAGTGGGCCTTGGCCTTCCTATTCATCTCCCTGTATGCTCTGATGATGTTCCTGTAGTCCTTCTATGTGGCTTGTCCCTTTTCCCACATCACATAAATGTCTTTCCTCCATTTGAGATTTACTCAAAGCTCCCTGCTCATCCATGCTGGTGTCCTGTCCCCTTTGCCTGATGTCTTGATCATGGGGATACACTGGTCTTGAGTTTGAAGGAAATGATTCTTGAATATTGGCCACCTTGGATCCCCTTCTTTTCTAGAGCTCTAAGCCATGGGATTCCCCTAAACAGATCTTTGGAGAGGCCAAACTTCAGCTCTCCTGAAGTTTAGGGTGCTAGTTCTGTTTACTGCTTTGCTTTGTCCATACAGGATCCATAGTTCCACCCTCTTATGGTCACTGTAGCCAAGGCTGTCCCCAACCCTCAGGTCTTTAACAAGTTCCTCCTGGTTTATTAATATGATGTCCAGCAACATATCTCTCCTTGTTGGTTCCTCTACCACTTACATCAAAAAGTCTGCAGGAACTTCCTGGACTGTGTGTGCCAGGCTGTGTTGTCTGTCCAACAAATACTATGGTGGTTGAAGTCCTCCAGGAGAATGAGAGCCTGTGACCGTGAGGCTATTTCTAGCTGCCCAGAGAAAGCTCCCTCAACTTCTTCCTCCTAATCAGGTGGTCTCTAGTAAACACTCACAACAGCATCACTATGAAAGCCTGTCCCTTGATTCTTACCCTTAAGCTCTCAACTCGTTGATTGAGAGAAGATACATTCTCTCTGGGTGGGGCTTGATACACATTCCAGTTGCTCTCACAGTGCTCTCCTTGCCCAGCCTGCCTGTACTGCCATTTGTAGGACGTGTCTGGATGTTTTCAGGAGCTTATCAATTGCCCCTCTGACCATGAAGGCAAGCATCGGTGTTCTGAGCTACAGCTGGCGCTTTGTGAAGAAAGACCAGCACAGACTTCTACAGGCACAAGCAGAACACTCAGAAGTTTAATATTATGCCAAATAAGATGGGCAAAATTATGTACTGTGTCTTTGAAGATGAACCATTGGAGGGACAGCAGAGCTCCAGTCCTTTCCACAACAGCTCTGCCCTCCCTTAAGGTGCAAAATACATCAAACCTAACCTCACAAACTTTCTGTCTCCTCTAAAAAGGGTGATGCACAGGTACTGTGCATATAGTGCTGAGTCCTTAACATAAAAGGAAACTCTGTTGCAGTCCAGACTCTTGGGTAGCTGATGACTAAAGAGCAAATTGCAGTCTTAGTTATTCCCTGGCTCAATTTATCTATTCATGTTATTTGCAAAAAGAGAAGTGGACTATGATCCATGGACCAAGTAGTTATTTTCTTTGATGGTACTTTGACCAAGAATAGTGCAGGGACAACAACGGACACGGGGGAATTTAATCTATTTCACCTTTTAAAAATTCTGGTAAGGAAGTTATTTAAGGCTCCTTTTGTGTGGAAAGCATGCCTGACTGTGCACAGAGAGAGAAGGAATTAGCCTGGTCTACTTTGTTTCTACCAAGGGACTGTGGCTACTTAAAACTCAATCCAACTTCTCCCTGCTTCCTAGCAGAGGACCTTCTTTTCTTTTGTGCCTCCCTTTCCTCCCCTTCTCCCAGATGATTTTTCCATTATTATTGGATTCTTTGATTTTCCTGTCTGTGGAAAATGAGCTTGTGCAGAGTGCACTGTATGGGTTTGATAGTACTTCTAAGTAAGTGATAGCATTTTAATGTCTTGTTTTTACTGGCTATTGAGTTTGGCAGCCTTAGACAGTAAAGAGGAAAGAAAGAGATTCTAGACAGCTTGCCATCCTTCTGGACTCCTACCACGTGCAGTTCTGTCTGATGATTCCCAATTTCTTGATAAGTAACATTTTACTTGAACAGTGGAAAAGGAGGTACAATTAAGAGTTTTCATTTGAATCCTTCAGATGAGAAATTAATGTCCAACTCTGATTCCACTGAAGTCAGAGTCTGCAAACACATAAATGAATGGATGAATAAATAAATGCAGAGAGTAGTGGATGCAAGATTGATCTCTGAAGTATGAAACAGCATCATCTCACAGGAGGAGAAGATCTGTCAGATCTCATGCTGTAGACATCTGATAACTGAGACATTCCCATGGCCCAGGGCCAGGCACAGCTGATGGGCTCACCAGCTGGTTGCATCTGACACCCAGAGCTCTGCTAGTGCTGCAGCACTCAGAGCTCTTGAATTTGAGCTCTTCCTAGACACAGCCTGAAACTGAAGCCTTGCCTTTGTTCCCAAGACTGCCTCCCACCATACAGCTCCTGCCCCATAACTTCTCACCTTCTTATGTCACATGCCCAGAATATGGAGACTTAAAGACTGAGTTCAGAAATAGAAAGGCCTAGAAATGCAACTAAAGTCTCAGGGCTTTGCTATTACATTTTGAGAGGATTTCATGGGAAGGATTGTAAGAAATGTAGCTCCATCTTTGCCTATGAGCTAATTCTAAAGACTTTATCACATTCTTGAAAGACACTTTCCTTGTATGCCCAGTCTTTTCAGTTAATAGACATCCTTTTATACATTAGAAGTCCATTTATAGAATCCATTTCATGTTTTCATTATTGAATGCTTATGCTAGTGTAGGTCAGTGAAAAAGAGTCCTCTAGTGTAATTTATTGGAAAAGTACACAGTAAGCTGATTCTATTCAGTATTTTACTTGTTAACTAGGGCAGGGTAATGGTAAATATTAACTGGAATATATAGGCCATGTACATTAAAACGTAAATTATATTTATAATAAATTGCCTTATTCTCTGCATTGCACATAAGGAAATATAGACTCTGAGAGTAGAGAAATTTGCTTTATAGCTAACTATTTTATCTGTTTAGTTGTAATAAAGACTGAAGCGCTTTAGACCGTATGCAGACATTTATTAATACCTGGAAACCACAAATTTCTTGTAGTAGACAAATCTGTTAGTCCACATTAAACAGAAGGTGCCTGGATCCCACAGCTGTGAAAAAAATGAACCTATCTGTGGATCAGGCTTTCTCTTATATAGTGACAATAAAAATGACAAAATAGTGAGAGTAGAAAATCAGGAAGGGAAAATAGATGTTAAGGTTTGGATCCAGAATTAATAGTAAAACAATATTATTTTTTCAGAGAATGAGGATGTGGTCAATGAGTATATGACACTGTAAAAACCTGGTTTTACAGCCTTTAATAGTAATTTCTTGGTATTTCAGGGGAAAAAAACCCCAAAAATCTTTAGCACTTTATCCCAAGGTTGTTTTCTTGAGAAAATCCCCCCCAGATCTCTTACAAAGCCTAAATCAGGGAACATTTTGCTTACATCTGCTGTGCCAAAGAAGAAGCCTCTTTTATAGACAAAACTCAAAACAACTACATGCTTTTTATGTAAGATGTCTAACTTATTCAACTAATAAATCTAAAATGCACATATAAAGGGTCCACAGAACAGAAGCTGAAGTAAATAATATCACAATTTTCCCCTTCAAAATTAATTAAGCTCCTGATGTCAGTATGAATTCAAACAAGGCAACTTTCTGTAGTCTCTGTTCTTTTAACCTTTTCTCTCTCCTTATCTGATATTATATTCAATTTGGCATCTCTGTCGGCCAAAATACCTCAGGTTTTCTCTGTATCCATCAGCAGGCCTGACAGATGCACAATTCTGCTATTTGACCCTCCTTGATCCTGGTCAGTTGACTACTTTCCCATTCTTCTTTGTAAGATAGACTGCTCCTTCAAGTCTTTCTCAGTTGATGTTCACAGTCCTTAATCATCAAGAGCGTCAGAAAAACATATTAAAGTCAGAGGAAAACTAACCCTGACTTTTGTGTTTTAATAATTGACACACTTTTAAATTATAATAAGATTAAAAATTATTTAAAATGTTCTTAACTACACTAATTTTTCCTCCAGGAAGGAATTACCTTGAACAAAATATCCAAACTCAACTTGTAAATCAGGCAGTATAAAGGACTCTTTAAAATATGTACAATGCAGTTAGTATGAAAGTTTCTTTTCAAATTTATATAAAGAATCTGCCAGAAATGTGTGGTTATAGCCTCATTTACAGGAGCACATTTATACACATCTATTATGAATGCCAGAACGTTCAAGTTTCTGATCCTCTTTCTCTTCCCACAGACCTGGTTAGGTTAGCCCTACATCAAAACAGAATAAATCAGCTGGCATTCTGCACCCTTATCACTCTTGGAGAAAGTTTATTCTAACTTAGTTCAGATTTCTGTCTTATGCTGGAAATTTGTCAAACTTTCATTTTCTTCTTTGTTCTGCTTTTATCTAACCCCAGAACCTGAGCTGATTTTAGGAAAACTATTGGCTGGTATTTTGATTAGACAATTTCGATATATTAACAATGGCACAATCCTTTTCCATATGGACAGAGGACTCATCCCTAGGATGTAAAGATAGAGGATTTTATCTTTTTCTAAATGAGTACAGCAGTTTAAAACTGGAAATTATGAAACACAATTTATGTGCTGAGATGTTATCTATCCAGAATGATTCCTGTTAACAATCTCTCTGCATTTTCACTTTCTCTGTGTTAGGATTAATTTCAGGCTCAAATATTTGGTTTTGTTTCATGACCGTATGATAGACGGAGGTAATCCTCCCAATCTCTGTTTTTAGTATTATGACTACTGATAAGAGAACCTTTAGCATTAGCTACACAAAAAGACTTATTTGTATACTGGAAACCCTGGGCACCTCTTTAATTTCCTGTGTTAATATTACTGTTTCTGTTAGTTAAGGCACAGCACCTCTTTAATGAGGATTTTGCAACCTGCAAAAAATCCTTACCTTATCTTGTCTCAGATTCCTACCCAGTTGCCCTCATAGAAAGCAGGATAATTTCTCTCTGAGTACAGCTCATTTCAAAAAACTCAAGATGAGCAGACAGAGAATGTTAGTTATTATTATTGTTTAAAATCTGTGCCTTAATTCCAATTTGGAGGTGGGTGGCTTCAGTTTCCAATTATTGATTCCTGTTTGGTTAGAACATTTCTCTCCCAAATTAAAAAGATACACTATCACCTGGCATTTGCTGCCCAGCACTGTAGCATTCTGTTACCTGGCATTTTCTCCCCAGGACTGTAATTATTTAGCTGATCATGTCAGGTCCTCATATTCTTTTTGATAAGAGTTCTTTCTGCATCTGCTTCTTCAAGTCAGAAACTTGATACCCTCCTGATTGCCAAGAAAATACATTCTATGTTCTTTTTGCCAAACAATTCAAACAAAGGTGCATTTTATTCAGATGCCAAAATTTCCCCAAAGAACTTTCACTTTGCCATATATACAGATAGACTTTAAATTCTGAGGGGAAAAATAAAAAAAATGAGTATTCATGCAAAATTTTAAGGGATATTTTAATGTCAGATGTGAAAATAAATTCAGAAAGCAGAATGAGAAAGTTTTGTAGGAGTATGACAAGTTACTATCTTGTTTTTAATTTTCTACTGAGACATACATGTATGTTTATCAAAATATGAATACTGATGCCTTACTCTATATTTAGTCTTGAAAAGAAGAATCAATACCTGTGAGGTGACATTAAATATTGGAAATTTTTCTCAGTCAAGTCTGATCATTTAGTCATTAAAATGGCAAATGTGAAAAGACAATGTTCAGGAAGCTAGGCTTGAGATATGTCTTGACAAAAGAGTGAGAAGATATTTTTTTATAGTAAAGTTATTAGAGTTCAATAAATCCATCATTATTTGGAGGATTGGGTCATTAAAAGAATTATCAAGGTTTCTTTTTTGAGGAGTCTGTAAAAGTTAGAAATGGATAGACTGGATATCAACAAATTGCAAAGAAGTGCATTGTAAAGTAGGGATCTTGCCTTTGTTATTGTTAATACAGTGCACACCAAGAAAAATTCTTGGGCCAAAAAAAATACAATTATCAGTAAGCACCAGGAATCTGTACTACCCCTGTAAGGCATTTTCTGGGCAGGGTATGCTTAGTGATTCAGATTGTTTAATTTTTTCAACTTTTACAACTTTACAACTGCTTCTCCCTTAGGTACTGGAAATTTAGGAGGATTAGTTTAGGTGAGAGAGAACTGAAAGAAGCAGGCGTCCTATACAGAAGCCAGTCACAGACTAAAGGAATTTTGCCAAGCTTTTTAGTCAACTGCATGTCTCAGTTCCCCATCTGAAAAACAAGATCAATGGCTCTCTTTCTGACTGGTTGCAAGGACAAAATCTAAGGAGGTTCTCAGCTCCTAAGATGCTCAGACACAATAATGGTTAGTACCAGAACAATTTTGGTTACTAGCTTAGAGGAAATGATGACTCTAGCTCAATCTTTTTGCAGACTATGAAAAATTCCTTTAATGACTATTATACAGAAAGAAAAAATGAAGGGGTAGCATAGACAGAATATTTTTTAAGTGAGTGTTTTCCCCACAGTTCTTGCATGTTCCAGTGTGAAGAATTAAGTTCAAGCCAGTTCTGTAAGACATACACAGATGGAAGTAAAACGTTAAATGTTTCAGCCAGCAGGCTTGAAAGCTTCTGACCAAAACATTGTATTTCTTTACTTCCAGCTGTGCGTGTCTAATAACATATTTCATGATGTTTAAATACCAACTGCATCACTCTACTCCTTGATATTGAGTGCAAGAAAAATGACTTAATTTGTTGATGAGCTGCATGTTACAGGCTGGCAGTAATGTCAGTGGTGATTTTACTGGCTCAGTACTCCTACCCCTGCTGCACAATCCTTCCCCCCTCTCTGAACTTGGATACCTATAGCCCATAGCACACCACTGTCTGTGTTCCCTGGTTCAGGATTTCATTTCACTAGATCATAAGCTACTAACACAACCTTGTCATTGCAATTTGTCACACTTTTTTGTGTGCTCTATATCTGACTGAATTCTCATCTCCCCAGCCCATAGGCTACTAGTCTGGAACAAATCTCTGAAACATAATGGAAAAGGATGAAAAAAACCCCAAACCTAAAAAAACCAGACCCAGTTGACACTTCTTCTCCTGACAGAAGCAGACACATAATCATGGGCAATAGCTGTTTCTGCTGGCTCTCTCTGTTGTATCAAATCAGCCAACACTGGCTGTCAGAAACATATCCTGGTACTTGCTGCCACTTTGCCATGTGCCAGGGCTGCTGTTCAGAGTGCCCCAGGGCCAGCATGATGCAACTTCTGAAGAACAGCTTGGCTTCTCTAGGATTTAAAATTCTTTTGCTCTCTTTATCTTCTGGTCCTCCCTCTTAAGCAAATATGCAAAATGTTGTGGAGGAAATTCTTAGGGATCAACTGTGCTGCTTTTTAAGCTGAGCAGCATTTGGAAAGGGAGAAGGCACATACCTCCAGGCTTTGAAGAAAACAGAGGGAAAAGAACCAGCTGCCGTAATCAATAGATAAGTGACCACAGGAGCAAAGCATTGCGGCCTTATTTTGACCCAAGTAGATACCTCCGGCTTTAGTGTTGGTGATGTGGTTTGAATTTGTTTTAAATAATATTGCTTGAGCTTGTTACTGTGACCTCAAGCAGGTCATTTTGACTCATATGTCATTTGCTCATTGAAATTAATACATTTTCATCTGTTTCTGTGAGAAATAAACCCACTGACAACCCCCAGACCCAGAGGTGTTTTAAAGAATTTCTATGAGTGTGCATCAAGCATTTCAGCGCTCACTGTAATTCCTGACAACAAAATAAGGACTTTACCCCGACCAACCTGACAGAAATAGAGACCATAACAAAATCAACTCTGTAATAATGATACAGATAAAGATTTCAAATTTTAATTTATTCCTCTGGTACAACCTATGACGTTCATGCCCTTCATCCAATATATGACATCACAGGAGGACAAAAAAAGCTACATATATGTGCAACACGACAGAGGTAATGCTACTAGAAGAACCCTGACTTGAAGTGGCTGTAGTTGCATTAAATCTTGTTTTATTTTTTTTCCAGGTGATTTGTATTTTTGACTACTGATCACCACAACTATACAACATTCTGATTTCTTTATGCTCAAGGAAAGCCATAGAAAAAAAGAAACAGTAATGCTCCTAAGAAAATTTCTCCCTCCTACTCTGCTTGTCTCTGCTTCTTGTCTTTACACTTACTGTGTTTATTTCTTTCATGTTTTTTGTTTGTTTGTTTTGTTTTCCTTTTTTTTTTTTTTTTTAACATCTACAGCCTTGTTGACAGGATTGGATTCCCTATCAATGTGACATGCTATTTTTCAAATGTCAGCTAGTCATATTCAGGTAATTAATTTACATGCTGCACATCTGACCTGATTTTCTTTGTTAATTGGTAGGTCAGACAACTCTATCACCCACAAGTAATTTATTTTTTCTATCATCTGATAAGTATTTCTAAATAGACAGTTTCTAAGTAAAAAGAGAATATGTGTTTAGTTGCTAACTGCTGCACTTTTTTCTAAGCTTGTCAAGCACAAATATGCTATATGCAATAAAAAGAGACATCAGGTCCTCCTGTTTGTAAGTGAATCAAGACCATCAGATCTCATCAGGGAGATCCTTATGGTCCAAAATTGTCTGTGTGTTTTAGTCTCTTATATTTTAAGTGTAAAGCAACTTTTAAACTGAAAAATCACATTGTAGTCCTGCACTGTATACTGCACATGAATTGTTGATAGTGTTTTTCTAGCAAGGGTTATATCCATGCTGAGCCGTTTTTGCCATATTCAAACTGGGTAAGAGTGAGTCAACACAACTAGAATAAGTGTGTGCCACATCACAGATCTGCCTCACCCAAGTGGGTCATTCTCATAAGTCTAGGACACATCAGGATTAGGCAGCTGTAAGGACTGCAGGGACAATTTCACCTTCATCCTTTGTGCAGTGAAATAGAGACCCTCATGGACCTCTAATGAAGCCCTGTTCACACAGCAATGATATGTCCAAAGAAACCTGTGTTATGTCAGAATGATTTTTCACATCGGTGGTCATCACTCATCATTTTGGACTTCCAAGGCTGCAGGAGTGTGTATTCACTAGAATGGATCTGAGCTACATAACTCACAGGTACATCACTAGTATGCAGAGTTCAAATATGTTTTTATGCAAGAAAAGCAGGCCAAATAGAGTGAAGACCTTTACAAATTTAATTTTGGATATAGATCTTCAAGTTCAAGGGAAAGGTAACCCTTTCCTCTATGTGATTTTTCAGCAAAAAATTAAATTTGATGCTTTCAAATGTAATGCAGCCTACTGGTTTCCAGCTCACAGAGCGGCATGTAAAAGGTGAATTCAAACTAACAAATATGTCAATAAATAATATTCTACTCATTTGAGAAGTTTCCACCTAGAATGAAATTTTCACTTGATTTCACATATTTTGTGATAGATTTACTTCTCCACTAAGAGGAAGTGCTTTGAAATGAGAGACTGAACCTGCTCTACTAGGAAAAGTTGTGCATGGGGCACTGGCAGTTAACATAGCTAGTTTCTGTATTATCTTGAAACTGCCTATAATTTAGTGAAGAATTTATTGTTAATTTCTTGCTGATTTTTTGATATGTAGGAAAGCACTATATGAGGGGTAAAAACACATTATCTTCATATTCTTGCTACTATATCTCACTGATTTTCATCAAGTGTACTTTCTGATTTGTAGGAAATGTAGAACCGAAGAAAAATCTGTGACACTGTGAAGTAGGAGTGCTGAACTAGCATACTTGATGTAAGTTAAGGTTAACAAAACCTAAGCTCAGTCTGGAAGATTCTTAATGAAGTTGCAATAAGATCAATTAATTGTTGTGCAATTAAGCTGAATTAAACATTTTTTTTCACCAGCCTGTTTAACCACCTTTAAAACAGAAGTAGCACAGAGTGGTACAAGACCTGCCTCATAGCTTTATTACTGGTTAAAATTGCCTGAGAGAGATGCAGTATTCAAGGAATTTCCTGTGACATGAACATGACTGCAGAAATAATTTTCAACATTAAATTTAGTGAACTGCTGAACTTTGTTAATATTTTTTGCAGTGTTCAATTATTTTAATAAATTGCACAGCACTAACAGTGGAATGAAGTCCAAAGTCTGAAGACAGAAAGCCTGAACAGGCCAAAGAAAAAACAGGTTGGCTTGCAATCTTGAGCCTGTTAAAATACTAACTAGAAAATTAGACAGGAAAAACAGTTACAAAAATATTGAGGGTATCTTTGATCAGCTGGCTGAAAAGAAGTAATATGACAAACAGGAAATTACAAAGAATAACTATTTTGACTGTAGTGGAAATAGCGACTTAGGTAGCTGTAGTTCAAACTAGATACAGAATATTTTCCTGGAATTTAAAGGAAAGGTATCCAGATGTCTAAACATTCTGCTCAATGTGGCTTTTATTTCAAGTTTGGCAAGCCTTCAGAAAACTGGTAGACAAGTTTAGCTGGAAGACGTTTTCCAGTGTATTTACATAATTTCATACATATTTTATGCTTCTGCATTACATCTTTTAGCAGTGGTCACATTTAATTTCAGGATTCTTTTAAAACATTACATATAATTGTATGAATTAATTCATTATTTTACGTCAAAATGTTTTGCATATTAAACAAACCTTTAAACCTGTGAACAGCTGTAGTAAACATAAGTGAAGATAAACTATGGAGAAAGACATTACAGAGAATTCTGCAAAGCATCTCCAAGTAATTGCAACACACTCTTCAGGAATGAACTCTGGTGGGAGAAAATAGTTTCTGCTTTACACACAACCACATTTTTGGTACTGTGTATTTCAAAAGTAAGATCCCATATAAACATTCTTTGTAAATTCAATAAAAACAGATGCAAAGCATTCTGCTTGGAGTCTGGCACAGACAAATCATAAAATTTTACTAAGATACAGCACATCTAGGACATTAACTACATAGAGACGTGAAATGAAGCAGGTGGGATCAGCTGTGTGCTCTTGAAGGCTGCATCTCTTAGCAGCTGCAGTTTGATGAACAAAAAGCATATTACAATGCATTATAGCTAATCCTGCAAGATGCTGGGTGTCCTCTAATTACACCAGTATCAGGTTGTATAGGCATCAGTATCTCCCTGCTTGTAGTTACCATCCTATCCCAGGGCACCAGAGAGAACCTGCTGGAGATGCCTCCACTTAGGGCTCTGAGTGTTTATCTTTCCAGTTTTGGCTATCTTTTTATGCAACAAGAGTGGGATGTCTGCTTTTGTTTTCCCTTTTCTTTCAGGAATATTTCTGGTTAAAGTAAAATGATATTGTTCTAAAAAAATGAAAGTTTTTCAAACTGAGAGCCTGTGTCTGATTCTGCCTATGAAAACAAAGGCTTCTGGTTTTTGGGGAAATATTTTTTCCTTTTTTGCATACAGTGTTTTTAATTAAAAGCATTGACAGAATTGCTCATACTCTGTGTGTATATGTAATTGATGGAAAAACTTCCTTTCTAACACAATCAGCTGGCAGATAGCAAAGTTATTAATTTGTATCCTATTCAGAATTAAAAACAACTCAGAAGAGTAAAATAGTAAGTACAAATGAAAACAAACTCTTTTCTTTGTTTCTGAGAAACAGAAAAATCCAACATCTATGTTTACATAGAAATAATGATAACTTTTAATTAGACTTCATTATGGAAGTACAATTCACACACAGTGTTAGCCATTTGATTATTTCTGCATATTTTGTAAACATTAATTAACCTAATGTCATTAAGATATGTACTGTTTGCTTTGCTCATATAGGAAATTTGATGGATGGAGAGCAGCAGACCAGACTTTATTTTTTATATTGCAACACTCCTTGGGTGTTGGATGATCAGGATTTTATATATCAAGCTCAAATTGGCTCAAGGTATTACAAAATCTGTGAGGTATTAAAGTTCAGTGACTGTGACTTAGAACACGTTTCCGTAGATTAGATGCAAAAAACAATTCCTTTGGCACAGCCTTGTGTAAAGCATTACAAACTAGCTCTGTTTTGGAAAGTTGTGTTAGGATGACACCAACAGTAGTTGAAGCGGGATGGGAATACAGCTGAATGGCTTCCAGACCGTAGCTGACTCAGATCCAGTCAATGGTTGAGGGACAGGGTATGTGTAGACATGGAGTAATGTGAAGCACTCACATTCTTTTCTATGCCTCTTCTTATGCTTTACAGTTTCTAGGCTTTTCTCTTTTGAAATAGGTGCATGCCAAATAACAATAAAGCATGATGTCCTCACAAATATATGCAAAGCAGCTTATGTCCAAAAGCATATTTGCTTCAGTTTTAAATGATAGAGCAATTTTGTGGCACAATTCATATGTCACTGTCTCTTTTCTTCATTGCTGCTTAATGATGTGGAAAGGTGTGCCCTCAGTTACAAAAGGGTTAAACATAATATATTGAAAATAATCACTGAAATGTTGGTATGGAGGTGACCTCCTACAAGACGGGTAGGACAGCAGATATTTCTCTGCTTTGGGGTAAGACCAAGAGCAACTAGATATAGACCTTTTTATTCTCTGTTCTAGAAACCCTTTATGGCCTGCATTTCATTCCAACAACTATCTAATCTTATATTGGAAAACGGTTCTTAATATCAAACAGATTTTTTGGGGGTGAGAAAATGAAGCAAAGATAGTCCTCCGTCCTCCATGGATGTGGAGCGAATTTGCTTATGTTAGAAGAAATAACTAGAATGTAGGTAGTAACCTACAACAGGTCCAAAGTACTAGAGAAAGGAAGCATGCTAAGAGAAGAATCAAGTAAACAATTTGACTTATGTAGGGTTATCTTAAACCAAAGGACTAGGTTAAATCATAGTCAGAAAGAAGACTGTAGTCAGAAAACAAATAATTTGGTAGGGTCAGGACAAACATGATGTAAGTGTGCAGCAGTGGAGGAGAAAAAAATCTGGGAAAGGGCAGGAGTAGGATTCAATGACAGGCAGGAATTATACACAGAGATTGCTGGAGAGCCACAGTCAAGACTTGGAAGGCCACATGGGACTGCATCACAGAGCAGCCAGGACCACTGGCTAGTCCTTATCCCTTCCCCACTTTGTCCATGTCTACTGAATCCTTGCTGTCCAAGGAGACTGGTAGCCAACAAATCAGTGAGGAGAAGAGTCACACACACATCATGTAGGACCCTATTCAATCCACTTCCCAGGATGAGTCAAAACTACGCATGAATTGCTTTAGGGATTCCTGTTATGGGGCCTTTCAAGTTCCTGAACTAGCCTAGGACCCAGACCAGCAGGACCAGCTCCATAGCAGGCTGTCATTCAAGGCAGCTGAGGCTCACAGCTCTGTGCAGCTGCTGCAAAGGAAAGAACCCCTCACCTCAAGTTTCAAACTCATTCTGTGTAATACCAACACAATATGTTCTGCAAAAAATCTGATGTGCTACAATGCAGCACATAAACTGGAGTAGATATTCAAAAGGAAATGGTAGTCCCTGGCTCGTAGAACTGTTTGGAAACCCAAATGCATCACAAAGTCATTAATTCTTTTGCTGTTATGCTGTGAAATGAATGTTCTGTGTGTACATTGTATTATAGCTCAGCATCGTCATGGCTATCCCCATTTTCCAGAATCTCCTTCAGAAAGAAGATCAGCTCATTAAGAACATTCTTTGCATTAAAACAGTCATGCTGTCAATAAGAAACTAAAAATAGAGTCTGTAACTATGAAACAAATACATTCAAAAGCCTCCAGAGCAGGAAGTCCAATTTCTTTCAAAGCTTTTTGACTTGGAACTGTGATTGATGTTCATAAAACACCCTGAAAGTGAGAAACAGTGTGTTAAAATGGAGAAATTAACTGAGTAATAGAAAGTATCTTCCTTTAATTTCTGTCTTGGTCTGAATCGTTAATTTTTTACCTAATTTAAAAACTGAACTACTGTATTTGTGTTTTACTTAGAAACAGTATCATGTTTTGTCAGCATGCAAACAAACTTTGGAAGTTTGTCCAAGAAACAGCAGGAATCAGTTATTCTCCTAATTTCTTATCCATTTTTCGCAGGCTACCCAACACTTAAAAATTACTGAAGGCACAGGTATCCTCATTTCCCTTAATTTCACCACAAGTGAGGATACTGCAAGCCTCACAGAAGTTTATAGTAATGAGTAACATAATCTTTTCTCCATACTATAGGCAACTAAATGAGCTGAAAAAAGGAAATTTTACACATGTACAGATAGACATGCAAGCATAAGGAGTATGCTGTACATCTATGTGCATTCAAGGTTTTTCTGGAAATGAATCTTGTACCATTCAGAGTATGGTACTTGATAAAACTTCATGTCTAACCTTCAAGACCTGCAACAGAATCCTATGCCTTTCTGCAAGTGCAGAAATGAGATGCACATCCTCTCAGGAATTCAAATCTTGGTAAAATTATAAGAACACATCAAACACGCATAGAGCCAAATGTTCTGTATTCACTTCTCTAAGAAATACTTGGAGCATGACTGCACCTTAGTAGACTGTGAACACATTGACTGTCATTCAAGTAGTACCTGAGAGGGAAGACAGAAAATCTTCATGTTGGAGGTCCCTGTGCTTATATCTCCCTTGACCCCTCTCTGAGAATAAGGACAAAATCTGCAATATTATATGGTCTGGATTTTACCACTAAGAATTCTGAGTTCTTAGGCCTAGTTATACTAATGATTTTTGCTACTGTTGAACAACTAATCTGTGTTCCATGTGTAAACAGAGAAAAGAATACCTGCTTACAATTGTGAAATGTTTGTTACTAGGAACGTCATTACAAAATGCTGTTAATGGTCTGACATAAACAGTATTATAAAAATATTATATTTCTCTCTTCCTATGTGGAGCAATCTTTCAAAATTGACAGTTGCATGAGCTATGTTTCTTGGCCTTGTTTTATTCTTTTCATTTGCTCTCCATGCATAGATTTTTTTTTCCTGACAGAAGGATCTGAAGCAACTTCTTTAAAACAACAGACTGTGAATAGATTTAGATAATTTGTCTTTTAGTTTTGCATGTAACTTCCACCTCTCGGAAAGATTTCATTTAATCATCCTGAAATTCAAAAATGTAATTGCTCTGTGTCCTTATAAGTCTTAACCTCTCGGAGTCACATGGCAAGATCAGAGAATTATTGATTGATTTAGGATTATTTTTTTTAAGTTTTTGCAACTCTTTTCAATAAAATAAACACATGAAAATAAAATTCAAGGGTAAATAATGTCTATATCCAAGGTCAGTAATCTCTCACGAAGTAGCCAAAATGGTGTGAACTTCTCCATTAGGCATAATTACAAAATACTGAACTACTACAGGACAGGAGAGTGACAGAAAACTTGTTTGAGAAGCAGCAGAAGTAGGGACCATCTGTCTTCCATTTGGAGGGGTCTCATGAAGATCTTTGGATAGTTTTCATTGAACTATGGACACTGAATTAAGGCGGCCTTGAGCTCATGTTTCAAGGCAACTGAATAGAATTGAAATAAATTTTTGATTTGAGAATATAGTTCTCATCTGCCATAACAATTTATTTGAAGTAAGTACCTCCATTCCAAATTACATGCTTTTTATTGCTGCAAAGGGCTATGGACTATGAATGGAGAGAAAATAATTATCCTGCAGTCTATGTTCTTCTAATTGATGTTTTTCATATCCCAATCTTGAGTGCAATAATGAAGAACTTTGAGTTAAGTAGTTTCACAGTAAGGATTGTACTGAATTGTTCCAGACATATGTGAGTCAACAGATTGGAAAAAAAAATATGGTCATGTATGACTGTACTGGGTTTGTGAGGCTAGGTTTTGGTAGCAGGGACGTTAATGAGAGGGATGTGTGTTCTTCTGGGAGAGGCTGTTACAAGTTTTCCCCATGTCCAATAGAGCTAATGCCAGCTGATTCCAAGATGGAGCCAACACTGGCCAAGGTCGAGGCCATGAGTGACTGCAGCAGTGCCTCTCAGATAACACATTTAAAAAGGGGAGTGTTTAACTGATTTAGATAAGGAGTGAGATGTCTGAAAGAAGTATCTCTGCAGACAATAAAGTGAGAGAAGAAGAAGGAAGAGGAGAGGCTTCGGGCACCAGAGCAGAGACCCCCACAGCCCATGGCAGTCCAGATGAAGCAGATATTCACCTGCAATCCGTGGAGGACCCTGCATTGGAAGAGGTTGATGCTCAAAGAAGGTTTTGACCCTGTGGGAAGCCTGATGCCTAGAGGAGCTGGAACAGAGGCTACATAGAGTTAAGGGGAATAAATGGATATTTATTGAGAGGCCTTTAAAGGCCACACCCTGGCGGTGGCAGTGCCACAGTCATGGCCCCTGCCTGGATGGCTCTAAGAGGGAAGCAAAAGAGGGCTTGGTCACAAGATCTCACACCTTTATGGGTTTTAGTCCATTTGCATGCAGGAGTCAATTGGCCAATTAATAGTCACAAATCGTGAAGTTTCATCCTCCTTGCTTTCCTGCCTGTCCTCCCTCCTCTTTTCACATTGTTTATGCTTAGGGCCTGAAGTTTGAAGAAATTATCCTTGAGTCCTTAGCTGGACTAGGACTGTTTTGTCTTCACTGCCCAAGCACAACAGAAAAGCACACCTAATCAGAAGAGAAAAACTTCAAGCTTAAGGCATCAAGCCCATGCTGGAGCAGTCTGTTCCTGAAAGACTGTGTCCCATGGGAGAGACCCCATCATGGAGCCAGAGAAGACAGTAAGGAGTCCTCTCCTGAGGAAGAAAGAGCAGCAAAGACAACATGTGATGAACTGACCACAAGCCCTATTTCTTGTACCTGTGTTCTGCAGAGGAAGAGGATGGACAGAATTCTGGAGTTAAGTTAAGCTCAGGAAGAGGGGAGGGGCAGAGGGAAGGTGCTTTTAAGATTTGTTTTTATTTCTCATTATCCTACTCTGATTCGATTGTTAATAAATTCAAGTTGAAACTCTTTTTCCCATGACTGTATCTGGTGAGTGATCCTCCCTGCCTTTATCACACAAACCATGAGCGTTTTGTTGTATTCATTCTCCCCATTCAGCTGAGTAGCAGAGTAATAGAGTGGCTTTGGTACATGGCACATGGCATCCAGCATGGATCAACCCAGCACAATAACATAGGCTATACAAGCTCCAAGCATGTAGGAAGACTGCTGTCATATTTCAACCCATTATATTAGTGACTAAAAATAGCCAATTATCTCTTCTTTATCTTCTCCAAAGCTGGAGAAGGAAATATTTTCATGCATCATGAAATAGCCTCAGAATTGGAAATTAAAATATATATTTAAAAACAGTAAGCATTATTTCATCTAAGAGTTGCTTCTGTAAAACAGTGATGTCCATAAAAATTGAAGTTTCTCTGCATTTTACAGGATCAATCATTGAAATTCCTTCCACAATCCAAATTGACAGCATTTTAGAACAATTGTTTTTCATTATGGTACTTTAATTCCCCTGCTTCTAAATTAAATCATTTTTGTTTATATACGAAGTGTCAACAGATACTGTACATATTGAAGTCATAAAAGTCTTGTGTAACACACAGCTAAGTAAAGAGAAGGAAAGAACTGAGGCATATACCAAAATGCTAGTCAAAACTATTAAATTGTACTTTTAAGGATCCCAGTGCAGAGAAAAGCTTCCTGTTTACTCACTAAAAGTAGTGGCAGTTAACATGAATGCATTAAAAAAAGATAAGTGATAACACTTCTAATCCTCACTTCTACTTTTTGTCTGTGACCAGAAGCTATTTTGTCATGAAAGCTCCAAGACTTCAACAGTTTACATTTAAAAAACTCTTTTTCCCTTCTGAGCTTTTAGAATATGCAACAGCTACCATAACTATCTGAAGTTGCTACAGAAGTATTTTTTTTTCTTTTTTTTCCGTTTTGTTCTTCAAGATCAGGAAAAATATGGGGTTTGTTTTGCATAAATTCTTTGAAAAGAAATCTCTTTGATTTTAATATTTTTTGAGTACTATTGATGCAAGATCAAACCTTCTTTAAATGGTTAGGGATAAAATATTGAAGTAATACAATACAGCAGTTTTGGGACAAGAACTGCATAAATCAGCTAAAGGCTCTTTAAAGCACATAACTGGCTGGCAAAAGCAGACCCATTTCAAAACTGTCATAACACCAGCTTGTTTTTCAATTCTATAACTCAGAATGTCTGGATTCCAATAACTTTTTTTTTCCTTCAGGGTGCAACGCAAATATTATAACGAAAACCACTATACATTTTGAGTGTGCCTGAGTATAGTCATGGTATAGAGACCAGATTATCCTTGTCTCTTTTCTATAGGCAGTACGTATGTACAGCCATTTAATGTTTATTTCCCCTAGTAGTCAAAACGTATAAAGTAGCCACAAAACATAAAACACAGAGACTGTATCTCAGGTTGTTAAAATTGATGACCTGACCCTATAATGAGTTTAGGAGGAAGGGCTTCCTGTGGAGCCCCATCAGTTCCTGCCTGCCTGTGCACAGCTCAATGCTGGATCACAGATTAAGTTACTACTGTAAGCTGTGGTATTTAAGGCCCTCCCACAAACACCTTAAGATGCATAAAAACTGTGCTTTTTAAACATGGATAGAGTGGGCTTCAGGAAGGTGTATAATAATTTGTGTGCACTATTGCTGCAATCTAGTGTCTATGCCACTGCATTTCTTCTATGCTAGCAGACCTGGTCCCGCATAGGCAGGACACACCTTTTAAATTAGTTGGAATGTTAAACTCATGTATATGATATAATTCATAAAAGTGTATTTTACTGATTACTGAGGGGTTTTTTCAGATGATGGTTGCCTTTGAATCTATCATAACAACCAGCTGAATCAAGCCAAACTTTTCTGTAGGGTAATCATGGAGAACTGGAGTTGGAATAGACATATACATTAATATTATGTGCTCATAAAAATAAAATTTGTCATAATTCCTCAATAAGATGGTTATACACACAGTCTCAAACAACTCTGTATAATGCTAATGTATATCCTATCTAGAATAAAAATTTGCAATGACAACTCACTATAATTTTTGAACAATATATAAATATCAAGATAATTATGAATTGGTCATGAAACATTCAGAAAAGGAGAGAGGATATTTGTCAGCTAAATTATTCATAGTAAAGCTTTGCTTTGTTCCACTGATTATTTAATTAGTCATTTTGTCAGCAAGTTTAACACCTGTAGGATTCCCTCCAGGAGCAGAAGTGGCAGCAGAGGCAGCAGGGCTCAGGAAGAAAAGAGTTCCTGCATTTTGCTATGGATCTGACCACTCGAGCTTGCATGCAACTACAGGGCCCTGCTGAAGAGCCCAGTCGTGTTCTGCTGCAGTCCTCCATCATCCCCCTAAAGACACAAGTTCCTTGGTGAAGTACTGGTTGTTGCAAGCCAATGACCAGAGGTGCTGACAGGGCCTACTGAGACCAAAACGTGATCAATGGAAGATATAATGAGAACAAACTAGCTCATATTCGATGGGAAAAAATACTCTCAAAATCTGAAGAATTGTGAAGTTCTTTTAATGAGCACAGTACTAAAATGACAAAATGTGCATGCTTATCTCTCCTGCTGACCATATCACTCTCAGCTGACTGACTACAATTTTTTTTTTCAGTTCTGACATGGTAAACACACTTACCTTACAAAAAATCTATTTATATGTCTTCTATATATGTCAGATATTCTCCTGCTACATTGATGCAACTTGCATTACAGTTATTGCAATGGGAATTGTAGTGATATTACACAAGAGTTGGCTCAAGGTGATTACTTATTATATTTTCTGTGAAGAGAAATCTGGTCTTCAAGTTCTAATTATTCTGGTAAAAGTTGTTACTGACACAGTGCCCAGGAATCCAGTTAGGTTACACCAGAGATTAATTTTTCTCATTACAATTTTTTAATTGTAAAAAAGAAGCACAATAAACTTTATTTAAGTTTTACAGTGGTTCCCCTTTAAAAGGTCAGTTTAATATTTAATTTGAAATTGGATAAAATTTGTGTGTGTGTGTGTGTGAGTGAGGAAGTAATGTTTAAACAATCAGACCTGACAGATGCTGACAGATACTGTCTAATATCCCTGCATGCAGATTGCATTGTGTGTCACAAGGCTCAAGGTCATGCATCTATAACCACCCCAGAAGGCTTTCTTCTCCACTTGATGCACAAATTTAAGTTCCATTAAGGCTAATGTAAGATACAGATGCTTACTGGAAGGAGAATAGACCAATCTTCCAAAATGCTATATAAAATCGGTAGTGATGTGATTCATAGCCATTATTGCTATACTTGGTAAATTATTTTTCAGTGATTAAATAAAACAGTCATGCAACAATAAACCTGTTATCTTATCACATCTAAAAAAAAAATCTCTTGGGAATTCGATCGTAGAACCAGCCATAAAAATGAGGAAAGGATTGTCTAGCTAGATTTTGTCTTCCAAATAGTGGTAATACTTTTTAAATTTTTTCAGACTCTATGAAAACATTGGCATTCCAGGAAAGAATTTAGTCTAAAAAACCCCAGTATTTTGATTAACATTGTCATAGTAACATCATATGAGAGATACAGTTCAGGTATAGGTTTTTGTGTCCCTTAAGTACATCAACAGCACCACAGCTGAAAGGACACTTCATGCTTCTTTCTCTTCACTCCCCAAGGATACCCATTTGCAGGGACAACAGCTGCTGAAGTTCTCCTTGGTATTCTGTGAAAAATTTTATTGTGGTTTCCTTCCTTCCTTCCTTCCTTCCTTCCTTCCTTCCTTCCTTCAACAGGACCTACCACATCAATACCCAATTTGGTCTTTTCTCAGAAGAAAAATGAACAAAGCACTGGAATCTTTGTGCATATGGAAAGGTTCATTTCAGTACATGACCACTCTGCCTATCCAGTTGGACAGCCCTTCAGATTCTTTCTAGGAGTACAACTGTAAGGTCCTGAGAACTGCTCCCATACAGAAGGATTTGCAGGATAATTTGGTGAAATTTCCCGAGTCACCAACTGAGAAGTACTAGGGAAAGCACATGATCTGATCTAACCATAGGTTTGAAAGAAAGCCTATGTGTGTTTCTGTTTCTGGGATACTAAACATTATTTCTTTTTTTTTTTCTCTGATTGTTTACTGAAATTTTTATTAGAGAAAATTGAGTATTGAAATCAGTTTTTTATTTCACCCTTGGGGAAATGGGTTTAGGTGGGATGTGTGGTATATTTGTAAAAATCCTGGTCATATGTTTGCAGAAATATTAATGTGATTTTGGAGTTTGCTGCTGACTCTCCATGCCTGTAACTGGACCTAGCTTAAACGTACCACAAATCTTGAAAGATACTTAATAAGGGCAGAAACATGATTTTTTGAGAATTCTAGGCTCATTTTATGGTAAAAAACCCCCATGTATGACATACCTAGTAGGCAAGCTCTCTGGTTCTTTCCATCTTTTTCTCCCTGTCCAAGGTGGATTTTGACTGCCTGTCTCTTTTGACTTTGCTTGTCTCAGCTTATATCAACATTTCTATCTCATTTTTAGAAAGGGAAAAAAAGCAACTTTTATTTTTCACTTTATGAAAGCGGAGTTTCTCTTTACATTTCAAGAGGGCCCCTTCAACTTGGTCTTCAAGGAATTCAAAGATTAACTCTTCCTCTAATCACAGAAAACACATCAGAGTAATCAACATGCTGGGAAAGGAAAGGCAGAAAAATTATGGGACAATTTAATGGTGATTTATTGAAAATTGGTAACTGGCAGCATCACTTTATGGAGGAATCTCTGGATCAGCTCTACATTTTATGCCTACTGTGGTTATGAAAGAAGAAAATAAATGGAATCTGATCCCTAACTGAAATGGAAACCTCTTGTTACTCACTGCCTTTGGGACATTGGCCTTTCCCACAGCAAAACCTGCTATTTTCCTGAAACATACCCCAGTTTTTTAAGGGGTGCATGGTAATTACAGGAAATCAGGACAGAGTGGAGGATTTATAGTAACTATGCTTTATGTTGTCAATTTGTGCACAGGTTTAGTGTTTGCAAATGAGGTGTCCTGGTCAGCAACAAATGCTCACAAAGACATTGTGCAGACATTTCTCATGTAGCTTGACCAATGCACCTCAATCTTGACCCACAACAGCTCCACTATTTTAGTCCCAAAGCTCTTTTTAGAAGAAATTGGCAATCATGTGAAATAGTGCCATCATTTCTCCACATGCTCTAATGGGGACTAGGATGAAACCAACAAACTTGTTTTCACTTGTGACCCAACTTAGTAAACTCTAATCATGAGGGGCAGAATATCTGCTGTTCCTAAGAAAACACAGTTTGGATAAGAAAGTCCTACAGTTAAAGAATACCTGTGCATTAGTGCTAATAATTCCCATATAAAATAGCCTATTCAATATAAAATACATATTAGCAACACTACTGAAGACCTGAGCATATTGATAGTGATGAGGAGGGTCAGGAGAAATGAGAAAATGAAGTATAATGAAGAGATTACAATCAGAAAAGGTATTAAAGGAAACCTTGCTTAATGAGACTATTGGTATCAAACTACATTATTCATAGGGACTTCTGATTAGAGACAAATGTCAAATGTAACATACATTTCTGGGTGGCAAGTCTTCATTTGCATTTCAAATAAACACTACTAGCTCCTGGTTTTAGTACAGCAGATGGTACATTTTGTTTTGAGGAACTTCTTCCATACTCACAAAATACCTTTAAATCAATATTGCAAAAGGTGAAGTAGGACTTTTTTGAACATAAAAATTAATTTGGACTTAGGAGTCATAGAAAAACCCATGCATTTAATGTTCACCAGTATTTCTAAGAAGAGGACCAATAAGAGGTATCAAAGCCAGTACAAGTTTCTCCATTCTCCAGTTTTCTTACTCTCTTTCTTCCCAGTGTTTGTCTATATTTCAACCAAAAGTGCCTTCATCCTTAAAACACTATGGCTCTACCACTTGAGGGCAGTGGATGGCTTTCTGTGCTGAATTAGAATAGGCATTTTTTTCTTGTATTTCAATACATGTGTACTTTTCTTTCTAATCTGAGCATCAGTTCTCTATTTTTCTCTGGTCTTTCCCAAATTCTACACCCTTTCGTGCTTTTTAAAATTCTGTAGCGTTTCAGTTTACCCACTTCACACAATGGACATTTCCCTTCATTTAAGATGCTCCTTTCAAGGTGCACCTCTTAATCTCAATGTACCAACAAAGAAAGAACCAAAAGAGAATTAAGTCAGATTGAGCTTTTGAGAGTTTAATAAAGCAAGTTGTTTTAAGCTACATTTTAGCAGCTTGTGATACAACTTCACAGAGATAACTTTGATGTTCTCCTAAGTATGTCAGCAGAAATCTGTGCAATTTGTCAAAAATTATTCTTAGAACACCTCAGTGTATATAGTAAACAAAACCAGCATAAAATACTCCTTTTTGCAAGGAATACTTAAAGCATGTCATCAGCACTATCATAATTTCATTTAAATAAAGTTTTGTGAATAAGAGTATATTAATTAGTGCTGTAGTTTTAATTGACCAGTGTGTGTGTTATGTAATTCATTCAACTTCTGATGAACTGCATGTCCTAAATGTTTAGCAACACTTTGTTAAAAGCGATATAATTACTGTTATTGTCTTTAATACTCATTGTTGGAACATGAATAGAACAGAAATATTTTGGTATTCATGTGGGTCAGAAATACTGCAATACTGCAGATATCCTATTGCAATTTTCCAAAACATTAATTACTGTTACTATACAAATAAGAACAAATAAGTTACACAAGGAAACAGAAAGAGCCATGAATTTAACTTTCTAATTAAAGAAATTCACTTTTGATGCTTAAGAATGGCTGCATATATGTAAGGAACGTATTGAACATCTGCATTGTTCAGTAAGGCAAATGGAAAAGCCTCTATTTGACTCTATTTACAGTTTTTACTCTAATGTTGAGGAATACATCTGGTGCAGGTAGCTCAGTTTGTAAGGTGCAGATTGCAATGCAGAATGGGATCTGGGTAGAATCCCAAGATAAGAGGCAGTGAACTGCCAGCCCTTTGTTTAACAACAGGCAGGAAGACCTGTGGCACCAGCTAGGGGAAGGACCCTGGGAAACACAGCAAGAGTGGAGGACTCATGAGGAAGAGCAATACTTGCACAGACTGTAAGGGTATAAAATCCCAGGAGCTCCTTTGCTGGAGGTCCTTGGACACACCAGCTGAAACTGTTTCTGTGTTACTATACCATGAATAAATTGCTTTTACGGAACTTAGACATCTGACACTCTGGCATGGGAAACCTGGGGTTGAACCTGGCTGTGTGAGAGTGGCTGTGTAGGGTGTCAGGCAGGGCTCCTGTCTGCCTCACTAGAGCTGCCCAGCAGGGAAAGTCCCTGGCACCGGGAGGGTGACAGCAGACAATCATGTGAATGGTCAGACAGAGACATTTCCTTAATACACAAACTGTTAAATCACCCTTTGCCACGCACTGTTCTAAAAGTCAGCTGGCTGGGTCGCATGGTACATGATGGTGGCCAGAGCTCAGCTGAGCTTGTCCTTCTGATCTTTCTTCCTGCCTTTTAATGCATGTCTACTTGGAAGGCTGCAGAAGGGTGAAGACCTGCTCTGAGCACAGTGTCAGTAGATAAGGGATTAAAATGTAATTTTGGCACTTGCAACTGGTCAGCACCATGCCAGGATGGAGGATGGAGGCTCATTACCTGTCTGGGTTTTCTTTCCTTTATAGAAATTGCTATAAACCAAGAAATAGTTCTAACAGGCGGGATTCAACCTTTTCCCTTCAAACAAAAGGAACTGGATCCTCATCCCTGTGGTTCATGCCTAAAATGAAGATTTTCACAATTATCAAATGACTTCAACAACTTTGGGTTTTTTGAAGTCCTCATTGAAACCTGCTGGTGATATTTAATTTTCAGGGATGGGAGTTCAGTTTGACAGGCATTTCTCTGACATTTTTTCCTCATGGACCTTGAATGAGACATACAAAATAAGTGGCCTTTTTTGAAACAGTGGTGCACATAGGAATTTACTTGGGAATTTAAGAACTTTGAAGTTTCATTTAAAGAATTTTTTCACTATGTTCTAAAGAAGGAGGAAAAGAGCACAGGTATTTAAAAAAAAAGAAAAGGTCAAAAGAGACTGATCCTTAAATTACATTTTTATGCTTATAGCAATTTTTAATATCTGAAAATGAAGAATTATCCCTCATTTGATGTTTTAAAGACCATGATTAAGAATAAAACCGTCAAATGTGGAAATATTTTAAAATTATGTTTTTAACAATACCACTGTTCTGAGAAAAATGTCAGATGAATCAGTTTGTACATGGCTGTTTTTAAGTGTATCACTATAAATTTACTATTAGATTACATCAGTATTGGTGTTTTTCAGAGGTGCTTGTAAAGACATTTTAGTATAATCCTTCCTTCAATGCTTTTAAGGTCACTCCAACATTTAAGAAGTGTGAGTAATTTTTCTTCATCTGATGTCTGAAAGCACTGTATTGTGTAGAAATATATGTACTGATAAATATATAATTATACATACATAAATTAAGTCAGCCAAATAGAAGTCTGGCAGACATTTTTATCTATGCAAACTTCAAGCTTTCTGCAAGAGAACTCTTTACCCCCAGTTCTGACACTGTTACATCATTTGTGCAATTGTCATCTCCTGACTAGGAAGCCTTAACTGCTGCTGATGGTGTTTGCTTAATCCTGAAACACATTTCACAGTGCTGTGGTTGTGCTTCTGTCCTTACAGCACACCTTGTCTGCCTGCCTGTCCCTCCTGCACTTGGCCAGGCAAAGGGGCACATGCCTAGTAGAGTCTTTCATTACCCAGACAAAAAACTGTAGCACAGGACCTCTCAAACAAAGCATTGCTGGACCTGTAATGGACATGGAACACAGTGGGAAGGCAGGAAGAATAGAAAAACAAAACATTCTCCAGAACCCTTAAAAAAAATAATGTTGCAATGAGCAGGTACAAAGCTTCAGACTGGAAAGAAAGGACAGTTTCTCTTTGAGTTTCAGCATTTTTGAGTGCCTGACATTTCTGTTTCATTGGGACCTTTAGCATTGTTTACCTTGATATCTGCCTCTGTGCACAAGTAAGCATGTGTGTGTGTATATATGTGGTATTTATTTTTGGAAATCTCATATTTTCATGCCTTTCTTGAACAGTTGTATATCTTCCTCAAAAAGAGTGGGAATGAGCCAGCTGGTTTTGGTTGTTTGGGGATTTTTTGACCCAATGTTCTTCTACTTAAGCTTCTGCACATTTCAGGAAATTCTTTTTATTTAGAGAATGACAAAAACACTCAATGGATACTTTAAAGATGTAGTGCAAGCTTTCCTCATATGAATCACTGAACAATATTCAGTTTTGCGTTTCCATTTTTCTGAAAAATCTCCTTGTTTAGAAGTCAAATTTTAGACAGTTTTTTTGTTGTTGTTTTGTTTGTTTGGTTGGTTGGTTTGGTTTTTTGTGGTTTTTTTTAGTTTTTTTTTTTGTTGTTGTTGCTTGTTTGTTTTTTGGGGTTTTTTTTAGTTTTTTGTTTTTGTTTTTGTTTTGTTTTGTTTTTTTCCCCCTGTGGTGTCTTAGGCATTGACCTTACTTTGGCTCTTTTTCTCACAGATTCTGCCATGAGATGGGTCCTTCATAAATTAATAATGTAATAAAATGAATAAAGCTTGATGTAACATTTCTCAATGATTGCTGTAATGTTAAAAACATCAAATGAAACATTAACTTCATTTGATGTTTTTATAGCTAGATATACTGAAAAAACATCAAATAAGGATATCCTGAATTTCACTTTTTCACTTGGGACAAGAATGTTTTATGTATACTGTCTCTCAGAAGACTGCAATGGAAACTTGTAACACATCCGAGTTATCCATCTGCATATTTTTCCATTCTTTTTGGCCTTCTATCACATTTTACTTTGTTTTAACTTTTGCATACTTTCTCTTTGTGACCCAGTCTGTTTTCATTCCTTCATTATTAAAAATTAAAAGCATTTCAGTGAGCCTGTGTGTTCTTCATAGTTCTTTTAACATTCTTGAAGTTCTTGCAAGACTGGATTTTTTTAGGAGGACTAATCCCTGTGATTTTATCCCACCTTTTTTCCTACATGCTTATCCAAGTAAATGAAACAGCAAAGGTCCACTTCCCAGCCTGTGATCGCCCACAGTGTTAAACAGCCATTATCAGACCTGGCATCATTTTGCCCTGGGCCACTGGGAGCTCTCTGACAATATTTCAGCATGGTTCAGTCAGCTTCATGGTCTAGAGTTATTCTTGATAGGGAGATCTTAAACTGGGGGGAAATAGGACAATTTAACTCTTGGATAGATTTTGTTGAGCAGTTCTCCTCAGACTCACTGAAAAAATCTTTGCCATCTTCATTATTAATAAGGAAATAGTCAATGGATTTTCCCTAGACAGAACAGCAACTTTTTCCCTCAGAACCACTGGCTAAACTTCTTTGATATAAAATGCTGATCTTTGTGGAGGCTTTGTCATAGCTTCCAGTAGTTTTCAAAATAAACATATCCACATCTATTACACATCTATTAATTTTGAAGCATCTTAAATAATACCATCAAAAACTTTTAAAATATTTTTGCATAGCTTCAATATAAAATATAAAAATACTTAATGCTGCAGTTTTTAATAAGTAGAAATAGTAGAGATTAGGTTATTTTTAAGATAAAGAAAAATAGTTTTTGCTTCCTTTTCTCATAAATTTCCTAATTTTCCTATAGAATGCTAGAAGAATCAGATTAATAACTTCTTCTAACTTTCAAATTTTTGATGAAAAGTAAATTGTTTCCGGTTTTTCTTTGCCATCTCAAAACTCCATTGGGGGAATGTAGGCAGTAGATTACTGTCTTATTATCTTTAAAAGTTACTCTCTTTGGCATTAAAAATATATTGTAGTCACTAAGAATTCTGACATTTATTTCTCATATTTATCAGCAAAATCTTACAGGATATTCAAATAGCTCTCCATCTTATCAGATGTCCACTTTACAAGCCTGTTTTTAAGGTCAACTTAAAATATTGGTGAGAAAGAGTTTTTGAGAAATGAGCATATTGTCTACATGAATTCAGACTAATTCAGACTGTCTACTTGTGTTTTGCTACATGTGAGTGTGAAGAAGAGAGCTCAAGCTCATCAGGGGAACCGAAGGAATAGGTACTGATCTCTTCACTCTCATAATTATTGGCAGGATTTAAGGAAATGGCATGAATCTGAGTCAGGGGAGGTTTAACTTAGATATCAGGAAACTGTTTTTCATCCAGAGGGTTTTTGAGCACTGGAACAGGCTCCCTGGGGAAGTGGTCACAGTGAACAATGCTCTCAGGAACATGATATGATTCTTGGGGTGCTCGGCATAGGGCCAAGAGTTGGTCTTGTTTATCCTGACGGGTCCCTTCCAACTCAGCTTATTCTGTGATTCTCTGATTCTGTGGTAAGTGCTGGATCGGTGTTTGCTTGCACTAATTCTAAATGTTCCTCTCTGACAGAACCATGGCCCATGTGAAATTGCAATGTATGAATTAATTAATACCAGGGTACGATTTTCTTGGATAATGTGCACCAAAGTGCATGCCCAATACACAGTATGGACAAGACTGTAACAGGTTATGCTTCCTTCACTCCATGTGTTTTTCCAGTACTATTCTGCAGGGTCTGAACACTTTGGAATTCCAGAAGTCGCACTCTCAGTGACAAAGCATAAAAGCTTGGTTTCTTCATGCTCCAAACCACCATTCTGATGGCTTGAAATCCAATCTCCATGATTTCTGAAATATTAGAAGCATACACAAAAATACGCACAATCCCCACAATGAATGAAAAATTAATTTGATTGTAGAACTACAAGTACCTAACAAGAAGTCCATGGAAAGACCTACAGTCAAACACTTCGATGTGGACCTATCCAGATTATGGCATTAATCTCTTAGCCAGAGACTGACAGTTGATAAAGGAAGCCCATCAGATGTCATGTATCTAGACTTCTGCAAGGCCTACAATGTGGTCCCACATTACATCCTTACCTTCAAATTCGAGAGCCACAGATTTCATGGATGGAGTAGCCAGTGGACAAGAAATTAGCTGGATGAACATAGATAAAGAGCTGTGGTCAAAGGCTCTACATATTGGTGGTGTCCTGTGATGAATGGTGTCCCTTAGGATGCAGTCTTGAGACCAGGGCTCATCAATATCTTCAGCAAAAACACATGCAGTGGGATCAACAGCACCCTCAGCAAGTTTGCAGATGACACAAGGCTAAGGAGTGCAGGTGACGCAAGACAAAAGACAAGATGCCATGCAGAGGGATCTGCACAAACTTGAGAAATGGCCCTCATGAACCTTGTGAAGTTCAACAAGTCCAAGTGCAAGGTGCTGCACCTGAGTCAGAGCAATCTCAGATGTGAGTAGAGGCTGGGAGAAGTTATCGAGTGTGCCCTCTCCAGAAAGGCTTGGGAGTTCTTGCAGATGAAAAACTGCACGTGAGCCACCATGAGCTCACAGCTCAGAAGGCTGAAAATGGATCCTGGGCTGCATCAAAAGAAGAGCGTCCAGCAGGTCGAGGGAGGTGATCCTGTCTCTCTACTGTGCCCTTGTGAGAATACACCTGGAGCACGCATGCAGCTGTGGGGTTCTTAGCACAAGAAAGACATGGACCTATTGGAGGAGGTCCAGAGGAGTGCCACAGAGATGATCAGAGGGCTGGAGCATACCTTTTATGATGATAGATGGAAAGAATTGGGTTTGTTCAGCATGGAAAAGAGAAGGCTTTGAGGAGACATCATTGTGGTCTTACAGTACTTGTAGAGGGCTAATAAAAATTGAAGGAGAGGGGCTTTTTATACAGGCAGATAGTGACAGGACAAGTATTTGGATTTAAACTGAAAGAGGGCAAGTTTAGGTTAGATGTTAGTAAGAAAGTCTTTACTCTGAGAGTGCTGAAGTGCTAAAACAGGTTCTGCAGAGAGGCTGCAGAATCCCCATCCCTTGAAATGCTCAAAGCCAGGCTGAATGGAGCTCTGAACTACCTGGTCTAGTGAAAGGTGTCCCTGCCCATTGCAGGGAGATTAAAACTGGAGGATCTTTAAGGTTCCTTCCAACTCAAAGCATTCTATGCTTCTATGATTCTGTAATTAATATTTGTCCCTCATATTTTGGTGCATAAACATAACCATGTTTCTTTCATCTCTTCTGCTATAAAGCAGTAACCTCCAGTAGGATGGGAGGAAGAAATCCTAATGTCTTCAGTCCCTACTATTTGTCTAACATGTTACACGTGTTGGACCCATCAGGTAGATGTTCTTTTCATGCTCATATAATGGAACGTACCTTTGACAGAGAGAGACACTATTTCCGTGAAGATTATAATTTTTTCTGTCTTGGTAGATATTTGAATTTTAAAAAAAAATATTAGAAAATCTAAATAATCTTAAAATCTTAATGAAGTCCAGAAAAAGCAAAATTATTGGAAGGTTTTTGTTAATATATCTATGTTTACACGTCTCATTAAAAATAAGTAAGTTGCTTTATGTGATTTACAAAGATCATAAAGAAAAGAAAGCTTTTATATTTTGACAGCAATTGCCTTTTGCTAGTGACTGAGGTCTTTCTGTCAGTGCAGCACTTTCTTTGGATGTAAATGTTTAGGAGTCTTACTTACCCAGACCGTTTTAAAGTAGTTTGGCCTCTATGCAATTTCTCCTCTATGAAGCATGTGTTATGACCAAATATCTGGCCACCATCACCAGAACTATTTTCAAAACTTTTAGAAGTCAATCCCTCATCTAGGAAAGCAAAATTAGTCAAGTTCTATCTTCAAGTCTTTTTCAAGACCTTTTCAATTTATTGTGCATCCTTTCTACATCTACTCTAGCCTTGCAGGAAGACATTAAATAACTTTATATAACTGCTTATTTCAGGCTTATGGCAAATTATGCTAGGTAATCCTGCCTTGGTTTCACCAAAATAGTGTTTGGAAGATTTACCTTGGAATAGTCATAGCCAAAAACCTAATTATTTAAGGGAAAACAGAGACTGAAGGACAATGTATAAGCCTGTCTGTTCCCTGAATATTCCTTCTGTGCTGTCCCAGGAGTTTTGCTCACAAATACTGGGAAGCAGTAAATAATATTTATATTCTCTATTTTTTTAAATTAATCCTTCTATTAGAGAGTGGAATTTATATGCAACTCAGGAATAATAACACTAGTTGAGGCAAAATGAAGCCTAATGTATATATATATGTGTATATATATATACACACACACATAGGTTTTGGTTGTGTTTTTTGTTTGTTTTGGGGGTTTTTTGTTTGTTTGTTTGTTTGTTTTGGGGGGGTGGGTTTTTTTTGTTTTTTTTTTTTTAATTCAATTGATGCCAGAATAATGACCATCAATGCCTTGCTCAACAAATATTTTTGAACTCATCTGAAGTTTCTTTTTGGAAAGATGTACTCAAAGAAGATAAGAATTAACTGGAGAGTAATGAGAGTAATGTGAGGTTAATTCTTCTAGATTATCATAATTTTGAAGCTCTTTGGGAGTTTGGATGTGTATGGAATATTTGAGGAGACATGAACAAGATAAAAAAATCTTTCAGGGAAGCCAGAGACTTTAATTCCTGTAAGAATATATGCCTCTATTTTCAGAAAAAGTTATTTGAATGTGAGTAAAAATGGATTCAGATTGCTTTATACAGATTCAATAACAGTAACTGCACACAACTGATGCACACATCTGGATTTTCTCTATAGAACAAAAAGCAGCACAGAGTGTATCACAATTCGAAGGCTCAAAAGAATCTGAAAACTGGAGAGTTTAAGGTCATGGACAGTTCATTATAGCTGCAGTCATTACTCTCTTTTCTGAGCTTTTTTTCACCTTCTAACTTCTAATCCTTTTGCTGATGTTCCTTCCTTTTACTGTGCACTTACTAGAAGTACTCATTACTGCTGTTTAATGTGTTAACAAATATTAATAGGTATCTCAATGATAAACTACAAGGCAGGATACAGCACAGTCAAGTAAGATTTACACACCTCATTTAAAGAAAAATATAATAGATAAGTGTAATAAAATTAATGAGTAGTGGTTGATTTTTCTGCCAGGGTGTAGCTGAGTAATCATGCCACCCATGGGATGAAAAAGGTATCTTGATTGTGAAATAATGCCTTCAGCCTTTGACTTTCTATTGCAATATATAATAATGTGTCCTTAGAGCAGCACAGTCTGTTTTCTCAGAGCATGTAGTACCCATTTTGTGCTAATCAGGACACAGTAAGGATCCTTTTGGTCTGCAGGGATTATGATGGCCTGCATCAGGTATAGTGGGGGAGAAGGGAAGTTAAGTTTTCCTTTGGCAGACACAATGTCATGAACAGAGAAGAGAATTGTTAATTGTGTATATTTGTACAACAGTTATAGCTTAGATGGTGTGGAAGTCCACTTAAAATACTCTCTGTCACAAAATATGGAAGAAAACAGGAAAAGTTAGGACTGTGTAAACTGGTAACCTGGTATGCATAAAATGAGTTTTCAGGTTAAAGGAGGTAAGAGTGGAGAATGGTACAAGATGGAAAAGTTTAGAGATGTCTTTTAACACTGGCCTTGATTGCATAGGGATTATATATTGTATCTCATCGTTGCATATTTTTCCCAAGGTTCCTCTTTCATGTTGACAGTTTAGTTTCATAAGCATTCATACTGGTTGCCAGTCATCTGGAAACATCTGGAACAAAGGGAGATAGTAAATGACTAAGGACATTTTTCTCAAATATGAAATAGTGCCTGGCTTCCCAGAACTCAGTGTCATTCAGCTTCAAAGTGTTGTGGTTAAATAGTGAGAAACGTTTCTAGCTTCCTGGAATGCTGCTATACATACAAAAAATGCCACTGTGGCTGCTTCTATCACTGCTTGCTGTGGGCAGGGATATTCTCATCATTTAACTGAGACTCCATGATGATTCCCAACCTACCTGTTTTCTCTGATAAGTAAAACAATTAGCCTTTCATGATCAAGAGGGTCCTGAGGCTCTCTGAAGGCAAGTAAAAAGGCTTCTAAATGTCCTAAAAAAAATATGTCTTTTGCACACAGTCTTTATCAGGAGTGTAATTTTTCACTTGTCACAGCTTTCAGAAAATCTTAGTGATTTCAGAGCACATAGAAATTAGGTGGCTATGACAGGAATATCTGTTCTCAGAAAAGTAAGCATTAATGGGTCTATTTACAAAAGAAAACAAGTTGGAGCCAAGGGTACTACACACATTAACAGAAATCTTAAAACTTCAGTCCTCATAGCTGTAGGATGATCTCCTTTTTTCATGCTTATGAACTTATAAAAATGGTACCTTGCTTTCTTCCAGCAAACCTAGAAAACCCTGTACTTTATAAAAACTGGTCACTTGCTTTCTGTACCTTCTCCTCTCTTTTTGTTGTAGAAATGGAAACTCTATCTGTTTTACTGGATTTTTCCTGGATTTTACAGTATTTGCCTACCAATGGATCTCCCCAGAAACAGAGGATGTCACCTTTTATAATGACATTAAGTCCCTCAAAGTTTAAGCCTTGGAGCAATCTGAGAAGTTGAGGCATGCTTTTTTTATTTTTTTTCAGTTGCGAGAATAATCCTTATAAAATCTGAAGTTGCACCCCTCATTACAAATATAAGTACATTAAACATAAACTCTAACATTTAAAACAGCAAGATTGCACTTACATTGTATAATCGCTACACAAAGGGCCAATAATCACTTTGTTCAAAAGAGATAATGCAGCATAATATAAGTAGTAGTTTAAGCAATTATCTGGTAGAACAGTTAATCATCACCCTCAGTTCACAGCCTTTTGTTTCTCAGGAATACACATGTCAGATTGTAATTAAATGCATTCACAGTATTCAGTGCTGTGCAGGCTGCCTGGGTGAACAGTGGAACCAAGCTGGAAAACACAATATAGACAAGTTTAGACACAGCTTTTACGGCTCTGTCTGCCTGGCATGGGGTCCTTGCTCACAAATTTGTTATGTGAGGATGAAACCACATGACAGCAAATGATTTATTAAAGAACATATTTTCTGGTAAAAATGATAGCTACAAAAAGTTTATTTTCACCATTTTTCTTATACTTTCAAAACATTTTGTTACAGCGTGGATTATCTGTCTGGAGTGAATATTTTTACTCTGAAATTAAAAGTGGGCTGCTTTTGAAAATAAAGAGATTAATTAAAATTTGGCCTTGAAAAAGAGTTGCAACTTCAAGGGACATGCACCCACACTCAGAAAAGAAAACTCCACCCAAAACCAATAAGCAACAACAACAATAATCTCCTAAAGGCAGACATTTTTTTTTTCCAAAGTAGATCTGCAAATACAGTTTACAGTAGTCTGTGGCTGATTGAGAGAAGGGCAGATAGAAACAATTTGCATTGTACACAGTGATCTGTGTGAGACAGGAAGGGGAGGTGGGGGGAGGCAGTTTTCTTGTTCTGCAATGTGGTTATTCCAAGGCTTTCCTGAGACACAATTCCAACCTCTAATGAAGACAGCTGAGACATCTGTAACACAGCACAGTCCTCACCATTGGATGATTGCTATTATGGTTTCAAGAGATGGCAACAACTGATTCCCAGAGACAGACAGAAGTGTTCTAGCCTTGCTGTGAGACAGCTATGCTGTAGCTGTGTGCTCTAACACACAGACCCTTGCAATTTTCCAGCCTGCATATGCAAAGCTCTCAGAGAGATATGTACCAAACTTGAGCTTTTGCCTAGTCCACCTTTCAGTTCCAAACTGTATTAAATCTGATAATTTTAAATGATATGTATGGACAGTAGATCACTTGGTAGCAGTAAAGACACCAACGTAATTGTTCATCTTGTGTAAAATCAAAACAAAACCCTACTTGAACAGCTTTAGTTGAGAGTTGTATATATTTTAATGTCATGTATAAATTGATTTTAGCAGCCTAGGACTGATTCTATTGATGCTCTGCTTCCTGCTGTATTTCACACAACGTTGGTTATAGCATTCTAATCCACCTAATCATTTAGTTATATATAATTTAGTAGTATTTTGTAACAAAACTGAAACATAAATGTAAAAGTACAAGTAAAAAATCCCAAACTTTTAAACTCCTCCCTGCTTTCTAAATTCAGTCAAAATATCTAAACATCTGAATTTTTTTCAGTCTGTTCAGGCATATGCAATGTATATATACATCTGTAGCAGTTTCCTCTGTTTCATAAAGCTCTTCCTCCAATCTTCTCTCTTCCCCACCCTCAACAAAAATATGCTGTGAATGGCCATAAAGATACAAGCTCAGGAACATACACTTTCCATAGTCTATGGCAGTCTCATGATCAGGTAGACAAGCCAACAAACCAAGAAAGCTCTTACAGGTACACAGCAAGGTAATAATGTACTCAACCACATTGTATTGCAGATGTCACAGGGCAGTTAGATTGTACAGGCATTTGCTGGCATTTATAAAAAGCTTTGAAACTCATAATAACCTTGCCATTCCCTGGCACAAAGGGATGCTTAAAGAAAACTTTACTTAGCAGTATTTTTGTTTTAATTTTTTTTGAGAATAAAAAAAGTAGTCTGTGAATTAAATAATTTTTAATCTAGAATTGATTATTTTATCAAATAGCCAAATTTAATTTTAGCAATTTGGAAAAAGTAAAATAAAATGCAAATAAATAATTGATGATGAAATAAGGATGACAAGCTATTTGGCAGACAAATGTGATGAAACTGCAAAGGAGCAGAGCCTGCAAATTTGCCTTGTTATATAACATATTATGTTATACACACTGAATTTCTGTACTCTATTTAAATATTAACCCTTCATATATTTGCAAGGTTCCCAAGGGTCCAATCATCCTGAAGACTCAGAGGTTTTGCTGGCTCATTAAACAACTTCTGTTTAACATCTCAGACATTGGCTCAGCTTGTCTCACTGCTCATTTCTGACTTCTGCTTATCTTGGAATGAAGGAAGAGAGCATGAGGAGGAAGGAATATGGTGGGTAGCTCAGTGTGTTGTGATGAAATGTTGACGGAACAGGATGAATGATGATGGATTCCTAGAACAGATATGGTAATTAAAACTAAACCAGTTGGAAAACTTAATCTCCCATTTCCTTGAAAAAAAAAATGGCCTAAATTAGAAAGAAAATTGTCAAAAATTTACTGGGTTGTTACTTTAACAGCCTGAGGGGCAAATGCAGTATTTTCCAATGTATCAGTAACTGCTTAGGTACAGGGAGTCTGCCATATTTATATGTTCATGTCCTACAAAAGGGAAGTTCATTCTGGCCTCCTAATAGCTAACCCCATGAGCACTAAAAATAGAATTGTCCCACTAAATTTGAAATTGCAGCAAAACCTCATAACTGTATTTTTATTGAAATTTGAATCCAAAACACAAAATTGTACCAGCTACTAAGAAGAAAATTAACTCTATTCTGATCAAAACCAGGAAAATCCTCAATATAAAATCTCATGTAGCCTGAAATTTTATGTGGTTTGTATACATTTTCAAAATAAACATTTGCAATATATATTTTCCAGGAAAGAAAATGCCCAAAGCGAGAGAGTATGGGGACTACCTTCTTCTCAGAAATAAAATCAACTCAGTACCTCAGAGCTCAAGGGATTAATTATACAGGAATATAAACTTTCCTGTACACGGATGTTGAGCAACTTTCTTCCTGAAAATAGATCTGATTCTGGAAACTGCTGAATGACTTTATCTCTTCAAAGGACTGGATACTGTGGACTTAACGTTTTATTCAAAAACAGCATTAGTCCAGTATGAGCAAAATGCCTTTAGACCTTAAAATATAAGAATTGTCAAAGGTATGCCAGAGGTTATTTAATTTTTTTTTTACTTTGTCATAGTTCTTCTTTCAATATTATTTTATTCTTAATATTCAACTTATTTAAACAAATATTTCCGTATGCCCATGTATACATCTATAACAATCAGAATTTTGAAATGTTCCCGTCCAATTCCTTGAGCAGATTGCTTCACTGCCTATATTTAAACAAACTCGAATTTAAAAAGTGGTCCTGCCAGCTGATACATTAAAGGATTTTTCAGTGCATCTATCAACATTATCTCTTATATTGCCAATGACAAAGAGGGCTGCACGTACCCTTGTAAATCCACAGATCTTATATAACCCAGGCCTCATCAAGTTGCACACACACATAGGCACACTCATTAAGCAAAACCAGGTTTTGGAACTACTACCCACAGCCATGTAATAGAAACATAATAACCCCGAAAAAAGTTTTCATTTCTTTCTTGATCTAACATATGCCTTATTAAATATCTGTTGCTTTTATAAATAACTCATGCATAATGTTCTCCCTTCTCCCCTATCATATGCACTATTCCGGCTCACATATACATGACAGAGACTGTTGGACTGAATGATATACATTCTATTTATAAAAGTTGGAGATCAAAATTGGGCCTTAATGAAGCAAACAAGCTATGCTTGCTTTTCTATTCTTATTAAAGGTAACGCTTGTATAAATTGTTTTCTTCAATCATTTTAGAGAAGTTGTTTAAAGTACCATGCTAATAATGTAGCCCTAGATGATTGGGACATTTGAACATTTTAAAATATTTATTAAATTAGTAAGGGGAAAAAGGAATTTTTAAGAATATGAGCTCATATTCGTTACACTAAAGATTATTAAAAGATTGGGAACTCACTAAGGTAGAAATCATTATCTTTGCATAGAAAATTTAATTTGTAATAAACAATCTCTCGATCATTAATTCTCTCCACTGTACTTGATTTTCTGCATTGTTCAAATTGAATATAATCTGTAATAAAGCCCTCTGGAAAAAGAGAGTAAAAAGCATTTTAATTTTTTTCTATACATTTCACCTTGTATTCAATAGATATCTGGATAGTTACAGCAGGAAATAAAAGCAAAAATACTGAGCAAGCAATGTCTTAGTAAAATCTTTTCTTCTAAGAAACAGCAGAAGACACAGATGACAGTGATGAGGGGAGGGTGTTATTGCTATTCTCACTGTTTTGATGTCATTACCATGTTATTTCCATTGTTCTGACATAATCACTTGTTTGTTCTAATTGCACCAATCTCAACAGGATGATATTTGTGTCATTCATCAGCATGAATAAATAACTTATGTTTTACTGTGTAATTCATACATGTCAAACATATATACAGTAAGGCTTTTACACATTATAGCATTAAATGTATGCATTATCTTATTGCAGATAATTTTTTTAATGTATTTGACAGACAGATACACTTAGGTGTAGATAATTAGGTAGTCATGAAAATAGTGGGCATTGCCAGTCATGGGATGAACCTTTTCTTATGCATGGACTACATTATTCTACTTTTGTCAAGGTTTTAACACAGTCTTTTCAGGCTGAAGCATTGCTTCTGCTCATTTTCTGTGTATCCTCAAGAGCAGCAGACCAGAGGGAAATGCAGGGAGGGGGTGGGCATATGTGTAAAATTGTTTTTTGTACAAGTTCTTTTTCATGGAAGACCTTTCTTGTTATTGTTATTCAAGCTATGTATTTAGGGGTGCTATGCTGCCAGTTGAGCAGCCTGTTGGTCTCCTTCGATATATGCATGATCAGTTGGTGCCCTGAATTAAAAGGTTTGCATTTCTCTAGAATTGCTGGCATAAGATATAAGCTCAAAACCTAAAACAGAGAAGAATATTTTTCACATAATCTTCTCTGTAAATTTTCTACTTCTGCCTGCCAGACACATTAACTAGTGGAAATAAAGTATCATGCACTATATCACAGCTATGTATCTTTCTGAGCATTCATGTATGCATATACTTGCATTTTTTTATTCTCCCTGCCTACATATTCTCTGCATAGTTCATATACCTGAGCGACAATCTCTTTCTTTCTATCTCTATGTATATATCAGAATGCAGGTATTCACATGCATTAGACCCATCACAAAATTTTATATTTCAATGATATTATTTCACTGATGGCACCTCTACTAAAAATTTTGCTATAAAATTAGTGAAAACAAAGTGCAGAATAGAGTGTATTTCAAGTACAAAAATCTCCAGCAATGAGGTGGGAAATGCAGTTTGAGTTTACAGTGGTCTTTTTAGTAGATGTATACTAGCAATTAATTTGATCTATAGTCTAAGAGGCATTTTATAATTAATTTCTCAGCATTTACCATATACAAGCCATCACTTTAGAGGGCTATGTCATTAACAAAATCCCATTTTTTCATAGAGAATAGGCATACTGATCTACATTTTCCCATGCCGCCTAGCCAGAATGGACTCGAGGGATATTATCTTATTCAGAAAGAACCTTTCAAGGTTGAATAAAAGAAATGGTGCAGGGTCCCTGGGAGAGGGAAGTGATCATCATTTTCACCTTCAACTCTTCTTTGATGTGGCAGAGTCAATTTTTAATCAGCAGCCATCAGACTGGGCTTCATTTCGCCTTACAAAGTCCTATTACTCTGCCACTTTCTGGAAGGAGGTGATAAGGACAATGCTCTTCTTTTTCTCTTCATAGAGACCCGCATATGATGAGTCCCTTTGGAGAGGTTTGATAAAAAAAAAAAAAAAAGAGTGAGTACGTAAGGATAAAGGTCACCTCTCTGCCAGAATTAACTCTTCAAGACAACAAACTTTTGATTCCAGTGTATTTGTTTTTAGCAATTCTTCTGTATTCTTCTGTATGTAAGTTTTGTGGTCAGCAGTAACAAGACAAGGGTTAATCCCCATGAAGCTTTTGATCTAAATGCTACTTCAGATTATTGGCCTCCACAGAGGGGGAAAAAAAAAAAAGAAAAAAACCCCTTCACAAATAAACACATATTCCCCTCCCCCACCAAATACATACTGCAGACATCCAATTCCTCCAATACTAAATGAATATTTTGAAATGAGCATGACAAAGGAAATTATATAAAACTGAAATACACATACTTTGTCAAAGCATCTCAAAGTTATCCTTTATTGCAAGAATACACCATGGATCTTTACAGATAAATGACGGGAGAGATATTCCCTACAATCATTGAAATTGAAAAAAAAAATCCCCCCTCTGGAGGTGTTTTTTATGTTAAATAAACCTAAATTATTTTTTAAACTATGCATTCATGCAGAAAAAAACCCTCCATAATCTCTTAGTATCATTTATTGTAGTCAGCAGTCTTAATTGCCTCCCTGAAATGGATCAGAGTTCTGGGAATTACACACGAAAATGATGTTACCGCTCTCCAGTCTTCACATTCCTTGATATAATCTCATTAAAAATATCAAGCCTCTAGGTGAGGGAATACATATGGATGCTAAACGCATTTTAAGCAGGAGCACCTAAACTGATGACCTAGTTATTACAGAACAAAGCAGCTGAAGATGAATTTTAATGCTGAAGTAAAGCAGTTTTCATTTTTTGTTATTACTACAATTATTAACATGTTTTTGGGCTGAATTTTCTTATTACCCTGGAAAAAAAATTATAATTCTGAACCAATCAAAACAGTGAAATGACATTTTGGCGTAACATAAACTCTTATTTTCCAGTAGACCAAGACCACACAAGTTAAAAAAAAAAAAAACAACAACTAAAAACAACAAAAAAAAAGAACCCAGTAGAACTCAACAGTTTCATTAGCTAAAATTATCATAAAGAGATGGAAAAAGAGGTATACCAAGTTGGAATTTTTGCTTGAAATATGTAATTCAGTTTAAAGAAAAAAAGAAAAAACAAAAAAGAAAAAGCACTAGAGGGAACAGACTCATCTCCCAGCCAAATAAATGGCAAAAAGGGGGGAAGTTATGCTGAATTCCACATATGAAAAAAATCAGTTTTAGAGAATTGGATTTCCTTTTATAAATTTAAAAGAATAATTCTGCAAGAACTGGGTATAAAATCTGGACTATCATATGTGCTCTGTGATCTGTTGTGTTGTAAGAAAGAATCATTATGTCTTTGGTGCAGATTAATAAAGGCTTTATATGGACTGGGCTTCAAAACCAGTAGATAAAAGAATCTGAAATATTTCAATATATTCAATATCAATCTTATCAGGTCAGCTGTGTGTGAGTCCTGTGGATTACACCCAAGACACAGAGCAATATAAATTAATTTAATGAATGCTATGTGACACTGTGCTTTAGAAACAAATAGTCATAAACACTTTCGCAATAATTGAAATAGATTAAAAAAAACAAAACCAAAAAAACAGTAATCTTCCTGCATGTGAGGTATTAGTGTTATTTTGCATATGATAAACTCTAATTTCAGAGGTTTATAAGCCAAATACAGAAATTTGTTTTTTAGAAAAAAACCTCCACAAAAATAATAATAAAAAACCTTTCTCCCCCCCTTCTTTAGTAGTATCATTAGTCTGTAGTCAGAAATGGCCTGCTTGGGGGATTGGTGACACAAGATAGTGAATTTCATGTCATGGCTGCCAGTTCAGATCTGTCATGTGTACATGAGAATAATTATCCTCTGATGGCTGTTGAGTGACTTGTGTTATAAGTAGCAGGATCACAAGGAGTGACTGTGGGCACAGTAGTGGAAGTCTTGGCAGGGAAGGCTAAGGATTACATGAGAAAGAACACTGAATTTCCCTTTTGCTTTCAGGAGCTGTTCCTCACAGATAGGCTGTTAGTTTGCAGAAGCTTCCAGACTTACATCTTGGAGAGGATCTTCCAGTGTTATAGCACTATAACAGTGACAGAAACCTTCCCGCACCTGAGAACTTTTAATAGTCTTTCACTTAATCTAAAAAACAAAGGGTCAAACTTGACCTGAATTGAATGGGTCAGAGTTTATTATTCTGCCTAGACCTAATTAATATTTTGCTGCACTTTCACATACCCAGATCTCTTCCTGTGGTTGGAGAAATCAAATGAAAGGTAAGGAAGGACCTCAGAGAAAACTACCTGAGAAGGATTAACTATGGCAGTCATATGAGTTGAGAGGTTAATTTTTCCCTAACACTTGGCTGTGTGCACATTTTTTCAACTTTTAAGGTTTCTTTTTGTACTATTTTTTAAGCTTTAGTTTAAAATTCCAAGGACTACAAATATGGAGTATTGATAAAAAGTCTTCTTAAAAAACAAGGTCACCAGACTTGCCAAAAGACACACTTTTGATATAACAGTCCTCATATAAGCTCTCATGATTTTGAGTTTTTTTGTAGTTTCCTCTCAGAAGTTTAGGTGAGTATAGGTGACATATGGAATTCAGAATAAACTAATAACTAAGCTAATTTAGATAGCTGCTTAAGTTTTGAAGTTCTAGAATTGCAATACATCTGGTCATTAAGACACCTTCTGCTCATGAGCCTCAGAGAACTATGTGGTGCAGATTGTGTGAAACACATGCCTTGTTCTTGAGGCTTGTTGCCTACATCTGTGCCTCAAGATTGGACCTGCCCATGTTAGGTCTGCAGACACAACCATCTAAAGCACTTCTTACATGCTTGAAAGATATTGACCATATGTAGAAGACAAAGGCAAATGCAATGGTCACTCAGCTGCTCTTCAGATTCCAGCTTTATCACTAAATGTAAATTATTTTGATATCTTACATAGACACAGTCTAAGGAAGTCTAAATCCAGTTTAATTTATAGTCCAAGACTCCAAGCACAGCACAATCTTCCTGCTGCTGCTGTATCATTGGAAAAGGTGCTGCTCTGGATTACTGTCAGACAAAACCATCTACATAGATGCTCACACATTTCCTTCACACATTTCTGTCACAATTCATCTGGTAAATTCTTCTAAGTTAATTACTTAATCTAAAACAGTTTGATTTAGATAGATGAGGAAGCTATTACAAGAGCAATGGATCTGGAGAACAATGTGTGGTAAGGTAGAGTGAAGTCATAAATACTCAATAAATTATAACCTTTCTCAGATGGCACAGATGCAACAAGAATTGTATGTATTTACGCACTAAGGAAAAGACTTGAAGATCTGTCAGAAGAAAAGCAAGAACAACTGAGGTACTCAGTATTCTCAGGAAAGAGATAAACTTCTAAACTGCATATAGGGCTGTCATTTGAAGCTCCTTTAATGTAAAGTGGCAACCTCTGAGTGTTAACAAAAGCATGAATGCTGCTCTCAGAAATATGCAATGAAGTGTCTATCATGCAGCTTTGAAACTGAAAGTCTTTTCAAATAAAATTTATGTGAAAATGAAGTCTTATGTTAAAAGAATGTTGTTCAGGTTGAAGAATACTCAAAATTTACAAAAGTTAGGTAACTTATGGATATGTGGAATAGCATTAAAACCCAAATGATAGGATCACATACTCAAACCACCTTCAGTGGCCTCATTTTATCTATGTCCAAGACAATCCCTGGCAATGACCCTCTTCAACATATGTATTCTCACTGACATTGGTTGACAGTAAACCTTACTGAACGTGCACAGAACATTCTGTGCCAATGTGTTCCCTGTGATCAAAAGTCATGAGAATTTCAGCACAGGGTGACTTCATCTATTTTGGCCAAAAATAAATATACCAAATTATCTGAAAATGTGGGCAAAATAGATTAAAGCC
This sequence comes from Toxostoma redivivum, assembly GCA_013397375.1. Classification (NCBI taxonomy): domain Eukaryota; kingdom Metazoa; phylum Chordata; class Aves; order Passeriformes; family Mimidae; genus Toxostoma; species Toxostoma redivivum. The sequence goes on from VXBI01002690.1 coordinate 399,471, forward strand.
AGAAATACACAGTAATTTTAGAAGGCCAGTTTGAGACCTCAGAATCTGATTTTTGAGGATCTTCACTATTTCATTGTACTTTATAAATATGGTACACAGGCCCACCAGTTAATGAGTATTTTAGATTGCATACTAAGATTTTTTCCTTGTTGAAATGAAGGACACATAACTTTGGATAACCTGAAAACTTGGTTTAATTACCTTGGCTAACATTGCATAGCAACTTAAAGCTGTTTCTTCTTGCCCATAGCAACTTTGTGAGAGAAACAGGGCAAACACCAAACTCATGGTAGGATTCAGTTACTGTTGTCATAGGTGAACACTTCCTTTCTAATTGGAGTTACTGTGATTTATATAAGTACCAAATTGATTAGAGCTATTATACCATTTGTTAGTCTTACACACTTGATATGCACTCTGGCTCAATTATATTCCCAAGGTATTGACTCCCATCCTCACAGAAAAGTAGATGCTGATTGTGTCAGTTTGTGCTTTGAAGCTTCTCACCATTCCAATTTTAGATGTCATCAATGAAGATCTTTTGGTGTCCCATGATGTCCATCTCCATGCATCTCTTTGAAATACAGGATCCTTCTCGACTCCATGAATTTTTCTGCTGCCAGGGTTTCCACATTCATGTTCCAGTCTCTCTTCTTTTTTTCTGCAACCAGTTCTTTTTCTAAATCGATCTTTTTGATCCCTAGGCCATGGTTTTTCTCAGCTAAATAGTCTACATGCAATGCATGATTAGTCTTCTAACAGATTGCTCTATCTCATGTCTCTTTATTAATTGGAGGATTTAGGACATGTGGTTTTGCTTCACCTTGCAAGGTGCACTGTTTTCAAAGTTGAAAATCATTGCCTACCAGTTGCAGCTAATGAATGACAAGCTTCTGCAAAAATGCCAAAGTTCATTTTGAGGCATTACCTGCCTGGTCCCCCTTTCCATATATCCAGCTGTCTCCCACCTCTTAGTATTCAGTATTTTTTCATCCGTGCATGCTAGTTTTTCAGAGGTTTGTAAATTTTTGAAATTTGGGAAGATTTTCTAGAGACAGTAATATCTAAACCCATTATTTGGTAGTGCCTTTCTATCAAATACAATGTCTTCATGGTAAATAAAAAAAATAAAAGTTACAATAGAAAACCTCCTATAATTTTTTAGCATCAGAAACATTAGGACTGTTACATTGATATCCAAGCAGTCCAGTATGGTCAGGCTTTTACAGATGAAAAATCAAACTACCATGTAGCCAAAACAGTAGGTGTTTATGATGGGTCAGTCTTTATGCCTCAGAGAGAAAGAGGAGTTTAAAAAAAGGTCCCTTTTACTACATATGACAAATTGGAAACCCAAGGGATGACCTACTAAATATTAGCAATAACAGAGTTCCTCATACTCTCATGATTATCTCATGATTATTACCTTGAGATTTTCCGCACTTGTCTATGATTCCAAATGTCTTCCCAAAGTTTATTTAATTTCTGGCAGTGAAAAATATTAGTTAGAACTATTTATAAAGTAGGATCATAAATATTTTCAGAACATGTTTTACAAGTAAATACCTCAGTGTTGAAAACAATCCATTAGTCAGTCAAAGACCTCAGATAGCCAATGCCTCAAAAAACATTTTTGTTAAAAATAGCTGACTTCTGTGGTTTTAAAATATTAGCAGATATTTATTTCTCTTCATGCCTGGATCACCTCTCTAAGTAGCCAAGCCTTATGTGAGTAAAGACTCAGTGGTAGAGAGGATCTCTCAGAGGCAAACCTTTGGTTTTCACCTGCTTGCTAATTTCAACTTTCCCAGACACAAAAGAAAAGTATTTGGTGCACTTTTTTTTTTCCTGAAAAGAAAAAAGTAATTCTTATTATGTGGATATTGAATGGATTCCATATTTAGACAATTTGACTTTTAGCACTTTTGTTGACAATATGCCTACCTAGGTTTGAAGTATGCCAGAGCTTAATTATAGCAGTTTCACACAGTACAGGGCTAGCTACTTTTCACTATTTGGAATACCTTAGACAAACCTCAGATTTACAGTATCTTCAGTTCCCTGCGAAAATACCTCCCTATACTGCACTAGAACATGTCTTATTAAAACTAATTTTCTAATCGTACACATAGTTTTACTCATACTTTATATTTTTCATCCCTTTTTTTCATATTTTCTAAAAGATTCCTCAGAAAAGAAATTTTTTAACATGTTTAGAAATCTTCCAATTCTTGGAAGTGTTCAAGGCTAGACTAGATGGGGCCCTGAGGAATGTTATCTAATGGGTGACATCCTTGCCTTTAACAGGAGTTTTGGAGCTAGAGCATCTTTATAGTGCCTTTATAGTGCCTTCCAACCCATTCTATGATTTAAGATTTATTTCTCCACAATATTTTGCTAATTAAAATTTGGTGTCCATTTTTTGGCATTAACTTATCAAAATTTTTTCTAAAACTCTTCTCTGAACTACCAAATATAAATTGATTTCAGCACACTCATTAGATACTAATTTAATTAGAATGATGTTGCCCCTTCTATTTTTACAATTAAAAGTTATTAATATATCAAAATGATCTTACACTTGAAAACTCATTATGAAACAGATGAAAATACTGAAATGGTGCCTTATTTGCATCAATGTCTCATGTTGTGGATTGATTCTTTGATTAAAATGGGTCATTATATAATGACAGTATTTGTATATCTGAAAGGTTAGTCGTGAAAAGACACTAATAACTCAATCTGAATCACAAAAATTTTGTCAGTACTTTAATGACTTTTTAATTGTCAGAATTCTCTTATGCTACAAGTATTTGTTACTTACAGACCTGAAGGAATATTTTTATCTACCCAGCCACCTTTCCCCTAGGAGGGAGTGTGGGATATAGGTCAGGAGTTAGGTAGCTTTCTATACAGTAAAAAAAATATTAGTACCTGATTTTCTTCCAACACCTGACTCTGCATAAACAACAGTAAAAGAAACTGAACCATACCCTTCTGTAGATTTAGAAAACAGTTGTTAAGTGCGTGAAAAGGAGGCAGAGCCAGCCAGTTATGAACATTCAGACAGGATGCTACCCTCAGAAGGCTAGAAAGCTAATAGTCAGGCTGCCTTTCTCCCATGTATGAACTATGAAATAAGTCAGTCCTTAGCTACATAAGGAGCTAATATTTATTTGAAAAGTACTTTATAGAATAAAAAATAGTGGGTTTAGTTTATTGTTATGTTAAAATATTTTAGGTTAAGATATCCCATTCCAATGCAAATGTATATAAATATATGTAACTCCTATACAATAGCTTTTGCAAAAGCAACTGATAGAGCCAAATAGGGTTTTGTAACTTGTCTTTGATGAAGAAAGTCAGTCAGTCAACTTTTGCCTCTAGAAAACAGTATGGATGTCAGGTGGAAAGTTCCTTAGGCTGTCTGGTGACCTCCATGGAACTGAGTAAAAGTCAACAGCTGCTGCAAGTAAGGATGACGGACACTTACCACTTGTAAGGATGATGGAAATTGATTAAATCCTACTGGAGACTAGAAGCTACAAAGGCTGGAGGAGCAACAGACACTGCTTGCCTCAGAAAACATTTAGAAATTCCTAAGTGTTTAACTAGCTTGGTAGATGTGCTGTTCACTTACGTAAACACACACATGCCTATGTGTATATATATATATATATATGTATATATATATATATATATGAGGTACAATTTGCATCAGTTTTTACAATATTTAATTAAATATTGTCCTATAATCTGTTTAAATGTTAAGAGTAAGCACACACCTGGTGTAATTTAGAAAAGAAGTGTACAATAAATGCAATGGTGTGAGTATATGCATTGTCATATAATCTCCAAATCACTCTGTTGTCCCAAGATAGTTTTATAAATGCATATCTCTGTTGTTTGAGTATTGACTGACAAAAACTCAAGGCAGGATGTAATCAAGAATATTGCAGAGCTATGTAAGAAAAAGAATGGCTTAATCATTTCTGAGACCTGGCAATTTTGGAGCAGTTCTGTTGCTATAAAAACTAAAGCTTCGCTTAGATTTAAGTAAGATCTGTAGTCAAATTACAGTGTGAAAGGTGAACAGAGAAACAAAAAGGTCAGTACTGAGGATGGTGTGAGGTATTTCTATTTTTCTTTTTTTAATCCGACTAATATAGGTTTCTTGTGCTATGATAAGAATGTTTGATCAGTGAAAACATGTTTTAATGCCTTGAGGTGTAAAAGATGCTTTCTAGACAGACACAAGACAACAAGGATGATAATTTGGACAAGATGTTTCTAAAGGACCAACTACCAGCAAAGTAATCAGCTGCTGGGCAAAGAAAACACTAGGGGAGGAATGACACAAAGTAAAGTGACAATATCAACAGAAGACAGCAGAGCTGGGGGAAATTCTATGTTACATTGTGCCATCCCACACTAGTGATGTGTAGACAAAGATATAATCATACTACAATTTGATACAAAGCAAAATAATCATATAGCACTTACTTGAATGCTTAAGGCAATTATGGCTGATTACAGTAACTTATTAATATGTCTGTACTAGTAAGCACTTAATTGACATTTGATTGTCAATTTAAGGCCAAAACTCAGACTGTAACAAACCCAAAGTAAATAAGCATAATAGAAGGTTTATTAAAAACCAGCCTCTATCAGTTTATAAATTACTTAATTCATACTGTGAACACAGAGCACTAAAATATTTACAGAAATATTGTAAATACATTAAAAAAATAACTGAATGTTCAATTTAAATTCATATACGACTGTGTATTTCAATAATAAAATCCAAACTTGAATAGAACAATACCAGAAGGAGTTTAGTCTTTGTTTTAAAACCATTAGAATTCAAACATCTCTATCAACAAAGGTACAATATATGCATGATGTCTAATTTTTAATGAAAATGACATGATCTGCATGCGTGGTCAACATAAAAGACAATTTAGCCCTTTATGTTTATAAGAACACAGAATCACTGGCTGTGGGTGACAGCTAATTTCCTCTAGTCTCTTTATGCCCCGCAGCTATTAACGCACACTGATCTTCAAGAATTATTGGAAAAATTAAACACAAACATAAAAAGAACAAAAAGAAAGCCATCAATTTAAGGCTAATTTCAAGAAAATAATTTGAAATGCACTATTGTATATAAAGAATATACAATATAATGCTGGACTAACAATTTTGTATGAAAAACAGCCTGGTATCACACACACAAAGCTATTATAAAGTACAGATGTTCTCTTAGATTGGGGAAAAAAAGCTCTCTTTTAGTATATTTAAACAAACCATATGGGATTCATTTTAGTTATTTCAAAGCTTTTTTAGATATTTCTTGAACAAATACTTTAGGCGTATGATATGGGATGTGAAAAAACTCTCTAACATACTTTTATTCCTTGGTATTAAAAAGGTACAAGGCAATAGTTTAAGAACTTAATACCAAATGGATTAGCTAGAAACCAAAAACCAGTAAAATAAGAAAAGAATGAAGCAGAATAAAATTTTCTTCTTGGTTTTACTGCCTTTGCCAAATAATTTCCTATTTTTTGTTTAAGTTAAATGAGTGTGGTATAATTTGCATCTAAGTTCATTCGCTTTTACTTTCCAGTAATTTGTGCTTTCCTCTAGCTGTGCAGAAAGTTCTCCAACATTTTATCCAGTCTGATTTATTTGTTTATCCTTGGTCATTCAACATTCCTTCTTAAGAGAAGTTCCATTTTGTCCTTTGAGGAAACTTTCTGGTTATTTGATTGCAAGATGTGTGTGACAAAGCTGTGATTAGAAAAAAAATTTCAAGCAAGTTGATATCTTTCTGCCCTTGCTTCTCTTTGTATTGAACTCAAAGACATATATCCTGATTACAACTAGCTACCTGCAGTTCAGATTGTTGACACTGATTTTGAGTTTGAAATTGTAGTTTTGCCTATTCAAGTTATTAATTGCATCAAGATGCACACTGAAAATAATAATGAATTAGATATATTGGGTTTATCTAATTTAGGATATGCTGTTGATGCAACATATTCCTATAGAACAATCCAAAAAATAATGCAGTTCTCTTAGAAGGTCTTCAGGGTTCAAGGAGTTTTTGTACCTTAACCCCAGCCGAATGAGTAAGATTTGGTAGCCTGGAGAAAAGAAGACTCAGTGGGATCTTACCACTGTCTACAGCTACCTGAAAGGAGGTTGTAGTGATGTGGGGGTAATTGGTCTCTTCTCCCAAGAAAAAAGTGATGGGATGAGAGGAAATGTCATCAAATTGCATCAGGAGAGGTTTAGACAGAATATTAGGAGAAACTTCTTAACTGAAAGGTTGGTCAGGCATTCAAACAGGCTGCCCAGGGAAGTAGTGGAATCACCATTCCTGAAAGCATTCAAAAGGTTTTTGGATGTGACCCTGGGGAATATGATCTAGAGCTGAGCACAGTGGTGCTGGGTTAAAAGTTGGACTCAAGGATCTTGGAAGTCTTTTTCCTTAACAATTAAACCTTAACAATTCCATGGTTCTATCATTCTATTACAGTTTCCAGTTTTTTCTGTGAAACTCCAGTACACTTCACAATCACTGCATGAAGTGACTTTGCTAGATGGATATGTTTAGTCAAGAGCGTCATACAACAATATGTCATAAACTCCGTAGCCAATTTGAAAATGGTCTAAAGTTCAATATGCAGATTTTGAGGGGAAATAACACAGTGATCTTTTCCACATCAAAGACAAAATAAATGAAGTATTTTACTGAAGAAACCTCAGAAGAAAGGAATTATTTGGTTTCGAAGATTGGTAAGAGGAGATAGAGCTTATGCTTCCAAACAAATTGCACCCAATCCTTTTTTCATGTCAAATGGTTATCTGAGATCTGCATACAATTAGTGCTGCTTTTGGCATGTTTTCTAATGAAGAGTTGACCTCATTCCACATTCCATAATAAGATAACTGTTACTATCTGTCATTCCAAGCAGGATTTCATGATTAAATGACTCAACAAACTCAAGCCGCCTTAACAAAAGATGGTTGGTCATTTGCTAGTGGGATGAAAGGAGATGAAAACCTTATTTAGTGTACTTAGGAACATTAGCAGAATGGCAGTTTAATCATGTATATGATTGGTAAGCATTTTCATTCTATTGAGACTGAATATTAACATAGGTGAATAATTCCCACTAATTTCACTGCAGATAATTGGAACTTGTCTGAAAGAGTGTGGCTTCCAAAAAGGAAGTAATCACATGGTGATGTGCTTAAGTTCTGAGGATGGGAATGCTTGGAGATTCAGATTTTATATGAATTAGGACTCAGTGTTCCACAGAATATGCTCTGAGCTCATACAATGGAAATATTGCATGTTGAGGAATTAAATGTCTTCATTTTCTTTTTTTAAGACTTAATGAGACATTTTTTCCAGTTCAATGTATGTGCAACTTTGCTTGTTTGATCATATTCTAGATGAGCCTAGTGTATATATAATCTTTAATAGGTAACAGTATAGATTTCTGTGGGTTGGATACTTTCTATTAGCAGTCACTCAAATTACTAGATTTAACATTGTCATTAGTGATAATTATGATTCATTTTGCTACATGAGGAAACTGGAATAGAAGATGATGAATCACACTTTTGCAATGACATGACATAATCTCTTGGCAAAAAATACAGCATATAGTTTAAACTAGTTTAATTTTTATTCGTTGTGCTAATCCTCAACATTTCAATCAACTTAATAACAATAATTTTTGGGTCAGCCCACCTATTTCCAAAAATAAATACTTATATTAAAGCTATGTAATCCCATTTCCAGCAGCATTTATAGAATGTGTATGTAACCGTGCTGGTCAGAAAAGGGCACTTCTTTCTCTCATTTCACTTAACACATCTTATTTGCAAGTAAACATTGAAAATATGTCCCTTTTTGCCACCTCTTTACAGTTTTGTATCCTGGCTGTGTTGTCTCAATTGCTGAGATTTTTTAAAGGAAAGAAAAAAAAATTTAAGTCGCAGTACGATGGCCCCATACCAAAAACATATTGCTGTGCATTCAATTGCAATATTTCTCCTGAGGCCAAAACACTATTTTCACCAAGAATAATGGTATGCAAAATAACAGGAAACATACTGTGAATAATGTCTTACATATGGAACCCTTGGTACTGTTAGTAAAACATTGGTTATGTGCATGCAAAATTAAATGGCCATGAAGAAGAGACAACATAATGGTTTGTGGATTTATGATGTATTAGCTAATCTCTTTTTTATTTTGTTTTAAATGCTAATATTTCTACTTCAAAAATATTTCTAAAACTATTGCATATACCCCTACTCTTACACATGGCAAAATGAAAAAAAAAATCAAAACAAAAACAAACTCCAATACTTAAGAGAATATAAGGAAGGGACAGGTGAGCAAATATCAATTTGACAGTGATGTTGGACTTCACCCTGAGTTACTCCAAAAACCAGACAGGTAAAAATGATCAAGATTTTTATTAACTTATCATAATGGATTATTAGTTTGGTTTGACTCATAAATGCAAGAACTTACCCTTCATCTGAGCTTACTACTGCTCCTATGTCTGACACATCTTTTTTGTTGCAGTTATTTCTGTAAAGCTATTGCCAAAATGTGAGGAATTCTGTTGTCTGAATTCCCCTCCCTCCCAAATTCTGGTGGAAGGATCATCAGATACTAGATTTTTGAACACCTTAACTCATCCTAAACTCTAAGTCTTTATATGGAAATAGAACAATCACTTCTGAAAACATTGGTGCTTCCAAGTTTCATCATTGCTTCACTGCCTTTTGGACAGAAATAACATAGTTCTGTGGAAGCCACAAGTTTCTTTTCCTTAAAGACTGAGCTGTCTGGTTGCATAAAAACTAAAAAAAACCACTGTTTCAGACTTCCAGGAGAACTTTTGAAAATGTTTTGGCAATTGAATATCCTAAGAGACATGGGTTTATAAAATCAGGCACTCATAGAATGGGTTGAGAGGGAACTATCTATCTGGTCCAATCCCTCTGCTGTAGGAAGGAACATATTTTCCTAGATCAGGTTGCTCAGACTCCTAACACTCCTGGTTTTAATGCATTGATAAGTGCTTTTATCAGAGCAACCTGTTCTAGTGTTTTACCATCCTCATCGGAAAAACCTTTTGTCTTATGTCCAAGCTAAACCTAACCTCTTTCAGTATAAAACCGTTGCTCCTTGTACTGTCACTACACGCCCTTGTATGAAATCTCCCTCTGGCTTTCTCATAAGCCCTCTTAACATATTGGAAGGCCACAATAAGGAGTCCCTGGAGCCTTCTCTCCTCCAGGCTGAACAACCTCAAGTCTCTCAGCCTGTCCTCATAGCAGAGGTATTCCAGCCCCCTGATCATTTTAATTGGCCTCATCAGGACCCACTCTAACAGGTCCATGCCTTTCTTTCATTGTGAGCTCCAGAACCTGGTGCAATACTCCAGGTGGGGTCTCATGAGAGATGGAAGAATCACCTCTATCAGCCTACTGGCCACTACTCTTTGGTGCAGCCCAGGTTATGCTTGGTTTTCTGGGCTGCAAGAGCACATTGCATGCTTATGTCCAATTTTTCACCCACCCTTCAAGTCCTTCTCTGCTGCTCACAATCAATTCAACCTCCAGACTGCACTGTTGTTCACTTATAGAAGTCCAGATAGAAAACATCTCCAGCTTTTCCCTTATCCAGAGATGGAATCACTCCATATTAGAAGGCCAACAGATTATTCTGGCACATAGTGCCCCCGGTGCAGCAATGTTATCTGTCTTTATGCACCCCCTTTTCACTCATATATTTTGACATAACTTTTAGGAGGGCTTCATGATCTTAACAGAAGGAGAGGTAAGACAGATTGGTTGCTCAGCCAGGGTGCACCTTTTAACCCTTTCTCAAAATAGGTGTGATGGTTCCCTTTTCTCCAGCCATTTGGGACTTTCCCTGATTACCATGTTTTTTTCTGTATGATGAAGAGTGGCTTGGCAATCACAGCACCATTTAAGCAACATTATCTGACCATTATCACAGATCTCTTCACATTTTGTAGACACCTACCTTTCTGATATATGAGATGCATGAGATGCATGTGATTATCTTCCAGTAAGGATTTTAGTATGAATAGCTAAACTACATCTATAAAAAATATAATCAGAAAGCTATACTTTGTTGACTGTCATATCAGACTGATACTTGCTATTTTTCCTAGATTCTTTTCTCACCAGTCACACTAAAATGATTGCACAAAGTCACAGGTTTGTGCTTTATTGCTAAAATCAAAACAGTTATTTTCTTGAGATATCTTAACACTTTCTTGCAAAAAGAGTGTCATCTCTTCTGGAAATATCACTCTGAAAAAGCTCACAGGTCTGCTTCCCTAAGGATGCACTTTATACATTTTACACCTTCTACACATTCTTTAACCATATTGGTCAATGCCTTGGGCATGATTGTTACTGGTTGCAGAAATAATTTCTGACAATCCTACATCAGAATTTATCATAACATCACCACAGTAACATAGTTATCACGATTTGATACACACTCATTACAAAGAGGAATTTTTGACAAATAACCCAAATATTCTAATTTAAGAAATATTCTATCTTCCTTTTTTTTTCCCCTCTTCACACAAGCAAATAAGCTTTTAGTACCACGGGTGACTTCTATATTTAAACACATGAACATTGCTGTTTACATTTGTCAAGAAAACTTAGTCATAAATGTTCCTTTCTTGTATTTCTGTAGAACCCAAACCTTGAGAAATCAACTAAATGAATTAGAAATAAATTAGTTCTAGACAGATTCTGGAAGCATCCTAGCTTGTGTGTCTTTTCATTGTAATTCACACACTGTTTTCTGGTACTGTGAACTCAAGTATATGAGACTACTCATCAAAGAAGAGGTCATTCTTAAAAAGGAAAGAGAGTATCAAAGGCACAGTCACAAAAATATTCTCACAAAAATACCCAAAACATTCAAGAGAACAGAATCAGAAGACAAAAGGAGATACTTATTCTTCAGTTTGCTGTTATCATTATGGTCTTTTATCATAAAGAATAGTCAGAATGTGTAGAACCAAAAAGAGCTCTATTTCACTCTGGTTTTGTATGAAATGGCCTAGGAACATTTCAGATGAAGAGTTAATTTTAAAGATAGAACACTCAATTTTCAAATAGATTTCAAACTAGACTTTTGCCTTTCTAAGTATGTGAAAGATGACAATAAATACTCAATTTTATGTAAAGACAAAATTATTAGGTTTACTATTAAAATTTTATTATTTGTTTAAATTATTGACTTGTTCTTGTCTCAACCTATGAGGTTTATGTTTTCTTTACAATCTCCACTGCAGGGGCAAAGCTGGGGGGAGTGAGAGAGCGGCTATATGGTACTTAGCTGCTGGCTGGGGTTAAAACACAACAGGGAATTTGCCTGTGAAACAGAGGCTATATTAGCCCTTGAGCATCAAGGAGGTAAAGCTGCAAAGACTGACCACTTTATCTAATGCTTTAGTCATGAAAAAAGTATAGCTGTGATACAGGAGTCTGTCTTGTCTTTTTGACAAATCTGATCCCAGGTCAATGCTGCAGTTATGAGGACGAGGTATAAGAAAGAGTAGATATCTGTCTCTTCTTTATTTCACTAAGTACTTTAAATATTGGGCTAAATCACAACTCTTCTGTCTTTGTCCCAATGACTATTTTAATACGATAAAAAAAGGCCAGCAGTGTAATAAGAGGTCTAACGGTGACTCTTAACCAATCTGGTTAAGAGAAAGACTCCCACACGCCTGCTTTCTTACTCCCCCTCTCAGAGGAATGGCTAGGAGAAAATAGAAAAAAAATTATAAGAAAGCTCATGAAAAGAGACAAAGACAGGAAGATAACTTGACAAATACTGCTATAGGCAACCAAACTTCATCTGGGGAAAAGTAATTTGCTGGCAATTAAAATAAATTTGTGTAGTGAGACTCATAAGCAAAAACCAACCATGAAAATCATCTTTCCTTCCACTTTCGCAGCCTCAACTTCTCTAGTCTCCTCTATGTCACGTTAAGTGGCATAGGGGGAGTGGGAGATAGGGAGTTGCAGTCAGTCCATAACATCTCTTCTGCTTCTTTGTTTTCACTTTTCCCATGCTCTATCATGGGATCTCTATCAGCACCAATTCTTCAGGAATTAACACCTGTTCTGGCATGGGGTCCTCCATGGGCTGTAGTGTGGATATCTGCTCTCCTATGAAAGTTGATGTTCTCCTCCTCCTTTTCTCACTTTGGTTTTACCTTTTCTGTTTCTTAGTTTTTCTTCCCCCTTTTCTTGTACCTGTGTGTGATTTTGGCTCTTCCTTAAATGTGTTCTCACAGGTACTACCATCTCAGCTGAGGGGTTTAGCTGTGCCCTGTGGTGGGTGGATTGGAATTGGCTGAATGTTCAGCACAGAACAAACCCTGAGTTCCCATCACAGAGGCCACCCCTGAACCCCTCTGCTGCAAACACCCTGACTCTGATACCCAAAAAAAATGTCAGCTCAAATCCCTGCATACTCTAAGAAACTAATGAAAAATGGATAAAAGGAAATGTTAAAAAGGGCAAAGTTCAAGGCTGTGAATTTTGATTGATGAAAGATTTTCCTAGATCTACAAAGAGGTTGCTCACTATATACTCTCTTTTGTGAGTGTTTCCTGTCTGCAGGTACATATTTTTTCTTATGCACTCTGAGCATGCTAGATCCATATAGATCATATAAGAACCTTAAAGTGCATATGATCCTGCCACTGGAAAGAGATTTATAAGGAAACATGACAGTAAAAGTTCCAAGCATACCTGATTGGAACTTTGGCTGGAAACTTTTAAAGAGTCTTTGGGGCACTTCTCATTTCTGTCAGGCTGGAAAGCAATGCACCTGTGTCCTGCTTCTCTGCGTTTCTGAATGAGCGCCTCAATATTTGCTTTGTAGTGGAAGATATCAAATCCTGAATGCCATGTGCCAAGTTCCACTAGAGATGCTCATGCAGTAGGATGGAGCGAGACTGACAGCATTGCCTGCCCATGCAGGTTTGGTCTTTGCCCTCTCTGACATGATGACCTCTCCCTCTGCTTTGTTCAAGGGGGGGGTCTCATTCCTTGCTCTTAGAAGTCTAGTCCTCCAAGTTCACCCAGCAGGGATTTGACTGCAGCAGCACAACTACTTCCACACCAGGGCTTTGGTGACCTTGAAACCTCCTCTCTTTTCCATACTGTTAATGTGTTTCCTTTCCTGAGATCTCAAGAAGAAAATCAAAGCACTATCTTTTCACTGTCAGAGTTAGGAGGAACCTGTTCTGCTTTGAATTCATATATTCTTTCAAACTTAGCAGGTCACTATAATTTCAAACTTCATGCCATATTTTATGGATGATGTATTTTAAAAATATTCCATGCATGAAAATCTCAACTAACTTAAAAAAATATCCTGGCTTTCCTTCTTCAGAGAGACAAAACATGATACTAAAGATACTCAGGAGGTATGATATCCTTTTGCTTATTTCAGTCTTACCACTTATTTTGCCATCTTTCTGAATCTTGGAAAGTTTTTTATGTACAAATGTACACAAGTGCTTACAGTCCAACATATTTTATCCTGTTAATTATGATTTTTGATCACAATGTAGCTTTCACCATAGATTTCACATGGTTTTCTCTAGAGAATTGGAAGTTGCATTCTAAACTTTTAAAAAGCATGTTGTCTTCACACACTAGAACAAAGAGGATCTAATTTGAAGAAGTAGGTGCGTCTTTCTTCTGTGCTATAACTAAAAAGAGCTGTTGACATTGAAGCAAGATTGTTTCTGAAAGACGACCTGACTTCTTTTTATGGTAAAATACTGTGGTGTAATGATCAATTTTTGTTAAGGGTGCAGGAAATGCACCCTTAATTACAAGATAGTGCAACCTAGCTAAGATTATAGATATTGTATGAATGATACTTTTCTAGCTTCTAGAAAAATAGCATCTAGCGTTAGGATCCACAGGACTGAGTGTCACTGTTCTAAAAGAACAGACATGCCTGGCCAAGGTAGGTTGGTCTCTTAGTCAAAATGCCATATGTCATAAAGTCAGTTCTAAACTTAAATCTGCCTATGGCCAGCGTAAGTGATATAAAAGTAAAACCTACATAATAAATAAAAGCTTTAGAAAATAAATAAAAAAAGGATACATCCATTGATACTTGATGGTAGAATAGCAAAGATTAGAAAGGGAGTAATTACACTAATTACACTTGCAACTTCCCCTGCGTGGGCCTCCATGTATGTGCTGAATCATTTATGGCATAACTTGAACTTCTTAGTCTCATAAGTCGAACTCCTGTGTTGGCTGTGACGACTCAGCACCCTTGTGAGCGACTAGATTTGATGACCTACTACCTACTTACATTCCAGACTTTGGCCTGGTCTCCTAGACAAGGATGGATTTCAGCCAATGTCAGTACTGGGCTCATGAAACATGTCACATAGATGAGAGTTTTCTATGTCTTCACGGAACAATGACATGATGGGCAGCTGCAACCTCTAAATGGAATGCAATGCTGCCCTGAAGTGACTGTCTCTGGGGACAAGAAGCTATTGTCTATTCAACAATGGTTTTGGCAGTGCTGCTTTTACCATAGTAAATCAACATCTTCCAAGGAACTGATTTTTTAAATGAAATATTTGTCTAAAAATGTGCACTGTCAATAATTGCAGTTACCTCTTTGCTTTTTTTACTTTTATTCAATTTAAGTGCATTCTTAGAATTTTTTTATAGTTCTTGAGACATTGCATGCTATTCAAGGTGCTTTTCACAGCCTAATGATGAACAGCTGAAATAAAGATTTCTAAAGTAAATACTTGCAGATCCTTAAATCTAATAGCACTGCCAGCTACAGATATTGTACTCGAGAGTAAGCAATCTTATGTTCTTGTAGATACTAATTAAGCTATAGTCTTGGTGGGATGGTAAATATCAGTGACTTCTTTTTTTCTTTTCTTTTTTTTAAGTCTTAACATGCAGATTATGATGGGGTAGTTTAGTTCACACTCTTCTGGCCATTTTATTGTCATTATTATGCAATATAATAAGATATTTCATTATTATTTAGTCTGAAACTTTCGCAAAGAAGTTGCTGAAATTACCTCTAAATTTATAGTTGAGTTACTGGACTCATTATTTCAAACATCTTGGTCTGAATCAATATCAGTAATGATTCATTCTTTTGATTAAGAAGTGACTCCATCTGTAGATGTCAGATAATTACTGAGATGACCTATAATGAGAACATTTCACAACTCTGACTTAAATTTCTTATTCCCTCAACAGCATAATGACTTCCTCCTAGATCTTTTTATAGTGTGTCTATGCTCCTGGGGTTTCTTTTCATGATCAGTCACTATCAGTGGTTGCTTCTATCGTCTTTTTTTTAGACAAAGAAAAATAGTGGCTCCATATTAAAAAAAAAAAAGTGTTTTTTCTAGGATTATATTTTATGTTTTTTCTTTTCCTGTCTATTTCCAAATTTTGTTCTAAAAGCTCTGTTATACTATTGAGTGTTTAAAGCTGACATGGATTGCAATGGTAAGAGATGACAGAGGATACTCTTTGTTATTCATTTAAGTAGTCTAAGGGGAATCAATGTGTTTTTAAATATAAAATATTAAGATTAGAAATGCAAGATATTCTTTTGATCCCAACAGCTGGGAATATGGTATTTAAAAGTTTGTAAGAAGAAATTATAACTTTCACTGTGAGGCTTGCTGCAGTACTTGAAATTCATTGCTATAGCAAAATACAAAGAGTACTTTGTAGTTAAGTCATACATTCTATGTTATTTCTTTTGATTCTTTTGTGAACCATTTCCAGGGAATAGAAAAATTACATCAATATCAGACTCTGCCTTTTGACTCAAAACATACTATTTTTTTACTCATATGCATTCACAAATATTTAATATCTTTCTAATATAGTAATGTAAATAGATTGTGACTATCTACTTTTACTAACAGTCTCTGCTCCCTGCTTTCCTTCTCACTATTTTTACATGTTGGTTTAACAAATGGATTGATTCAATATTGGCCTTTAATTTGGTTAGTATGTCATCCATGGCTGCCAGCTTCTCTGCCAAGAGATTCTCCTGTGCATTCCTAATGCCAAAAAAAGTGACTTTTTTTTTTTTCAGTTAATAGTGAAAACCAATAGGTCAAATATATGTTAAATATTTAAAATACAACTATTCAGACAAGTAGTGTGAGTGAATATAGTCTCTACTGATGACTGCATTTTTTTCTAAGTGAAAGAAACTTCAAGCTCATTAATTACTACCACTTCATTCTTTTCCCAGGATTTGCATTCCTGTTATGTGACTGGACTTGCTTAAACAGTTGGAAATAATGAAGGCCAAAATTACAGGCCTATTTCCTAGCTTCCTTTTATAGCAAAAAGAATGAAATTTTGTCTAACAATAGACCTTGAGTACAGTAGGTCAAAAGCTTCAAATATATTTCTATCACAAAATATCTTTAACTGTACATTTACCACTGCATCATAGACATGTGCTTTATCAGTATCAAAAAATGGAATCATTATCCCTTCCTGATGTACATATCAATTTTAGACCTTACATTAAAAATACATGCAGGAATGAGACCAGCAAGAACACTAATGGATGAGACCCCTCTAACTTAGGAGACCTGGTCTCACTGAATTGAGAAAAAAATCCTAACTGATGGCTACCCCTTTTGTAATGGGTTTTGTGTGTGTGAGTGTGTGTGTGTGTGTGTGTGCATGTGCTTTTGAGGACAGGAGAAAGAAATAGAGCAATACTGATAAAGAAGGAGCAACCCACATAGAATTCAGTGACTCGATTGAAACAGCAAAAATCATCAAATAAGAACCGTACTACCTTGCAATGATGTCACAGTCTGGTGGGTCCTCAACTACACTGGATTCTATACTTCTGCTGTGTTGCCCCATGTCAGAAATCACATACCACATTGTATATCATCTAAGTTGTTAACAGCTTCATAATGGTGAGAATATCAGAAGTGCAAAAAAAAAATCAAATATTTAAGTAGATGGATCAGGCAAAATTAATTTGATCTACGCAAAGAAAAGGTCTTAATAAAATAAATTTAATATAATACTTTATCTTAAATTTTCTAGAAAGCATTTCATTATTTTTAATCTGCATAATAGGATAAATAATTCTGTGTGAAAATGAACATCTAAAAAAGTAAATTGTTGGTTTTGATTAATCAGTTTCAATTGTATAGACATTGCTAGTATCTTTCAGAAGTATCCCCCATGTGTTTGTTGATATCTTACTTGCTGAGAAAAAATTCTTAACTTCCAAGATAGAATAATTTTTCAGGAGATTCTTATATATATCTATCATTACAAAGTACACTAATTGTTACCAACATTAATTGGGTTCATTTCTCTTAAGATTTGCTTATTTGAAATTGACCTAGATTTTGTTGAGAGATCAGCATTAAGAATTTTTACCACAAGATATATAAGATCTTTATCACAAGATACATAAGATCTGGCAAATTGTATTGGTGATTTGAACTCTCAGAAACAGGTAAATATTTCTCAGTATCATAATGGAAACTGTTTAAAACGAGGACATGAATTTCACTAGTTTTCTCCCATGAAAGAGTGTATATAACAACACGGTAAACGTCAATGATTTTCTGCTTGTGCTACAGACTTTCAGATTGAATGGCATTGTTGGGTCCTGAATAGTGTGTGTCTTTACAAGCTGAATGTCCTATCATATGGATAGAGTTTAGACTGCACTATCACACGGGCTGATGCATACTTCCATGTTTGCCTCATACAAAAGATAAAACTTTCACTTCTTCCTTCTGTTTTGAAATAACCAAGTCAGCCAATTTTAGGCAATTTAGGAATATCAGGCAATTTCTTTGTAATTTATGCACCTTGATGTTTAATGTAAGTACTTGGAAAAAAAAAAAACTCAGTCCATGTAAGATTTTCATGAAACAGTAGTAGTTTTAGCAAGAATAATTCAGCTTTCCTGGGAGAAACACATTAATGAAATCCCAGCCAAATTCTGTGCTTCTGTGACCTACTGCTGAGAAAACAATGCTCTTCAGATAGGTATGACTAACTTTTAGAGTTCAGAAGATTCTTGTGTTTTTCAATTTTAATCCCAGAGAAGTTTATGCACCAGTTTTTTTACAAATGAAAAATACTTTTAGAATGAGAACAAAACGGGCCTCATTTTAGTCATAATAAAATAAAAAAAATATATATAAATTGAGCCTTAAAAAATCCTTCTACAAATTGACCACTGATTTACTAGGCACTCCCCATTTGTCTTGATACAATAAATATCTCATTTTTCTCTTGATGCAATAGGTGTAAGGTTTTCAAGTAACTTTCTCACACACTTTTGAACAGCTCACCTGGCCTCCCACCCATTTATTCATTTTTGCAGCGACTTACTGTTTAAAATTTGTGATCAAAATAAATGATGTTGAAAAGATGATAACAACTTGACACTGAAGTATTTCCTCCTCTCTGCAAGTGAGTCATTTCTCCTTTCATTAATTTTAGGTAGGTAAGAGTCACTCTTGAAACAGCTACAACATTCTCTTATGTAATAATGAATAATTTAAAGCTTAAAACTTCAGGGGTTGAAGATTTTGATATAGAAATTTAGTAGCTCAAGAAGAAGAATATCCCAGTTTCCCAATGAAACCTGGTATATCCTTCCGTGGTTGCCAAAGCCAAACATACTATGTTGAGCTGAGTATCTCTATGGCTTTTTGGAAGTTTGAATATTCAAACAAGAGAAAGAAATACAAGAAATAGTCTTGATAGATTTTTCAGTCATTTTCTCTGAGTCTGTTTACAAAGTAGTTGCCAAACATAAAATATCTAACTTGTTTTAATGTTCCATTCGTACAACTCATTCTTTCAACTTTAATAAAAGAATTGTAAGATTAGAAATATCAAATTAGGTGGTCCAGATAATAATCGCTTAATAAGAACCTTTATCATAGTATCTAAGAGATTCCAAGGAAAAATCACAATGTTCTGAATAGCTTTGGAAATAGAGAATAAAGGTTTTTTTCCATCATGCTATCCCAGCCCCTGTACCATGCTTAGTGAGGTCAGATGACTACTTAGTGGAGACTATTTTTGAAACAATCTCGTGTTTTCAGAAGGAATTCAGATCCTTCTGTTGAATCTCATATGAAAATTATCTGGTCTTGTAAATCTTTCTGTTAAATCACAATCTGCTTAATCGTTTGCCAGTTTCTCTCATTCTCTCTCTCTCTTTTGCCCTTTCTTTTCATTTGCTGATGAAAAGACTTTGGCCTTTTAAAAACATGTAATGCATGGATTGCACTCTTTGCAGTTTTTAGGCACTACTGGGCAAAGCCATTATCAGTGTAAAGCTCAGTGGGAGTTAAAATGAACAAAATAGAGGAAATATGCCCTGCTTTTTTGAAAATGAACCAAAAAAATTTCAAACCAAAGAAAATTTCAGAATTACTTTGGGATATTAATTATGATTTTGTTCAATTTTAATAGTTAATTAGAGTAAATGATGAAATAAACAGGTGTAAGCAAGTTTTTCTCAACTAGAATCTCCTGAAATAGATAGTAATAATGCTCTGTTGAAATATGTTCTATTATCAGCTGTCAACAGAGAATTATTTCAATACTCTTTAAGTCCTGGCATGCAAATGGAAGAGCATTTTGGCACTATCATGGTACCCAAGAGTTATAAGTTCAAAGTTAAATTCAGAAGCTTAAATTATTTGGGTAGATTCACTACAGTGTACATAGAGACTGTTCAGTGTACGAAACTGTGACAGCAGTGCTTTGAGAACGTTGACAATTAATGAGATGATTGAATTTAAAAAATAAAACCAAATAAAACCAAATAAAAATGCATGTCTAAGAAGTTTTCTTTTTCTCAGTCTTTAATATCTACCTCTGATAGATACTTGCATAAGCTATATTTATAGGTAAGCTTCATGAGTGTTAGCACTAGTTTTTCTCTTTTCTACAATCTACTGATTGCTGTTTCTGTCTTTGAATGAAGCCAAAAAGGAGATTTTGCCTTCCTCTTGCATACTAATACAGTGTCTGGATTGTTGGCCTAAGGAAGAGGCAGAGCTGAGGTCTAATTTTTCTTCATTCTGAGCAGTTTCAAAGGATATTTTAAAGTTCTGCAGATGCATATGCAAAACACCAAAATTAATTTAGTTCTGGGCTGTGTTGCACTGCTCAACTCTTCTGTTTCAGTCAACGTGTAAGCGATGCAAGATTCTGACAGGAGGTGTGTTAGCAAGAAGCAGCATGAATACTGCCACTGCAAGAGAACCCTGCCTGAGTGGGGGACTTGTTCTCACCACTACAGGAGAATTCTGCATTAGCAAGTCATTGGCTTGAACACTCTCATTCTACATTAAGCACATGGTGAGCATATCTACTTGACTAGAGACTAGACGCACACAGACTTGTTCAGAAATCTGTCATAGCCTTATCTGGAAACCAGGATTTGAACCATCTTGCTCAGCAACATGATAAAGTCTTTGGACATTTTATAGGGGTACAGATCTCAGGACCTAAGCATGTTTTAAAATTGAAATTCAAAGTGATCAGTCTACTTAAATGTTTGCCAGAGTGTTTGTGAAAATGTTAACTGTCTGAATTTGAGTAAATTTTAGGAGCTTGCGCCACACTGGGACTAAAATGCAGAATTGAGAATTTAAGCCATTTAAATCAAAGGATGCTTTTGAGAAGATAATGTCTGAATTTAATGAATTCACAACTTCAATGAATGTCTCAGAAATATTAAGTAAGTTTAGTCTACAGTCTCACATGTAAATAATGACTGTACAATAGCTTACATTTGGAATAGGTATTAGTTTGGGAACTTTCCTGGCCAATATAGCAAAAAGCATCAGATATTCTGAAGTTATCCTATTTTAACTATATGGATCTGCCAAAGAGAAAGAAAAATTCAGTATCTTATATATTGGTGAGGAAAAACATGTTTATGAATAATGTTTGAAGAATCACAGCATACACAGTACCATATATGTTCACACATGTTGATATGCACACGTCAGGCACCTGCAGATAAATACCTACACGATGTACATCCAGGCAAGAAAAAATATTAAGGTGTCTACACAAACAGATTTATGACTGATGTTATTCACAAAAGAATTAAAATGAAAAATCTATAGAAAACCAAATATGAAATGAAGAGGAAGTGTCATCTGAGAGGACAAAGAGCCATCATAGGTAAGGGAGAAGAGAGTCAAATTTCATACTCTATATTAAATGCCTGCCAAGAAGGGAGGTGCTACTCCTGTCCATCTATTTCCGTATTTCTGTGATTAGTAGATGAAATAAAAAAAAATCTAAACAACACATTAAAATTAAATTAGATTTTTAATCAAATTATATTTTATGTCTTTTTAAATAAAGTCAATTAAAATATTTTCTTTTACATTCCTTGCTCCCCCTGAAGACTTGTTCATATTTTCTGCAGGGACGAAAAATAGAACTAACTACATTAAAGACCTTAAAGTATTTATGACTCACTGCAGTGAATACTACATTTAGCACAAAGAAAACAATGCATTTAAGTGTGTGAGGAACTTCTGTAATTGTGAGCACAGGGTCTAAAAAGCCCCTGTGAAATTCTATAGCTGACCAGCAAAATGGTGTTTATAGTTCTTTGTAAAAAGCTCAAATATAACAATACATAGCTATATATAAATTCATAGCTTTGTACTCCAGGGATCAAGTCCATTTTACCAAGTGCTGTATGATGCCCACTCTAATTTAATTGCTTGATAAACTTGTTAAAAAAAAAAAAAAGAGCCCAAAGTTTATAAAAGTTAAATAACACTACCAACCAGATCCTCTGGCTTCCCCATGATGTGTTTAAAACACTCATCTCCAGAAATATGGGCATGTGAAGAGTGAGGGAACTACTCCACTTGGTGAAGCACTATTCATAATCCAGTAATGTTGCTAGAGAAACTCTGTTCATCTTCCTTTTCTTTTTTATAATCAGTGTGTGCTATCATCCTTATTTGTAAACTTTGATTGCAAGCTCAACACCAAAACACCCAAGATAGCTGGTCACCACCATTACAGATGAAGGCAGCCAAGAAATCATGTGCTAAAAAAATTACTTTATTAAATATTTCTTACCAGTATGTCTCTGCTGCAAAGGCATCTATTACACTCATTTAATGTGCAGCCAACCCCTAGCTATGTAGAATTGTGCTCATTGCTCCTCCAAGGAATGAAGTTTGGGTGGCCTGTCTGTCATTATGGAAATCTTAATTTCATATTAATATTTTTTCAAAGAGATTAAATATTTTATCCATGTATTCCAGATTCAGTCAATATGAAAAATTTTGAGGTTAAGACAAGGTGCTTAGTGTTTAATCAGAAACATGTCTAAATAATAGTAGCTGAGAATATTCCCTCAAAGTGTCTCGTCTTTGTGGAGATGATGACTTTTGCTGTTGGTTTGTGAGGACACTGCTGGTGTTCCCTATCCTTTTCTTTGTATACTGTAGTTTATCTGGGGTTAAAATATAAGACATCTCAACCTTTGATTCACTACCATTAATCCTGAGAGTTGAATGCTATCAGGAGCTGGGTAGAGATTCAAAGTTGGATTAAAGAGCTGTGGCTGGAAGATATTCTTGAAAGTTTTTCTATAATAACAGCAGATCAATCTCAATAAAATTTTGAATTGCTCAAGTGCATAAAATTCCCCAGCTAACAACAGTTTCAAGAACAAGAACAAGGCTTGAGAAATGCTTGTTTTGTTCAACAGAGTTGGGATAATATTCTTTCCTTAGATTTGATGACCTTTGGTTATTAAATGAGGTAATATGTGAACATACATTTATGAAGCAACTCATGTATGTGTAATACTTACACATATGAGTTGCTTCATTTATGGATACAGATGAAGTATGTGAAGTATAGTTCTCATGACAAGGCTGTGGGAAACTGGTGAAATGAAGAGGGCAAAAAACCCCTTTAATACACAGCATCTCTTGACCACTGTTCAAACTTAGTACAAGAAAGAGGCTTTTTACAATGAGATTGCTGAAACACAGGAACAGGTTCCCTGGAGAGATGATAGATGCCCCATTCCTGGAAATGGTCAGTCAAATTGGATGGGGTTCTGAGCAATCTGATCTAGTTGAAGACGTTGCTACCCATGGAGAAGTTTGGTTTGGGACACCCAACTATTCTATGATTCTATGAGTCTATGATTCTGCATAATGCCTGAAGTTTACAGTTATTATAAATTTTACTGGAAAAGCTTATTAATCATCAGCAGCTGAATGATTTTGTTAATTGCTGTCCTTTTGTTTTCATCACTGTAATGACAGAAGTGTTCAACATCATAGAACTAAGTCCTAAACTAACAGAAATTAAGCATAGTCAATGATTGTCAGTGTTAATGCATGACTAGGGAAACAAACCCTACTCAGCCAATAAAACTACAGTTTTTGTCCTATAATTTCAAATAAATATTCAGTCTCTTTGAAATATATATTTTTTAATGTGATGGGTAGAAAATGCCAAATACTGCCATCACTAAAAAAATTTCAACTCTCTTCATTGGTGTAAAAGATAATATTGTTTATCATGTTTCTCTGATTTTCTTTGCTAATGAGTACTGAAGCAATGGGAATCCAAATTTCACCGTGTGTGGAAGAACAAAACTGGTTTTTTTGTGGTATGAAGCACTGAAAGTGAGAAACAAAAGAAAGCTGTTTTTAGAGTGTGCTTGGTCTTTCCAGGTATAAACAAGCTTAGGATTTTTTGAAAGCTTGATTTAATAACAATATTTCCTAGGCTATGCCCACTTTGGGACTCAAGTAAAATTTAAGCAGCTACCTTCTCTGGCTTCAGTCTATCTAGTTTGGGCTCTAATTGCCCAGAAGAGATAGCATGACTCAGTCCCTCAAGTAAATATGAAGGGATTTCTCATGGACTTTTACCTTCAGGTGTTGAAGTCCATGCTTTTGCTATTGTTATTTGCAGTACCTAGTATAAAGCTAATGCTGGTGTATCACTGTATTGCAATCACCAAATCCTCTAGCTGCTCTGCAGACAGACCAAAGATTAGAAATTTGACAATCTAGGCACAGATACTTCCAATATGAAACACACTGCAGGCTTCTATTTCATATAGAGCTGGAATTTTTTTCGGGCAGATCTAAAATTACAGAGCAGAAGTTTGGGTCAGCAATCATAATTTATATAGTTCATGAAGAAAAAAAGCGTAGCATTGCCTTACCACACTTAGGTACAGTAGGATCATGCATTAATTAACTGAAGAGGTTCTCAGCTCTGACTCAGGGAAAACCCTGTAGATGCAGGGAATGAAGCCAGATCATGGTGATCTGAAAATAGATGACAGGAAAGACATGCTTGAGGCCAGCTGAGGAAGGGATGTGATAGAGGAAGGAATGAAGGAGCAATGTGAAAATCAGTGCTTGGATAGAGCCAGGTTTAAGATTTGAAAAAGGACAAGGTTAAGCAAAACAACAGTAAGGAGCAATGTGAGAATCTGAACAAGGCATAAATTACAAAATGGAGCAAAAGAAGCCTTGAAAATGCTTACCTTTATCCCACAGAACAATTGAAGCAGGTGGATCTTAATACTTAAAAAATAGATTTTCTATCAAACATCTTAAAAGGGATCATTACAGCTGAAATTAACCTGAAAAATAAAACATAGGTAAAGGTAACATTTAGCCATCTAGTCTGGAGAAAAGTTGTAAAAAAGATCCAAGAAATTAATTTCTAGGTCTTCCAGGCAGTTTGTAGGGACTCTTTTTCATTTCACATAAGTCACATAATTATTTTCCTTCAGAGTATTTATTTTGCTAGATGATCTTGAAAGTTCTGGTTGATTTCATGCAGACTTTGAATAGTGTACATTTGACTATTCTCCTCACCATAAAATTCTGGTGCAATCTGGCAGATTTCAAACACTTCCAGTACTTCTATTGAAGAATTAGGTTAATTAATGTTTTTCACCCATTAGTTTGCAGATGATCTGAGAGCTTTGAATTAATTAGGTAAATTTATTTCCCTAAAATTTGAGAAATAAATTGACTAGCTAGTACAAAATTACCCTAATATGCAGATCATATGAATAGAAAATATAAAGACCTGAGTAGCTACCTTACTATGGAGGGGAATTATAGAAGTGTCCTGCTTTGGTTAGGTTGATGTTGATGACAAAAACCGTGCCCTGCTTCCTGGAAATCTGAAGAGGTGGTCTGGATTAGTGTGTATAGCAAATCTAACAGACTCACCATCCAGAATTTTATTGCATGCAGGAAGTCATGAGGATTGCCATGTTACCAGAGTATAATGAGCTGTTGGAGTGATCTCGTGATTTCTTAAGTAATATTGACCACAAAGTGACTTGTCAAAAAGGATCATGTCATTTGAAATGCTAAAGATATGCTTTCCTTCAGGAAAATACAGTTTCTTTCTTGGCTGCTTGACCACAGTAAGTTTCTGTGTTTCTACAGTTTAACATTAATTTCTTTTTCTAATTTTAACTGGGGTTGTTTTGTGGGGCTTTTTGGGGTTTTGTGTTACTATTATTGCTATTACTATTATTACAACTACTACCACTATTTTTGTGGATGAAGATGGACTCAGTGTGAGATTTTAATGAATAAAATGTTCAAAACGTGATTCAGTCCCATGCATCAAAAGCAAACTCTTTGAAAGCGATATGGAGAATTCAGGGGAAAAGGGTGGACAGCTCCTTTTCTGCAGCGGGTCTGTTTTACCATTTCAGTAGACAGTATGACTTGTTAAAGTAGAAAATAATTCTCATAAATCCCATAAATCTCATAAAATAAATTCTCATAAATCAGGAGAACTAAATTTCACTGGACATAGGTTTGGAAAGTTGGCATAGATTTCTATTTGAATTTCAAGAATGACCAGGACACTGAGGAGTTCAACATTTTCACAGTTGAAATGTCTTAAGAGTGGGTTTAAGCTAGACAAATATGTTACACTTTGTGTCAAAACAGATCCCTCAAACTGATATAAGTATACAAGAAAGACCAAGTAATTTACCAAGAAGTATGACTGGAATAAGACACTTTTGAGAGCAATTAAAGAAATGGCTTTAGTGACCCGAGTGAGAAGTCCAGTTCAACGTTCAGAGGATATTGTCTCTGTGGAAGCACAGTCACATGCTTGGACACATTTGATTGGCCATGCAGGCATAAGGCTATGAAACGAAAATGCTGCTACTTTTCTGAGATTGTCCTGCACTCATTTGCACAAATTTGGCATGAAAAAGGGGAGATAGAGGACAAATCCAGAAATATCCTTCTATTGTGTGAAAAGTCTTTTATTCAGTAAAGCATTTGAAAGGATATAAGAAGTTTAGAGCGGATATTAACAGTAAATGCCACCACATCAAGACTTCTTCGACCTCTTCACTCAGTTTTTGAAAGAATGTTAGAGCCTTATGACTTGATTTTTCTTCTGGCTAAATAATGTAAAACATTTCAAAAAATTTGTGATACCACCATTACAGTAATTAAATTCACTCTGTTGATCAATAACCAAATACATCTTCTGCAGTAAGAAATGAGAACTTTTGAAGTAGGAGAGCAGCTATGTTCTGAGATTCCTGTTGTTAAGAGAGACAACTTTACCCTGTTCCTCCTCAGTTATCTTGGTTTACCCTCTCCTGTGCTGGAGAAAGGAGACAGGAATCAATATCTTGCAAAGAAATTTCCTAAGATGAAAAATTAAATAGGTGAACCTATTATCACTTTTAAAAATTATAGTTTATGGGGTTTTGGAGGATTAGGTCTTTACAATGCTATTTCCTAATTAAAATCCTCAGAAAAAGCCTGCATAAGAGGATGTGAATAGAGAAGACTTGACTGAGTGGGGACCTTCAGGAAGAGAATTTATCATTTACAGCTCCTTTTGTCAGGAGGAAAGGGGAGAAGAGAAAATAAAAGCTTAAGAGCTCAGTATCTGAGGACTTATGAAAATTGTTTAAAGTTTATGGCTTTGAGTGGGCTGATCAAATACCATCTGGCAAAGCTGTCAATTTATGTGGCAAAAGAGGGAGTTGCTCTCTTGTAAGTCACTATGGTTGTTGAGAGGGAAGCTGCTGAGGCAATTGGACGTGACTTCTGAGCAACCTTCAGAGCAGCATCCCTTAGCAACTTACAGGATTCGTGAGAGCTGAAGAAACTTCTTCTTAGATTAACTTCTAATTGACCTTATAAAGAAAATATTGCTGTGGCACAACACTCTTACACCATTCATAAGATTAGCAAAACCCCTTCTGAACTCAAATAACAACAACAGCAGCAACAACAACAAAAGAATATTTGTCCAGTATTCATTATTTCTTGTTATTCCTGATTATGTGGTTTTAAAATGAAAAAAATACCTTAGGCTTAAGAATGCTAACCCAGCAGAGTTCAAAAAAGCAATAAGCGTGCCAAAGAGAAACTTGAATGGACATTCTGATAGATTAGAATGGTTCTGTAGATATTCAAGTTACTTCCTTTTCCCATAGTTAGATAATATTGCAGTAATCCATAGAGTTGCTGAATACTAGATGTACAGGTGGAGGGTATTTTCTTTGAGGTATGGAGGTTTTTTTTGTAGGTGGGTGGTGTTTGTATGCACTTTGGCTAGAAACTGTATAATAGAAAAGGGTAGCTACCTTAGCTGCTTAAAATGCATAAATTAATGTCCAAATGGATGTTCATACTTTCCTTAAAATCACAGAGACAAATCCTCCAAGTTAGTCCTATTTTTAGTTTTCCAATACATCATTTTATCTTCATTGCAAAGTGGCTGACCTGTGCTCAGATTGAGTAGGAAAAAATAGCTGAGCAGTGGAGAATGCTGCTGAGTCACACACCTTCCTTGGCTACTTCTTCTAGAAGGATGTCTCTACCTTCACAGTAGAGGAAAATTGACAAGGAAAGCCACTGATGCAAGGAACCTCATTGTCCATGAAAGCCATTCCCTTATCATTTTTAAGTAAAAATACAGAAGTGTACAGACTTCTTTCCAAAATGCCTTGATAATTTTTTCGTCCTGCTTTTTCTAACATTGTGTTCCTTGATGCTCTAAGGACCACTCCCAGCTGCTCCCCTGCGATATGGTCTCCTTGGCTTGACTTGAAATGAGACATGGGTTATGCTGTGCCCTAGGGTCTGTAGTTCAAATACTCTCCTGTACATGGTTAATGGGGGCAGACAACTCCATCTGTAAAATACAATGCTTGTTCTCTCTTGATTCATGTGCTTCACAGAGACACAAGGTGAGGATACCCTCCTAAATACAAATCAGTGACACGAAGGTAAAACATTAGTTTTAGCACTATAACTACAAGTGACAGAAAATATTAAGGGAAACTTGGAAGGTAGCGAAAACATATTAGTGAAATGACATATACAAGGAGGTTTGTGCTACTCTGGATGTTTGTTCAAAAGGAAAAAATGGTGAAGCTCCCTGAAGCAGGATTTTCTGAGATACTTACCACTGTGGTAGCTAAGCAACGTTACATTAAGTAACATAATAAAATTAACTAAAATATTCATTCTTTAAAGTATGAGCTAGTTCCCTGCTCTCCACGATATGACAATTACATAAGACAGTCTGAAAGGAATTCTATCATCACTGTTTCAGCATGTAATTCCTGTCTTTCACCCTCAATTCAATCAACGAGGGATAGACACCTGGGTGTTTTTGAAAATCCTACTAAGTGTGTGTTTTGTACCTAGAGGTTATGAGATACTTTAAAAATCTGTGGTTTAGGACATATGGCTACTTCAGAAGTATACATTAAAAAGAGTTGTGTGGCTTTAATTGTTATTCTGCATTTCGACATGTCCTGGAGTGAGAATTGTTAATTTAAAGCTCATCTTGAATACAAACTGATCTATGTATTATAATTACCAAATATACCCTTCTTTTTAAGACTGATGGCCTGCCTCTTGACTACTATTGGCTGCATAGGACAGCCTGATGACACCATGCCCTGGACCAAGGTAGGCACTGTAGGCAGGATGTTCACCCATGTTATTCATGTCATGTACAGTTCTCCCATATCTCACTCCCACTGGTGGAGCCAAGGGGTGGTGGAACCAAGGTGTGCTGCAACTCTTACTCAGATTCAAAAGATATTTGCATGGTTGGCTGTTGTGGTCAACCTGCACTCCAAGTGTCCCTGGTACTCTGCCATAGACAAGCTGTCAGTTATGATCCTGTGTTTGCTATCAGGGATTGTGAAAGTTGCCTTACGGGCATGTTGTTGCTTGTCTTTTCTACTGCCCCAATAACGCTTTCTTTTATAATGTGTTGTCAAGACTCCGGAACTGTTCAAACTGCGAACCCTTAGGACTTCCATACTTACTATAATTCAGATAGTTAAGTTGGAGTAAAAAATTATTACAATTTCCTTGAAGTCAGTGCAGCTTGAGAGAACTATTGTGAGGCATCCAGCTTGCAGAATTTCAGGTGTATTTGTATAGTATACTTGAGATATTGTGCCAGGAGATTTTGTTTAGCAGTCATGAGTTTACCTTCTTACCTTCATCAATGGGATAAAATATTGAAGCTGTTGTACAAGTTTTCTAGTAAGAATACACTTTTGAAAGTACATATAGTTTTCAAATATTCACATATAATCAGATTTAAAATGTGTTCTTCTTTTCCCTTTTCACAGGGCTTCATCCCTCCCCAGATGCACTGTAATGAAATCCTTTGCTGGATAAGTAATTATGAATTCTAGGAGAAATGATTCACTTAGCTTTGCATTTGAGTCTATGTGATATTCTCCAACCAACAATGAGAATATTTCTTTCCATGGTATGGAATGACAATTGACATAGGTTCTTCTAAATCCACCACCTGCTCTTTAATTTGCCTTTATGTAGATAAAACATTTTTCATAAGGAGATGTCACGCTTCTATTTGATAATGTGTTTTATTAAATGCAAAACAGTGAAGTTAAAGGTCTGGATTAAACCAACAAAAGCAAATTTACCACTTCATTCTTAACTTACTCCATATGTCTAGTTAATGCTGCACACAATAAGAAATTTGGCCACTGCACTAAAACTGTTGTATTATCATTGGAACCAATGAAATGGCCTTAAAAGCTATACTGAAATGTTGGAGTATTCCCTTCATTGTTGTCTACTTATGTCATTCTCATAATTAGTTTTTGTTGTTGTTGGGCTTTAGTGTTGCTGTCATTTTGGTTTTTTGTTGGTTGTTTGCACTAGCTTGTATGCACACTGGTTGCTATCAGAGCATGCAAAAAATTTACAATTCCTGTACTTTTCATGCCTTTTTAAAAAATATTAAAGTCAAATCCCATGTACAAAATCTGATTGGAAAAAAAAAGTGTGAAATTTCAACATGAACATGAAACAAAACTTAACTTACCTTTATACTTTTTCCCATTTGCCATCTTCCCTTCAAACTGATTTATAGTTTCTCAAGGTTTTCCAAACACGTCTGTGGTTTCAGATTAACATTCTATGATTTTTTCCCATTAAAAACTATAGAATGCTTTTTTTTTTCCAGTTTAGCCTCTATTCTGCCTATTTTATACCTTATTTCATGCTCTATTTTTTTTTCCATCTTCCTTAGTACTTTATTCTTTTACTTCCATTTTATCTTACCTTTCTTCACTCATTTTTAATCCTTTTTTCAGCTTAAATATCATTCTTCAATTTCTGATTATTTATCGACAGCCTTTAAATCAGCTCACTTTCACTAGCTAAGAATTTTGCATCTTGTTACTTATCTTCATTCTCTCTCTGATGGATGAGACACAGAAATCTTGACGTGGACTGTGAAGGCCCTCTTATGCATTGCCTGCTGAGTGAAGCTACCTGATTCTACAGCTGGTTTTCAGAAGGCTGAATGTGAATAGCAACGTCCTAATTTACCAAAGGTAACACTGAAATTCAAACCCATTTTTCCGTAGCTGTTTCTGAAGTACCCCTCCAGCCCGACACTACACAGTACTCTATATTCTAGCAATTAAAACCTATTTACAGTAGCAGCTGGGATTGAGACCACATGGAGCAAGTCTGAAGTCCTTGCTATTTGTGTGTGTAATGCCTGTTAATACACCTAAAACCTAACAACAACACTCAGAAAAACCTCTTCAGAAATCCGGGTTAATTAG
Source organism: Toxostoma redivivum (assembly GCA_013397375.1). Classification (NCBI taxonomy): domain Eukaryota; kingdom Metazoa; phylum Chordata; class Aves; order Passeriformes; family Mimidae; genus Toxostoma; species Toxostoma redivivum. The sequence continues at coordinate 430,774 of VXBI01002690.1, forward strand.
TTTTTAAAGTCATGTTTCTGTCTAGCTTACCAGGTTTTGCCTTGGTTTGGTTTGGTTTATTTTTTTCTCAACAACAAAAATCCCCAACTGTCTCATCCTCCAAAGAGAGAAAGCCTTATTGTATCCTTGTCAAGGTAAAGAGTTTCTTCCATTAAAAATGGTAACTTGCTTCCAGAGCTATTTCCTGTGATAAACACCCAAGATACGAAGAATAAAAAATATCACAAATAAACAATTAAATCACTTCTATTGCCAAATTTTTACTTAAAGATAAAAGTGGAGGACAATTTATGTACACAGAATGCTGATACTTAGAGGGCTTTGTATATATGCACAATTGCAACAAGCTCCTTTAGGCACAGTTCAAACACTTACAAGGAGGAAGGACTTCTGTATTGGAAATGGTTAGATTTTTTGGTAGCAAGAATTGAATTGTCCTTCTTTGTATATTTAAGGAATGAAAAATAGAGATATATATATTTTTAAGTCCCTACTCAAGACTTTCATATTAGATCTTTGAGAGGAGATTTGGATAAGCAATGAAAGAAAATGTTATTTTGTACATGACATATTTTTAAAACCAGTAGTGATTTTAATTTTAATTTTGTTTGGTTTGAAAAACTCCTTTTTCTGACAACTATTTCTAAACTATTTTTTTCCTAAAACCTCATTTTCTTTAATAATAATTATTGCCCTTTATAATAGGCGTAATTTTCATAAACTTAGCAATAATTAATTTTTATGTGTGAATTCTTGTTTTTATGATTACTTCTATTGAAAATAATCTGATTTATTTTTTAAAACCTGATTTATATTTTCAATATTTCCTTAAATTATATTATTTTTCTAGATTTTATTCTTGCAGTTTCATAATGACCTCTGAAGACTAAGATCTTAGTCTTTTTTGTAACTGAAAAAAGAAAAAAACAAACTAGTGTTTTCCAAAATTTATGGGAGAATTAATGGTCCTTTCCGCACTTAATTTTTTTTAATATATGAAAAATGGTTTATGCATAGTATAATATTTTTGCATATATTTAATATATATATGCATATACATATTTATGCATATGCATAATGTTTACAAAACCAACATTATGTCAGTATTTAGATAATCAACTATATGTTAAACTATATGTCACCACTAGAATTTTGGAAAAAACATATAGGAGACCATATTATTGTGCAGTTAGGGAAGAGAACATATAGGCAGTAGTTCAGAGTAATTTTCATATATTTGTGACATCCAAGAACTCTAGTTAGCTGTATAAAACAGTAAGAACAAAATTTGCTTGCCTGATCAGGCAAGTCAAAAATCTGCTGAAGAAGGGTATAGCCTTCTGCAGATCCTGTGTGTCATGTAACAGCTACATGCAGATGACCTGGGGACTTTTGGTCTTGCTAATGACACCAGGAGCTTGTGTTTAGGCCACGGAATCCCCATGAATAGTTTGATTCAGTTCCAGATGATGCCTGCACATAAGTACCTCCACGTGGGTTAGATATCAATCCTTTTGTTACAGTTTATGGACATCTACTGAGGATTGCAAGTGTAATAGAGAAACATTAATCTGACAATAAAATCTTCAAGTAAAAATGATAATATTCACCATTGTGAAATCATGTGAGGCATTTTAGCCATGATGAGTTTTTTTATTTTGATACTGAGATCTCCTTGGAGAAAAACATTCTTTCTGGGGAAACTTCTGGTAATACTTTACTGACTTCCTCTCAGCTATTCCATCTTGGCAGAAGCTTGAAACAGTTTCTGCTTGAATGCCACTTCTTGAGTCAATGAAAAGGTGTCATAATCATGTTTACAGAATGTACTCTTGTCCGTGGTATCAAGCGTATGGCGTGATAAATATTGTACCTGCCATATGGAGGTTGAATATCACAGGAAATGTAACTCATTAGCCATATCTCTACTGGTGATTAAATTTAGTATGCACATACGTTCTGCATATTACTGTGGTTGTAACTAAAAGTAGAACACTTAGAGTCTGTACTTATTTACTTCACAAAGTCCTCCAAGAAAATTCCCTCCTTCCAGCTGAGCCAGTAGGAGTTCCAATAACTTTGTCTCAGCTGGAAATGGCTCTCTGCAATAAATCATGGTAATTTCATGCTTTGATGAACCATACTGAAATGTGTCAAAAAAACCCCCAACAACTTATATAAAGCAAAGTCTTGCTATAATAAACATAACATATTTTTGCTCTAATAACTAAGAAAAAGAAGTCAACCATTGCAAACAGTCATATAAATAAGAGTTTCGAAAAAAATCCTTATATGGCATAAGTCTCTTGAGTTCTGCTTTGTACAGGCCAAAGTGCCAAAGATTTTTGCTATGTGTTTGAATCCTGCTTTGGCTATGTAGGCAGACAAGGATATGACATAATTGTTCAGTCATATGAACTCAATAGTCTTAAAATGAGGAGTGTTTCAAAGAATGTGTTCATCCTAAAGTATTCAAAACTTTTTACTTTTTAATGTTCTCCTTGAATGGTAGATTCCCCAAAGAAAAGCAAGTCTGATTATTACTGCAATTGTATAAATACTGTGTTGGAAATTAAAATAATTGTTAAATTTATTTGCAAAAGTTTTAGAATTAAGGAATAGTTCCAAAGAAATGTGAACGTAAAGAATCTCAGGTGTAGAAATAATAATCTATATTTTCTCAGTGGTAAATATGAGCTTTGACTCAAAGATGGCAGTCATTGCAAGCTGTCTTGAATTATCATCCTAAACATCCTTATGGTTGTGAGAGATTTTTCTCTCCCTTTTTGACATGCTAGTTTCAATTTTCTAGACTAATGGAACTAGCCTATGCACCCATTGGCAACAAGGAAAGTCTTACCAACTTCTTGTTCACCAGGAAGGGATAACTGTAAGAGATAAAGAGAAACATGGAATTCAACAGAACATGGAAAGATAGATAGATAGATAGATAGATAGATAGATAGATAGATAGATAGATAGATAGATAGATAAAATCAATCAAAATATCTGATTTTCTCAATGTGACAGTAGCACCTTGCTGCTTCCATTGTTTTTTTCCTTAATTATTTCATACATTACAGCAGAAGCAGATAATTTCATATTATATATTCCTTTTGGATAATTTAAAATAATTGATATATTTTCCACTGCAGCTTAATTACTATACATGCAATAAGTACATTCAGTTTACATTGCAAGTGCAGGCATATTCTGGAATTAAGAGAAATGCTTTCAATCCAGCTTTCCTTGATGAATTACAAACAACACAAAATATGTCTTTTGAAAGTGTCACTCTTATACAAATGTAATCAAATTTTTAGGATATAAAATAGTTGGGGAAATGTGCTTTTGATGTAAAGGGAATACCTCAAGAAAAAAGGTAGATGTTGAAGTGTTTGAATGGCAAATTACTTAAATGTCTGAAATCGCAGAATCATAGAATGGTTGATATTGGAAAGGACCTCTAGGAGTGATCTTGTCCCAAATCCCTGCTCAAGCAAGACCTTCTAGAACCCACTACCAAAGAACACATCCAAATGGTTTTTGAATATCAAGAATAGACACCACAAGCTCCCTGAGTAACCAGTGTGACACATGTGAATGTGCCAGTGCTTGGTCACCTTCACAGAAAAACAATGATTTCTGACCTTCAAATGAAGCTTCCTGTCTCAGTTTTTGACCACTGGCTCTGGTCCTTGCTCTGTCCTCTTTGCTCTTATCCCTCATCATACCTGTAGGTAAATACCTAATTTATACACATTTATAATACAGGACACATTTGATGAGATCTCTCCTGAGTACCCTCTTTTCCAGACTCAAAAGTGTCAGCTCTCTCAGCCTTACCTCTGAGGGATGCTCCAGTGCCTGGATCATTTTTGTGGTCCTTTGCTGGGCTCTCTTCAGTATACCCATGTCTCTCTTGTGCCGAGGAACCCAGAACCAGGCTCAGAACTCCATGTGTGGTCTCACCAGTGCTGAGTAGTGGGAAAGGATCTTAACCTGCTGGCAACACTGGGAAGGAAGTAGGAGGAAAATGGGAATGAAAAGACAGAATTAAGGAAAAATACAGTTATGTGCAATTTTGTTCTTATTTTCTTTGTCTTAGGAGTCGGGGGAGGGCATATGTTTATTGAGTTTATTATGAAGGTACAAAAAAAATAGAAATTAAGCAGATCAGTACCAACAATCTCATAGTAACCTAGATGTTGAGTATTTTTTCATTATTTTATAAATTATTTATATTACAAATAATGACCATGCATTTAACAGTACTCATCTGTGCTTTATGAAAGTATATGTTTCCAAAGCACCTTATGAAAGTTGTCATTATTTAGGTGGAGAAAATTATGCAAAATGATGTAAAGTGATTTGCCAAGAGTTTCAAAGTAAGCCAGTAGCAGGCTTAAAATAGAACTGAGGTCTCTAGGGACCCACCTGACATCCTCTCTGTAGGAATACATTTTGCATTGGACATTGGTTAGAACAATTCCATTTTTCATTTCAATTATAAGTTAAAACTAGCATAATTAATATTAATTGGATCTCTTACAATTTCCAGCTGGCTGATTAATCTAAAAATATGTAGATTTTTTTTTTCAGATAAAGATATGACATAATGAGGGTTAAATTGCAATATATTTTATTTTTATGTCCATTTGTTTAATTTCAGCATGCATTAAAAGAAGACCCAAACCAAACTGATAACAACACTACAAAATGCAACAAGTAAACTTCTTTGCATTAATTGCACTTTATACTAATGGCAGATTTCTGCTTCCAAAGATAATTCCCAATAAATTCCCTTAGGGAAGAAAGTTCATCTCAGCTTACAAATTCTAACTTCAAAGAGAATTTGCTCCAGTGTGTTGCAAACAATTTTCAGGTGCCTGCAAATTCAAGTCTTTTGCAATTTACTTAAAGCTTTTAGATTACATTATTTATGACCTTTTGATGGCAAAGAAAGTGATAAAATGAGGCTACAAAAACTGTAAACTGAAGGAATACTTTTATTATTGTTTCTTAGTCCCCTGTTTTCCGGAACTTTTATACCACCAACCTGGGATCTACATTATAAATATCACTGTCAGGCCAATATACAATTCTATATGGAGATGAATATTTATTTTCAATTCTCAGCTTACAGTGGCATAAGTAGACTGTAATTAGACAGAGGCAGCTCATACTTTCTGAAAAAAGTGTTTCTGAAACATGGACAGTGGATATTCTTAAATCCAGAAATTTAATTAAGAATACATCTGTGTTTAAAATAATATAATCCCTCTCTGATCAACTAAATATTAGGATAATTCAAGTATCCTAATGAGCAAAGTAGTGATGAAAGAAATCTTTTAAACAACTGGTAGCATAACTATATCATATAGATAATTTTTGTTATGTTTTGTCAAAGAATCTTAAATTTTTCCCCATCTTAACTTCTACAAATACAAATGACAGATCTCTTTCCATATTCTCTTCAGTGACATTTGCAGTAAATTTAATTTATAATATTGTACCAAGTATCCACTGCTACACTGTCATTGAGATTATTGAAATGATAGTTCTGCTAGATAATCTATCAATCCAAACTGCAGGACTTGGGCCAATCTCGTCTATATTAAAATTACCTTCCCTGTAAGAAGGACATAATTCTTCTCCTTTCTTTCACAACTTTGCCTTCTGTTTTGAGTTTTATGAATAATTGCTTTCTACTGATCAAAACCAAATTCTAATATACTGCACAGATGGTCATTGATCACTATAAGCACTAATGTATAAATAAAAATATGTTTATGTTTCAAACTAAAACTGACATCTCTATAATAAGACCTCATACACACAAGCTAGTACATTACTATACCATACCCAGAGAGGCTGATTGCTCAGCTTCTGTGAGAGATTTTCCACCTGAAATATGGATCCTATATTAATGAAATATAGAAATATTAGTATATATTTTCTGTGTAAAAAACTCTCTATGTATTTGATTGTTAAATTAACTGAACCCTAGGATTCTCTATTAATTAAGATAGTACTGCAGGTATATATTTTAACCAAAGTACATTTACAACTTTGTCTTGGTGTACTACTATAAACCTGTTTTCTAATTCTGTTTTAGATGAGAAGTTGTCCAATATTCCCTTCCCAATCTCTACTGGATAATTACTCATGCCACATGATCACCATGCAATTTATGTACAATTGCTCATCTGTTGTTGATAAAGGTCATAAATAAATATATGGCAAGTCAGAACTGTGATGCACAAGAAATGCTTTCAGGGCTATTGTCACTCGAAAAACTTAAGTAAATATGAGGGAGAGAGAAAGAGGGGAGGGGAGGAGAGGAGAGGAGAGGAGAGGAGAGGAGAGGAGAGAAAAATTTAGTTCTGTTTTTAAAAATTACTTGAGCATGATTTTTTCTTTCTCATGCACCTATCAACTGTTTAGAAATAAATGAAAGCAGGTCTCAACCCTGAAATTCTCCATACCTCCTCTTCAAATATTTTCTCCTTGCTAATTTTAAGAATGGCCACTAAGTTGATAATTCTGTAAATCCAAACCAGAACCTCAACCCTATTAGGAAAAGAAAAAAGAAAAAAAAAGGAACTAATCAAAGCTTGTTACAGAAAGGTCTAAATTGAAAATACCTTATGGCTTTGGTAAGATTTAAATAGTTTGTATTTCTTTAAATACATTACTTTAGTCCGTCCATTAGCTATGGTCTTCTTCCCAAAGTTACTGTGCTATACAGTGTGCTTCTAAGATTAGGCTGCCTTCACTGAATTCTAAAAGTACCTCAAGTGTTGTAAGCATTGTCTGCTCTCCTTTTCCACATAGAAGCAAGGAAACTCATAGAAGTCAATAAAAATCTTACTGTTGAAATCTCAATGGTTTGAATCTGACCTTGACAATGGTATAGGAAGAGCATTTTTCTTTCTTGGGATATTGTCTGCTTTCTTCTTATTGGACTTCAAAGGTTCTATTAAGTAGGATGGAATAGTTCTCAATTCTTCTGCTCTTATATATTAGATTGAGAGACATAGAAAAAAGGATCTTAGAATTTAATTATAACTTTCCAGTCAGGAAATTCCACAAAAAAGTTCTTTGTTTTTTTCCTCCATCCATAAACAGATTTTTTGTCACTTTGGCAAATAGTGCACTTCATTACTGCAATAGGAAAAGCATTATCATTAAGCAGTATTTTAAAAGGAGATTATGAAAAGAAAAAATCAGAAAATACTCTTTTTTCAACCTCTTTTTATCTTTTTTCGTCCACTTTCTATTTTTTCCCTTCTAATACTGCTTCCATTTTCTAAACCTCACTAATCAAAGATTCTTCTCTTTTCTTTAGGTGTTTAAAAGAAAAATGAGGCTCATGATTCATGCCACTTAAAAACGATGTTTTCCCAGTGCTACTGCTGAGAAAAAAAAGAGAGAGTTTTGTCTCAGGTTGTTGGCCAAAATAAGATATGTAAGGACGAGCAGAAAAATCACTCTGAAGTGAAGAAAGAAATAGAAATTTGCAGATGAATATGTTGTCTGACAGGCAGCTACTTACCTGCACAAGGTATAAAAGGTATTGTAAGAAAAGGACACTCAGTCCCCACCTTTTGTAGCAGCAGAAAAAGGTATATAGACACTGGAATATATAAGAGACAAAAATATAAAAGTCAAACACTTGTCACCTGTTGAAGAATGTGTTAGACATTAACTGAAAAAAACCCCTTCTTGATTATCCTGCATAGATGTGAATCTTATCTAATTTCTCCTTGTTAGAAGAATGATGCCCAAAGGAGCACAGTTTATATTTTCTATTTAGTATTCTTATTCTATTGTTTATTATAGGGCTTTGCAAAGTAATATTTAGGTTTCTAGCAGACTAGTTGTGAGCCGAGTCAGTTCCTATTTCTTTCTATTCTTCCAACAACAGAGGTCTTCCTAGCAGATCTGTAGTGCCCCAAGCATGTCAATGAGATGCAAAGTCAAAAGCACTTGAGTCTTGGAACCAAGAATCTCAGTGGAATAGCAAACCCACAAGCTTTTCTTGGAGAAACAGTGAGAGGTCTCCTCCTCAGTTCTGCCTGGATCAAATTCCTCTATTACTGTAATAGTGATATATTCCCCTCATAACTGATGCTTAATGGCTACAAATATTGATGTCTGCCCCCTTCCAATTATGAATAAACCCAAATTGCATAAGAGAAGTTGACTTTAAAACACAGTTAATAGGAACAACAGACTTCTTTCCCTTGTCAAAAAAGCCACGTGTTGTTATGGTTTGCCTTCCAGACAGATTTTGAACTAGTTGGTAAATAACCATGATTGTTAAGAAGCCTTATTGCATGCTCCCAGCTTCCCACTTCCACAAAGACGAGGCAACTGTCACTTTTATGATCCATCTTACTGGATACCTTAAATCTCTGAAATGACCCTACAAGTCTGTGTGGACCAGCAAAGAGCACTATCCTTACTCTAGAATATATATTGCATTAGATGTTAAATCTGTGTTTGAATCTTGCTTTAAAAATACTTAACATAGTGAAGTACTCAGGATAGTTAAATTGCTAAGAGGTTTTGTGTCAAATATATCAACATAATTTTATAAGTAAAAATCTTTAAAATGCGAAGTACTACATTCCAAAATCCTCAGACATCCAGGCTGTACTCCATTTTATTTTCCAAAATATAAGCATATGGTCCATTTAAAATTAATTAATTGAGTACCGTGGTATTTTTATTACTAAGTATGTGCATTATTTATCTTAAATATATTCTAAACAATCATTATCACATACTAAAACCCAATAAATTTTAAATGTAACACAAAATAAAGATGTTACTCTGTTCCTAAATGCATCCTGATTACAAAATAATTACCAATTGGTAACAAATATCTAATTAATGTTTAGGTGTATTCTAGGCCAAAGTAAAAGCATACATGGGACATGGGGCCACATTCCATGACAGAAAGGTTCCAGAGAAATGTTTGATCATTCTTTGTGATGCATAAAATATGTCACAGCTGTACTATAAAAGATACCAGCCATCAGGTAAGGCTGTCATTTGCCCTTGCTGGATTGTATTGGAAAAACACAGTTTTTCTGCCTTGTACTTGTGTGGGATTATTGCTGGAGAAAACACAACCTATTTAGTCTACATACATATTACCATAACCCTGCTCTATTTCAAAAGAAAGCAGTCATAAAATAAACATGGTAAGGAGAATAGATCTGGTTGATATTTTGTTTCAACATACATCCATTTCATAAGTTGTGAATATGCTAAGTACTGGTCTACATTAAAGCTAGGTTCTACAAAAGGATTGCATATTTCTCTGGGGACTAGTTCCTTTCATTTGATTCCTGTTATGCACACATCTTATTTTAGTTCAAAATCTAAGCCTGTGTCACAAATAATATGTATAACAAAAGAACAATGGCAGTAAAAAGACCAAAATTTATAAACATTTGCTATATTTTCCATTAACTCACATATTTTTAAAAAAAGGATTTTTAAAAGCATCCATACTGTTAACGTATTTATCAAAATACACAGAAACTGTAACTCCTAGAATTTTAGTAGACTTTAAATATTTTGTGTCCAATATGTTTGCC
>VXBI01002690.1:445387-500387 GCA_013397375.1 Toxostoma redivivum
GGATGACTACTTCTCAGAGCTCATCTATTCTATCAGGTACAATGGAGGATGTAAAGAAGAAACGTAGAGAACTACCTAAGATGGGGTTTGTTCACTTCAACCCATTTTTCACTGCTCTCAAGCCACAGCTAATGAGGGACCATGACAGGGCTTCTGAGGGATACGCTTTTTCCTAAGCACACAAAATGGTTCATATTCTAACATGTTCTTATTTACTGCTTCTTCAATTTTGTACTTTCTCCGCAGCCTTTACAAGAAAATAATATATTTTCCCTTACTGTATGATAATACTGAGACTCAGTAGTACTAAGTCAGAAGAATATTTTTTTTGTAAAATTACAGCAGAATGATGTTAAGGAATGAGGAATACTTTAATTTACCAAACCTAGTAGGTTCTCCAGCCCTACTTAGGGTCTTAAAGGGCATGGATGAGTGCAGACATGCCTAAACTCCTCTTCTGATATTACTAGCAGTTTCACAGGAAATATGCTTTAACTTAAAAATCACATAGCTAGTTCAGTGTTCTGTCTAAAATTGAAGGAATTATTTGACCCTAATGGCTTTAAATTTATTGCTTTGCCCCTTCAGAGCACTAGCAAAAGAGCATTTCCTCACATTGTTACTATTGTTTGGTACAACTTTTTCAAACAGCGAAGTTCTTCTGAAAAGGTAAAATACTCCCTAATCCTGGACATCACTGTGATTGCAACAGAGGTGAAAATCCATTCTGATCCTTAAACTGTATGTTCTTCCGGAAACATAGAATCTTAGAAACATGCCCATAGATTGAGAATGAAGAGGGAAGCAATGCCTCTCTTCATTCTCAATCACAATGCCAAGACTGCTACTGAATGCCAGTAGAGGCTGAAGATGAATAAGGGTCATGGGTCCCATCATGTCCTGGGAGGCCAACATGCTTTGAGACACAGAGAGACTTCAAGGAGGGATAAACTCCGGCATAGGTTTGAAAACATGTATCCCACCCACTTGTCCTATAAATGCTAGATCGCTTGGTCATTGAATTAGTCCTGTTAAGTTTCAGAAAGAGCTTTGAGCTTTTTTTGAGTTTATCCTAAAAGACAATTTTAGCCAAAATTAGGTATAATGAATTACACACGGTTCCTTCATATACATATATATAGGCAATTTATTGAAATCTTATTGCATTTTAGCTATTAAAAAGGCTGTTATAAAGCCATAAATGTAGTTCTACTGAATATGTATATAAAAGCATTGTTGAAACCTGGTCACATGGAATAAAAGAGGAGAATCAGATTAGGATCTGTAAATTTTCCTGAATTCTGAAATTCATTTTTGTTTACATTTATGGTACTTCTGGTATGATGATTTTCACTGATACACATAAACAGGCTAAAAGTGAGCAAAGATTCCCCCTGCAATCAAGAAGTGTACTTAACAAATAATTTTTTTTTACTGGAAAACATATGTTATACTAGTAAACTAATATAGAGTATGACACAAATACAAAAATAAAATTCTTTTTCACCTTAAAAAATAAAGTGGAACTTACCATTTTTTGTAGTAAGACCAATGAGGAATGGATTTCACACTCTCACCTTCCTAAGTTTTTTTGCTAATCCAAACAAATAACAAGAATCTGTTTAGGCAATGTATTATTCTTTTTATACTTGGAAATAGCTTACTACAACAAAGTTACAGAAAATTATTTTATGTTTGGCCTAATTTTTCACAATTTTTCCATACATCACAAGCTCACGGAATGCCTACATTTCTTAATAATCCTTGTTTAGATATGGTCTTAACACACACTAAGCATACATCCTTTGCTCGGGCATGAAATACTTTATTATAATATATCCTAAAACCAAGAGACATTGCAATTTTGTGTCTACATTCAACAGCTTTGACTCTAAAAGATTGTATCATTAAGCAGCATGAACACTTTGTCTCTGCCCTAAATAGTGAGGAGAGAAAAGTTGTTCCCAAATCAGGACTTAGTGACAGGTTACCCTCTTCTGTAGAGCTCGGAGGGAAATGTATGCACAAACAGAATACCACCTTAAGGTCACCATTTTCCTCATGGCACACTAAGCATAAAACATGCTATTTTGGCAGGGACATTTTGTGTTTTTGTGAAGTTCATTTTTTAAAACCAGACATAAAGATGCCCATAGCCATAATAGCATCTCAAGGGGGAAAAACCCAGCACTTTCTTGTCTGTAAAACCACATACCCCCAGTAAAGCTAAATTGAACAAAACTACCCTCATGTTTTCAGGATTTTCAAAGAAATAATGTAACAGTAGCCTACAGGTGGTAACATTTTAAGAAAAGTGCATCTGAATTGAGACCAAAGATTCCAATGCCTGTTACAGGACAAAAAGCAGGACCCGAAGGAAGTGGAGGTACATGCCTCTATTTAGCATAAGTCCTGGTGTCGAGCTCTTCATCTACAGCAGGAGGTGGCCCCTCCTAAGGCTAAGTGCCTTAAATTGTACATGCACAGTTCAAAAGTGGGGGTCTCTGGGGAAAACTTCATGAGGAAGGAATAATGCTTTTTAAAAAAATTTATTTCCAAGTAAAAAGTTTAATTCAATATACAGATGTGCTTTATTCCCCCCACTTTGATCTCTGAAAAGCTCTGGGTAAACACATCTAACAGCTCTCAGCTGCATTTGTTTAGCTTAGGTAGCTGGAATTTTACAACAGGCAGTTGGAAGAACAATTGGATTTCTACTGCAATTGTTCTGAAAGAGACTGAACAGTCTTTTTAAGCTAAATAGGATCTCAGAGTAGATATTGACCTGTTATAAATTTAAATTAATTGTAATTGAGATAAACAGAATAACTGATGACTTACTCTCTGTAGCTGATTCCAAATTTTGTAAATCTCAAGCAAAGATACAAACTGATAATATGCTGAATTTTTTAGCCATGCATTTTTATCTTTAAAAAATCCAACACACAACAAAATGTATCCCTGGTCACATCTACAATTTTTTTCCTTGCTGGCCAATATCTTATTCTTAAAGAAATCTGCATAAGTAGCATTTAGATTGTAGGCTTTTGTAGTTGTTCCCCAGTTTTCTGGAGTGTATCTGATAGCAATACATGAAAAAAAAAGAGTTTCTCAGTCAGAAATATGTTCTGAAAAAGAAATCATAATTTCTAAAAGCAGTGGTATTGTGGTAGTGATATGGTGTATTTGAGATGTGTATGCAGGCACATGCATACAGCAGATTGAAATATGTGATGTAGAAAGGCTTTTCTGACAGCAGCTTGGAGTGCAAATGTAAATAATTTCCTCTTTTTAGCACTTAAGCAAGTGTACAAAATGTTGTCTTAGCATCATCTGTAGATCAAATACAGAGCATGTTATGTATACATATGTGTAGAGACACACACACACACACGCAAATAATGAAATATAAAATACTTATAAATAAATCCACATTACAAAATTGTGTTTATATGAATTTACTTTTTCACATAATCATAAGTACAACCATACAAACATATGAATACAAATGTATATTTTCCATCAAAATAGAAGTAATTTATTCTGCATGTATGTGTCATGGCTTCTTGTAAAGTATATTAAAATATCTTTGATCTCTTCATGTAGTTTGGCTAAAAATCTGTAACACATTTTAGCAAATGCTGACAGTGAATTTGCAGTTGTTTAATATCTCCTCGGCCTCACCTGATATCATTAAAACTAAAGGACAGGGTGAACACCTCCATGTGGAAAAAAGAATGTGTCAGTGTGAATTATTCTTAGTTGGTAGAAATGAGCCTTCTCCCTTTCTTCTTTAAAATAAATGAAATTATTTTAGCTTTTCTTAAACTCAAACGTACAGTAATGGATTTTTCACTGAGTATCTGAGTTCCCTGTTCCTATTTTAAGGATAAAATATTTGCACTACCAGAAACAGACCAGATCTACCTTAGCACTAAAATAGCCAGACTGTCTTAATACCAGCTTCCTAGTCAAAGCACATGAAAGCAATTAAAAAATAATTAGAAAAAAAATTAGAAAACCTATAAAAACACAGACCTACATCTAAGCTACATCATTAACTCTTAAACAAGTAAAATTAACTATATTGCTTCTGTTGAATTTAGAGAAAAGTGCTGAATAGAGTGGATGGAAATAAAAAAGAGACAGCTAAGCATAAACTAGTCACACCCTCATATGTGTTGATTTGATGTGTAAGACTCAGGGTCACATTTGTCTAAATTCAGTTTTGCCATTTCTTAACATTTTTAGCAATAAAACTAAGTAAAAAAATCTTAACTGAAATATTGTTTGGAAAATATGTGAGAATGAACAGTATGCAGAGTTTTTATAAAAATGGAAACAGTTTTTACACTGATTGTCTTAAGCTGGCATAATGAAGCCATATTCTAAAACATGTTTTTCTCTTATGTCAGCCTTCCTACTAATAGCAATTTCAAAAGACATCCCTATGTATCGAGCTAACTCCTCCAGGTGCCTTACTTTCAGAGGCAGACATGGCTCCCAGGGCAATTATCCTGCTCGCCAGTTCTGGTTTCACTAGCAGTCACACACTGATAAGTGGAGATTCACCTGGTCCAGTCTCTGGAACCCTAAACACATGGATTCTCCTGCCCCATGTCTCCAGCTGCTGGCACAACCCATGACGCATATACAGTCAGCTCTTGACTCATGAAAAGGAAAATGGAGTTAAATTGAGAAGATAGGACAGACTGCAGTGACGAGACCACAGAGAGGCAAGTGTATTGACCAGGTAATTGTTCGACCCTAATTATTCAATTAACCCCCTATTTTACTGCTTTTCCTTCCCTAAACCTTAATCTCTCTATTTCCCTGGCCTTTGTTATTTCTTTAAGCAACCAATAATAAGGCCTTCCAAAATCCCAAATGCTCTTTCCATCATGCATTCCATAGCATTTTCAATGCCCCTAGGTAGTAACCCCCTTGATCTGTGAGGTGGCCCATGGAGCCTTATGTCTGACTGCTGATGCCACGTGTTCCATGAATGTGTACTGCTGAGAGTCCCCTGTGACAGCCCTTGGAGAGGTCAGGCAGAGATTTTGTCTCTTTGACATGGATATTGAGATTACCTGCTGGCAATGCTCTTCCTAATTCTCTCCAGGATATCATTGACCTTCTTAGCCCCAAGGTCACACTACTGGCTCATGGACAGCTTGTTGTTCACCAGGACCCCCAGGTCATTCTCTGCAGAGCTGCTTAGAAACCTCAACAGTTCTGATTCCTTCAACTCTTGAAAAATAAATGACTTATGGCTGGCACAGATTAGCAAGCCATTTAACAAAATGCATCTTAAAATCACAACTACTTCCAGAGAGAAGTCCTGCTTCTCAAGTCTCTGCTCAAAGAGCTGGGATTGCAGTGTAAGATGTAGATTGTACTACTGGAAATTTCTGTTGAGATATCTGAAAAGTTGTTCCAAGGTTGTGTTATATCATACAAGTTCTGAATTTATTTAATAGTGAACAGACATGTCTCATTGGTGCAAAGAGAGGTTGTTTGGACCATTTATTCAAGTACTTTAACTGCACCAAAATCTTTATTGAAACCAATAGAAAACTAGTGCAACAAATGCAAACAGGTGTTATAAAAAAATCAATGCCACTTAGCAGATCGCCACATAGTATCCCAATTTAAATATCCATTATGAGTATAATCACACTGAAGCAACCAGTCCTGTAGGTAAGACATATATACTATGATGTGTAACTTCATATCTGAAATAGAGAAATACAGCTTTTGTCAGAAAAAAGCCTGATCTGTAATTGTGTGACCATTCCATTTAGGCCAGAGATTCAAGATGCTGCAGTTTTACAATAGTAGCAAAAAAATGATCAGATATCTCTTAGTCAAATGCACAACACCTTTGTCTCTAAACTGGAGAGAATGGATTTGATAGGTGGATGGTTTCTTTATCCACTCAGTAGATAAAGAATTGTCCGGAGGGTCCTGCTCAAAGACTTGCAGTCAACAACTCAGTGTCCAAGTAGAGAGCAGTGACACTTGGTGTTCCTCAGAGGTCAGTATTGGAACCGGCACTTTTTAACATTATTTTTGGGACTGTATGCACCCTCTGCAAGTCTGCTGATGACACCAAGTTGTGTGACCAACATGCTGGAGAAAAGGGAGAGACCTTGAAGGCTTAAGTTGTGGTCCTGTGAACCACCTGTTGAACCTCATGAAGTTCAACAAGGCCAAGCGCAAGGTCCTGGGTCTGGGCAATCCCAAACACAAATCCCTGGGCAGAAAATAGATTGAGACTAGCCCTGGGGAGAAGGACTTGGGGGTGTTCATAGTCAAAAAGCCCAACATGACTTGGCAATGCATGCTGGCAGCCCAGAAAGACAATCACATCCTGGACAGCATCAAAACTAGTGTGACAGCAGGTCAAGGCAGGTGACTCTACCCCTGTGCTCTGCCATTGTGAGCGCCCACCTGGAGTGCCGCATTTTGGGGCCCCCAAGACAAGAAGGACATGGACCTGTCAGAGTGAGTCCAGAGCAGGGCCATGGAGATGATCAGATGCCCGAGTACTTCTCCTCTGAAGGCAGGTTGAGAGAGTAGGGGCTGTTCAGCATGGAGAAGAAAAGGCTCCAGGGAGACTTTTTATGAGTCTTCCTCATAAACTCCAAAAGGGATTTTAGAAGTAATCTGGAGAAGAATTTTTTTCAAGGGCATCTACTAATAGGACAAAGAGGGAAGCTGAAGGAGGGCAGGTTTAGGCTAGATGTTAGAAAGAAATTCTTTACTGTAAGGGTGGTGAGGCACAGGAACAGGTTGAGCAGAGAAGTTATGGATGCCCCATTCCTAGGGGTATTCGAGGCCAGGCTGGGCAGGGTTTTGAGTAGCCTGGTCTAGTGGAGGGTTCTCTGCCCATGGCAGGAGGTTTTGAGCTAAAGGGTCTTTAAGGTCCCTTCCAACTCTAACCATTCTATGATACAAAAATATATCAACCTTTCTGTTTCTTCCTGTTGCATCCTCCAATACAGCAATATCACCTTCAGATTTATCAGCATATACTTTAACTGACTTCATTTCATCCATTACAAGACCTCCCACAGATGCTACTTTTGCAACCTTTAGCACTAAATAGATCAAGGAAGATAGAATCATAAAAAGAATCATCAATTTTCAGAAGTAAGATGGTCCTTCTCAACTGTACTTTGTATCATAGTGCATATATTTTTACTGTATCAAATGTCATTAATTCCTGTCTCCAGCTACAACATCTGTTAAAAGCATGATTTTTGTCTATGCTTTATTTTTACTTTTGTTTTTGGAATGCCTTCTATAGCCCTGAGATAATACATTAAAATAAATAAGAGGAAAACATGAAAAAGATCTGTCAGCTTTTGTACAAAGTATTTGGTATTTTGTGATATATCCAAAAGGATTGTGAAAGAGCAATTTGCATGCATTTACTAGCCATGAGACTGAAATATTTCTTTCTTTTAGGAGAAAAACTGAAGTTTATTAGAATTCATAATAAAATTCTTTCATGGGATACAGAAAGTTTAGGAAAAGACCGAGTATATACACTAATTCAAAGTTTTTAGAAACATAGTTGTAACATAAAGGTGCTTATCCCAATATCTTTGAGTGTGTCATAGGCATGTATTCATAGCCTTACAAAAAAATACTCCAGCTGGGGAGCCAGTGTATTTCTTACTTCTGTGTTATCCCTTGGTGCTAATCCAAATGATTAATATCACGAAGTTAATGCAGCACAGCCACATGCTATATAATGGTGCCAGATTAAAGGCATCAGGGTGATATAATTATCACAGTCATAAGAGAAAGATTTCAATTAAAGGTACCATAGCAGCAAGCTACTAAAAACAGCACAGCAGCATACTAATTAAACTGCAAAAATCCACTGCATGCATTGTGGCTTATGCTACTTGAGGCAATGAAATAGCCAACAAAGCAGCATAATAGTATTCTAAAATCCAATAAAATAATGGCAATAAAATAATTATACAGTATATCTTAACAATAAAGGGTAAGGTCAAAGGTTATAAAATTGTGATTTGAATGTTATGGACACTCTGTGAACAAATTAATGAAATTGTAATTTTGCAATTTTTTTCACCTTATATAGTGAAACCAATCTAAAAGCATCCAAAATAACTTCTGTTCCCTGTTTGCAAGGTATTTTAACTCTTAAAGCAAAATATTTCTTCACTATCCGAGGAAAGTAAGCATCAATTGTATATCATAGTTCCAGAAAACCACAGCAGCTTTGACAATTAGACTGAGTGAAACACTAAACTAAGTGAGGCAATGTCATCTTATAGAAGACAGTGAACTAAATAAAATGTTATCATCTTCAGACAAGCAGTTTAGAAATTAATTTCTGTTGCAGAAGCTGCACATCACTGAGAGGACTTCATCAAGAAGAACTTGAAAACATGGCTTATAGATAAACAGGAATAGTTCAGTCTTGTGATATTGTCTGAGTGCTGAGAAACTACTTTTTAATTAAATAATTTACAAAATAATATGACCACTTCATACATAATGTCAACACTTTTGAAGTTCCCTTACCTTACTATCAACAGCACTGATAAATGACAATGGCAAGCAAAACCAGGGAATGTCCTATTTGTCCCTGGCAAATAAACAGACTTGCAAATAACTTTCATAATTTTGGTGGGTTAAACTAAGAGCCAAACTTCCAAGAGGTACTTGCTCAATTCTATCCCTCAGCAGGACAAGGGGAAAAAGTAGAAACAAGAAAGCTCATAGATCAAGGTAAAAGACAAGAAGATAATTTATCAATTACCATCATGGACAAAACAGACTCAGTTGGGGGAAAATTAGGTTATTTCCAATGAAAATGTATATGAATAGTGAGAAACAAATATTCTTCCAGGCTCAGCTTGATTCCTTCACTCCAGTTTCATCTGCTTTCACCCCCTGAGCAGCTCAGGAAGATTAGAAATTGAGTTTAGGGTCAATCCATAACAGTTCCCTCTATCCCTACTTACTCAGTATGCTTTTTTTCCTGTTCCATTGCAGGCTTTCCCCATGAGCTTCAGTTCTATGGGACAAACCTGCTCCAGCACAGGCTCTCCACAGGCTCCAGTTCCTTCAGGAAATATCTAGCTGCTTCGTAGGCAGCACTAGAGATATCTGGTCTGGTGTGGTCTTCTCCATGGGCTACAGGGGAATCTCATCCCTGGCACCTGGAGTAGATGCTCCCCCTTCTTCTTCTCTAACTTGGCAGTGCTTCTACCATTTCTCACTCTCTTTCTATCCTCCTCCTCTACCTCCTCTTCTTGTTTGTTGTTTATCCCTTTATAAACATGATTAAATTTAATTACCTTCTTCAGCTGGGCATGACAAACAAATACAAGAAAAGCAGCACAAGGACATACCAAAATACTGCAATTAATATATATATATATATACTGGGCATTGTAAAACCAAAAGACATTATTATCTATTTTTTGTCTACTTATCAGTTTGCAAAAGCTATTCATGTGGCAAAGGTAATATGCATAGAAAGGCTATTATCAAAAAAATCTACTTAATCACAGAAATAAGACATTTCCTCAGATGGACAACAGGATATCTACATGATGAGAAATCACTTCTAAACTTGAACACTTACAATAATTTTAGTTTGATTCCAGAAGTGTGTGCATGTATGAGAATTCAAAAACAAGTAGAATGGAATTGGCAACCTTAAGAGATGTTTGAAGGAAGCTGAGACTAACGTCTCAAGAACCTTTGCATCAGATGACTTTCTAAATATCTTGTGAATTTTCTATGTTCAATCCACCTTAAAGTTCTTGAAAATTTCAATAAATAGTGGGCATGTCATATGAAATATTGCTATTTTCAAAGAAAGAAAATTTAAGGGAGTTATTTCTTTTCAACAAATAGCACAGAACACAGATAAAATTAAAGAGTAGAGTTATTTCTGTTCTTTCATTATATTTAGCTATTTATCTGCCTAATTATAGTAATGGAGAACCTGTAAAACCTATTTTTCTGTCCTTTACATATCAGTTTCTATACTAGTTCTACATTTTGACTACATAGAGGAGCAGTGATGACTTCTGTGCTGGGCATGTCATAAGATCTTTACAAACACTATTCAGCAGCTCCTGGTATCCTAATGTGTGTTAGGATAAACAAGTAAACCGTGAGTAAAAGGAGACATTCAAAACACCTAGACCAGAAAACTTCTTAATATACTCCAGATTAAGAAAATGGTATGTTCATACTTGTTTGGGAAAAGAGATTAAATTTACTCAGAAGAGAAAGAGAGTTTATCTCATATCAGGTGAGACCGGGAATGTATAAAGGGAGAGCACGTCAGTCTGCCCTGCTCTCATACCATTCCTGCCCTGCTCTTCCCAAGAAATACTCATGAAAAGGGAGCTATAGCTAGAAAGAACTATCACCCACAAATTTCTCAGCTATTCACCTTTTCCTTCTTTCTCTTCCTCTCATCTTATTATTTTTCTCTACCTTTTGCCTATATGCTCAAATCTTCCCTTAAACTCTGTCCCCTTTTATCAGATCCCTGTTATTGCCTGTACCCTCAGCAATGCCAGTCTTCATCCACTTACTTCTTAATAATTCCTGCAAATGTTTCTATGTGCAAGTTGTTTGCATTAAAAATATTTTGAACAATATTGAATTTTCTCCTTAATTCAGGTAATATATTCTCATAAAAACCCCTAAACCCCTAAACCACACTCTTTGACAAATTACTCCTGACAAAAGAAGCACCTTTTTGTCACAAGCAGAGGATTTATCAAAGTTTTTCACACATTTTTCTACAATCTGCTAATCTGACCCTTCAGAAAAATCATGACTATTTTTCTGAGGTCCAGCCAAGAATCCAGCCAAGTACTTCTTGACGTGGATGCTATTAACTGCTACATGGGACTTATGTCTAGGATAAAGTAAGGCAAAGCAGATCCTCAAAGAATTTAAAAATAGAAATAAAAATAAATTGGAAGGCTTGTCTGTATTCCTTGGGGGAAAAAAAAGGGCAAGGTAATATGAGAAGATGGGATCACTAGATAAGGATGGTCTGTACACAAAAAGACAAATTCACCTACAAAGAATTAAACCCTGTAGAAATTCAGCTGTCTGCAAAAGACATTTTGCATTCTGTTTCAATTTTCTATATGTGGCACTTTAGCATCACATAAATAAATAATATTCATGGAATAGGGGAAAAATACCTTATCAGAACTTCCCATGCCTGAGGGTCTGAAACCACCTTCATTCTTCAACTATGTTATGAATTGTAGTTCTTCAATCTTTTCCTCACAACCATATTCCCTAACAAGCCTCAATGTTTAAAAAATATGGCAAATTAAACCCCCTTGGACTAAAATTCCTATAATGTTTATTGTATTGATTGACTTATAAGAAATTTGGGTGGGATATATTTTCTTTTTCTGTTTTCTGTCTTGTGGTGCCTGCTAGCTTTATTGCAACTAATAATGGTTGAGCACTTTTATAAACCTAAGGGCTAATATAAATAATTTAAGAAAAAATAAAGATAGTAAAATGTTTGCGGAACACCCCAGATTAACAACTTTAATTGAAATGAAAGTTTTCTACAAATCAACAAAGTAGCTACAGTACAGATGGTGGCTTTACAAGTTTCCCTATGCTAAAAATCTCAGCTCTCTTCACAGGGGCCCACTTTCTGGATGAGAGGGCAGTTTAAGGTAAAGATACATTAAATTCTTAACATCTCTGCTAGAACTGCAAACAAAAGTACAGTCTTTTGAGTAGGACTGTTGTTCAGCATTGCAGAAGAATTCTGGATTGCATTCCTGTGGCTTAGAAGGAATAAAACTCACATAATTCAACTGTCTGCAGATAGTTTATCAATATATGCTCTCATACGACTTCATTACGGAGAAAAATAAAAATACTATTTTTTACCTCTTTTTGTACATTAAATGATCTTCTGCATGAAGGTCTTGCTGAATATAGAGGCAAGAAGGTCCTGGGAAAACTCTATATTTGAATATATTCCTATTCAAAACCATTAAATTTTTTTTTGGGAAAGACAAGGAATTTTTGTTTTCATTGTATATACTTGATCATTCTAAATAGCTATTAAAATTATATCTAAAAAATCTATTAAATTTATATAAAGGATTTTTTACAGATATGAGGCTTCAAATCAATAAAATCCTTTTGAGAGACATGATGATGATGATGTTAACATAATAAAAAATCCATAGATTAAGCAAAGGATATGAAAAATGCAAGTTAGAAATTATTCTTTCTTTTCTGTTTTTTCAACTTTTAAGGGAGACTTTTAGTTGCCTGTTTATCTAGAAAATGCAGATACAGAGATTTTAAGATGATTTCAATTGACCATATATGCAAATGAATATGTCTGTCTTTTTCTGAAATGCAACTGGGCTGGTTGTTTTTTTACCTTTACTTTTAAGAAGAAAAAGGGAAATGCAAGTAAAATATCCCAATTGCATTAGAATTGATCCAGGTTCAAAGGAGCCACTAGTGCCAATGTTCACTGGTAGAAGGGCTCTCCATGTGCTAGGAATCTTGTTCTATGTGACCTCCCACTGCTTATAGTCTTTTAAAGAGCATGTTTCTGGTTTAGTGGTTTGTGAATCTTGTGGAAGTTAAGCACACACACACAAAAAAAAAAAAGCCAAGCAGAGCCTTTTCATCTTTTTTTTTTCTTTCTTTCCAAAGAGAGATGAACACAAACATTTACCCTAATTTTTTTTTTCCAAGTAGGATTTTTAGTCACTATATAATGTCTTTGGCTCACTGACACAAGAATTCACCTCAAATACTATACCTGAAATATTAAGGGATGAGACAAAATATTTTTGTTCAGAAGTAGTAAGGACTTGGATTATGATGTTTCACTTTTCAGGATGTAAACTTATTATTTGGAGGGAAACAAGATTCCCATGTCTTTGATGCTTTAATTTAATGGCACATGAAATATTTCTAACTGATGGACACTGACAGGTTAGATAAATGTGTTGAAAAATATAACTTTTATAGCAAACTCCAGGTTTGGTTCAGATCAGATATAGAATAAATATATCTTTTTCCTCAAATTTTTAAAACCAGAAACTTGTTTGAAAAATTACCTGAATACCAAAAAACTTTTATAAAGTGTCTCAGAATATTCCTTTTACTGTTAAAGCTAATGAACACTTCAGATACTTGTAGAAAAATACAGAGGATGTCTACTTCAAAAGGATTTCCTTGAGAAATAAAAAAGAATAATGTAATAGCCACATCTGAAAATAAATTAGTATTTAGTGAGGGAAGAAATGCACTATTCCAAAGATTTAGTAAGAAAAGCTACAATTATGTAGCCTTCATAAGTGATATCATAATGATAGTGCTTTATCTGATTCATAGAAAATGATTCAGCTTGAGACAAAGGAATAAACAATAATGAAATTCAACAATCTAAAGTTAAATGACTAAGATACTCAGCAGTAGTTATGTCTGTACAATAGATGTTTCTTTTCAAAAGACTGAAGAAAACACTCCGGGACCGGAAGGTTTAGGGAAGATGTAATGAGATACAGAGCCTTGCACCTCTAGGTCATTAAGTTCAATTGCATTTCGGGTTGCTACTGACTGAAATTTGCTTCAGCTGATGGGTATTCAATAGTCTATTGTGAAATGAGCTGGAGGCCTCAATCCCATCCCTACTACAAAAGTAACTATATAACGTTTAGCAGTCACACCAATAATGCCTGCAGCATGTACACTGCAACCTGTTACCCTGTGTCTTCCAAAACAAGTTGTAAAGGCACCAAATTTTGCTGTAGTACAGGAGTCACTCACAGTTCTGACAAAAACATCTGTTCTGACAAAATTTCACACAAAAATTACATTGTAATTAAATATGAAAATTAACAGTCAAGTATTCTCATCTCAATTATATTTCCTATTGGAATTAGATTATCCTATGTTCCCTACATAACTGTTTTATAGCTTGTTTTAAGATTTTGCACCACTTATACTGCTCTGTGAAGAGGTACCCCCTATGTGAGCAGGTGGGGCAGAGGGGATCATGCATCTGGCTGATGTCCATGCAGGCCTGTATTCATGAGATCTTTGCTCTCTCCTTACACTGTTGTTCTGAAAAATCTCACATTATAAATCCTCTCTTGTAGGTATTTTCTGAAGTATGCTGAAAAATTAGAGAGATATGCATGGGAAGGTTGAGGTTAAGGAACCTAAGAAACATTGGAAGCATAAGAAACTTGTAAGAATTACAGTGCAGGAATTGTCACTACTACTAAGCTGGAAAGACAATAATTCACCTAGGCGGTCATGGCAGCATGATATTTGTGGCTTTCTTAAATCTATTAAAATAGGATTTCACTCTTTTGCAATTGTACAGTCTTGGTTATTTTATTCTTCAATAGATCTTTTTGTTTATGTATTACACTTGCCAGGATTATTTCAGACTTGCTGTTATAAATCCTGAAAGGTTCCTCAGCAATTAATATTTTTTATATCATTTAGAAAGTTATATCACAGTGTAAGGAAAGAAAGAAACAGCCACTTCTAGTTTAAATGAAGTAGTCTGATCACAATATAAAAATAGATATTAATCAAACAGTGAAAAATAAGACAAAAATGAAATTACATTCAATATCCTTATACTTAATCACATGAAGATAGAAGTAAAACTTGTAGTTGTTTGGAACAGTTCAAACATATGCCATGATGTTTCTCAGCTACTGATTTTAATTTGTATCACAGACTAGTTTTGGAAGAAACTAAAGCTTGGCTCAAAATCTGCTCCAAATAGGCTTCACTGCCACAAAGTTTGGAGGCAAGTCAGTAGTGTGTACTCCAGGGACTGATACTGTCATTACTGTTCAATCTTCACTACTGACTTGGGTGATGGAGAAGGGCTCAGCTCAGGAAATTCGCAATGATACAAAACTGGAAGGAGTGGCCAGCAGACCAGGTGCCATTACAGGGGACCTAGACAGAGTGAGTAATTGGGCTGAAAGGAGTCTCATGAAATTCAACAAAGGGAAATGTAAGCACTTCCATTTTGGGAGGAATGACTCCAGGCACCAGTACACTGCTATAACTGGCTGGAAGGCAGCTCTGCAGAGAAGGACCATGGGTTATTGAAGCAACATGTGCCATGAGCCAACAATTTGTCTTTGTGGCAAAGAAAGGTAGTGATATTTTGGGCTGCATTAGGAAGTGTTGCCTTCAGGTCAAGAGGTGATCTTTCATCTCTACTCACCATTGGTAAGACATCTGAGTACTGTGTCCAGTTCTGGGTTCTGCAGTACAAGCAAATAAGACTGATTGGAGTGAGCTCGGTGCAGGGCCACAAATATCACCAAAGGATGATCATCATTTGTATGAGGGGAGACTGAAGGAGCTTGAACTGTTCGGCATGAAGATTTGTTATCAATATGTATAAATATCTGATTGAATGGAATGAAGAAGACAGAGCCAGACTCTTCTCCATGATGCCTGGTAATACAACAGGAAGCAATTGGCACAAAATGAATCCCATTAAATTCAATACAGAAAAACTCTTTTTTGTGATTGAGATCAAATGCTGGAACAGTTTGATAAAGAGGTTGTGGACTCTCCACTTGTGTAGATATTCAGAATCTGACTGACATGATCCTGGACAATGTGTTCTTCCTGACACTGCTTGAGCAAGAGGGTTGGATTAGGCAATCTCAAGAAGTGTCCTCCAACCTAAATGCTGTGATTTTGTTTGATTCTGTGAAGTTTTTCCACACATGAGCCAATAGGAGGATCTTTAATTTTTAAGAGCCCTTGTGATATCTCAAGTTGTTTCTTTCTCTTCATTATACCAATCCATGGTTCTGATTTTAACTTCACTACATGATATCAAATCTCTGAGATGTAGCTGTTCTGCTTCTATCCAACCTCTCTTCTACCTTTTATATCAATAACCCTATTTTTCTCTGCCTATCTTACTTTCTTTTGATGTTCCTCATTACCGAATCCTCTTCTGAAATCCTTTTCTGTTATTCTGTTTCATTCTGGTCTGTCCTGATGATTGCATCAATCTTCTGAGTCTTCCAGAAAAATTGTAGATGGTGTCAGCTGTGCCTTTAAAATGCTGTGCCTCTGTCTCTTCAGAAGCAGGGTAATCCAGCAGCAGAAAAAGTCAATTATACTCATGACTTCCCCTTGATGAGAGAATGTTGCACATAGTTCAAGGAGATAAACTTGGTCATCTTAACGTCTTAACAGCGATTGGGCCTGCCATGTGGCATGGCAGATATGGCCCTATTATGGAAATATTGAAGAGGTCTTCTCTCAGGGATGTTTCAAGACCAACAGATTGATTTTGGTCCTGCAATTTTCGAAGAGCTCAGAGGGCATCTCTTGCTGCTTCAGGTGTTATTCTCTGGACCCAGAATAAAAACACTATAAGGCTCATCAGTTTTCAGGGGAAACCTTTTTTATTCACTCCTCACTAATGCCAACACCAACCTTTATGGTTAAAACAGGTAAATAATAATTACTTCTTTTATTTGCACGATTTTTTTCTGGGATAAGGAAAGAAGTCGGAGAGAGGGACTTCTGGTGCGAGTAGAAGTTAAGTGTAGGTCTACAGAATAGATGACTGCTGCCAGTCTGATCATAAAGGCTGTTGTGCTATTGAAAGCAAGTCCACTGAGACCTTGAGCTGTGAAATATCCCACATAGCTGTTTTGGAGACTACCTGCTCAGTCCTGTGAGTACACATTAATGCAGTCCCCCTGGGCTTTTGTGCTACATCTTTCCAAACACAAGAGTTGAAGCTGTGGTAATGGTGCTATGCAGAGCAACTTTTAAGATCTTGGGTACTGGATGAGATTAGAGACATAGAAAAAAAGGGGACTATGTATCCTTTCTGTGGCATCTTCTGATTTGCCTGTACCTTGCAGCTAATATCCTAGCCAGGCACTAAATTGAAATGTGCATCTTGTTGACACTGCCTAGACAGTTAAGGAATCAATGAAGAAAAAAGCCCTGGATGATCTTATCAACATCTCTCACTTGAACTGCTGAAGCCACACTGAATAATGAACTGCTGGAGCCTTAGAGAGCCTGTGTCTGAGTGCCCTCAGTGAACTTGTCCACCTCAAGCCAGTTAGCACTGAAAAAT
The DNA here is from genome assembly GCA_013397375.1 of Toxostoma redivivum. Lineage (NCBI taxonomy): Eukaryota > Metazoa > Chordata > Aves > Passeriformes > Mimidae > Toxostoma > Toxostoma redivivum. The sequence continues at coordinate 462,561 of VXBI01002690.1, forward strand.
GGAGCCCGAAGTAAAGAGAATATGTGGTGGCAATCATCTCTTTTGAGTACAGGCATCTGCTGCCAGAATTTTATATGGGTAGCAGGGCTCTGTCCTCACTGCAAGCTGTTCTGCAGAATAGGCTGTTCTTTCAAAACTAAAAGAATTGTTTTCATGAAATGAAAACCTATCAAGAACTATTAAATGCTAAGACATTGTAAATTTATTTTTCAGAAGAATTGGTTAAAGTTTCTAAGGAATTATTGGGGGAAGCATAACTACATCCTGTAGCTGTTACAGTTCGCTGAGCAGGGATAGGACATGGTTCTGGATGACCCTTGTAGTCATGTTAGTCAAAAACTGTGTCCATCAACAGTCATTTGTGATTTTGAGTTTTTTTTCTATATTGCTATAATAATAATTTATACGTATGTGGTTCACTGACAAGACAAAATCACTGTTTTACCAACATAAATTAGATAACTACGGCAGTAACAATGAATTTAAAATAAATATGGAAACCTTCAATCCAGGAACAGAGTAAGGTCATTTTATAAGGGAAGATATCCTCAATAATATGGTTGCAGTAGGAGAGGGGTTAATATTTACATTACATAACATTAATTACGTAACATTAATAACATTTAATTACATAACATTGCAGGAGAAAAAGGAAAAATAAATCAAAACCAGGTATTGTATATATGTCACTGAAGTGAATTCAAGACTTGACTTACTCTTATTTTGTTTCCATAGTGTGGACAGATTGTTAATTATTTTAAGGCAAAACTCCAGTTGGTAAAGAATCAAATGGAGCATATGTGATCACAACAAAAGTGAAATTTTATCTATGTTCTGTTTCAACCTGCAAAACTCTAGCAAAATTAGAAAGCAGTTGTATTAACTTTAGACTACTATTTTCATGCTAAATATGAAATTATGTTAAAAAAGACAGAAATTATATCATTGCAGTATTAGCAGCTGCAGTAGAACAAAAAATTACTTCCACAAAAGTACAGGCAGACAACTCTCTTTCCTATAGAAGAGACAATCTCAAAGACAGAAAAAACCCAAATCCTTGATATTTACTTTAATTGGATAAGAATTTGGCTTTCAAAATATACATTTGCATGCCTCAGTCAAAGAACAATAAACATCAAGATAGATGATTTCATTCAAGCAGTTTCATTCGAAGAAAAGAACCTCTATTCCATATTATTGCCATTCCAGTTGATTAACTCCTACATATCTATTCCATTCACTTTAATTTAAATTTCATTAAATCTGGTTCTCACTGAGTTCAAAGAAACTTTTATTTTTAAACACTTCCACCATGAAACTAATTTGTTCTCATCAATATCATTATTTGCTGTGTCTGAGAATGTCTTTCATAAGAGCTACTTCCTTGAATATTATTTTCAGAGAATCATAAACATTAAAAAGATAAAAGACTTCTTATACTACACCCAACCTCTCCTTTTCCAGGAGGCATCCTCAGGCATATTGTTGTATATCTGAGAAGTCACTTCTTCTAATTCCACTCACTCTGTGGTCTCCTATCCTCGCAATTCCACCCTTGCAATGTTACAGTCAACGCTGTATAACCCAATTATCAAATCAATAAGAAAAGGTAAATTATGAAGAAGGCAGACATTTTCTGAACACTGAGAGATGCATTCAGGCAGCCTACCACAGTACCCAGGGTGGAGTTAGACACCTCCTGTGGCAGCAATGAACAGATCAGATCAGATCAGATCAGATAGTATTTAGAATCCAAGTCTTCCAGAATTCCCAGAGTTTCAGGCCAAAAGGTAGAGAATAGTTTTGCTTGTGCTAGCTTCTACTCTTTTAACCTCCAGAAAGAGTCTGCCGTATGGAAAGTACCAGCAAGAGATTGGTCATACCCACTTCCATAGTGCTTCCTGGGAATGGCTTCTGTAAGTGCTACCTGATGAGAACCTCTCAAGTAGTGAATCAAAAATTTTTACACAAACAATCCTTGGTCTTAAGGATACTTTTTATGATAATTTTAAAAGGATTTTTCAGCTATAATGTTAGGGATTTTTCAGCTATAATGTTTATTTCTCCAGTCCATTTTCTATTAGGGAAAAAACAAACAAACAAACAAACAAAAGAAACCAAAAAAACACACACATTCAACTTTTCTGCAAAGGCAATAAGAGAACAGGAAGGTACAAGTGTGACTGTATAAGGATGAACCTTTATCTCCTTGTTAATAACTTGAAGTGCCAAATCAATTTCAGTTTACATAAAGGATTAATCATTTCTGTATACTAATTATTATTGAGTGCTGTCTTCATGCTTCTGTTGACAAATAGCTAGTCTTTTTTTCTTCTGAGAAATGTTGACTCTCACAAGATTATTTTATATCTCTGATGAAAAAACATAAGTCAAACTATGAATCCTTTCTCCAGAATATTTTTTCTAAAGTTCAGACATAAGATCAGAATATTTGAGAAGTGATTTAAACTTTTTGAAGAGGTCTTTTTTAATATTAATATTTGTAATACTGAATCTAAATGTTAACCTAGTCAATACATATTCAGTGCTCTAGATAATTATGGTATTTTTCCTCAAAGCAATAATAGAAACTAAAATTGACAGTTAAGGACTAATGAGAGTTAATACTCAGAAAAAGGAATCTGAGATGAAGACAAAACTGCAGTTAAAAGTTATATTTTTTGTGTGACAACCAAGGTTGAGAGATAAATGACATGAGAAAATTTAAGGCATACGTGATCCAAACCTACAAGAAGATATAACTGAAGAGTTTCACAGACTGAAAATAAATAATTGTTGAGAACAAAAGGCACCATCTCTGTCATTATTCATTGAACAAAATTCCTATTAATAATTAATACTGGCAGTTTTGATAGAACAAGGACTGAAGAATTTTCCCTTCAAAGATAAAGAAGAAAATTGCAAATGTGAGAAGAGCTGTACAGAAATTGCAGCTTTCTTGTATTTAATGTTGAGAACTCTGCTGTTCAAAGGTCAACATTTCTATATGTGCTCTGAAGTTCTAAAGCCTAAGTACACTTTGCTGTATAACTTACAGTCATAGATTCAAATGTAAGTTATCTGAGTTAAAGGTTCCCAGCATATATTCTTCTCACTCCTCTTTCACCTTTCCAAGTGTGGTCTACAGGTCAGAAGCATCAACATTTTTGCACATATTTGAACAAAAAATGTAATCATATTTGTTATTGGCATCAACAGTTTTTGGTTGTGGGTTTTTTTTACTTTCTAAATACAGCCACAATTACTTCACAAGTGTCAAAAGTAATAACTCACAAGATTTATTCTCCAACACTGGTTCCTCATGTTCGCCTATACAAGCCAAATACCTGGGGAGTGTAGCCAAGCAGTACTCACATGAGGTGGAAGATAGCAGAGTTGCCTTCTCCCAGTTCATGAGGCTGAGCATCAGCAGCAGCACAAAACCACGTGAGAAGCCATTCAGCAGATCTGCACACTTGCAGCTCTAACCTGTCCTGTTAAAAGAGGAAAAGGGAAAGCATCTCATTTCTACTCTTAAGAAATCCAATCTGCAAAAAAATTTAGACAGAATTTTAAGAATGGATGAAGAGGGGCAGGGGTGTGAATTATGCATGGTAAAGCTTCTCAGGAAAACACAAATGATTAAGTAACAGGAGGATAGGGAGAATATAAGGGGAGATGTTTGAGTCTCCCAGGAGAGAAAAACAAAGTGGAGACACTGATACCCTTTTTGTATGTTTGAAATTACTGTAACTGCAGTAAAGAATAAAGCCTGGTTTGTGGATGAGGATGATGTTAACTTAAAATTTTTAACACTAACCTTGTAGAAAAGAATAGAAGAGAGAGAGGAGCAACTCATTGATTACTACAAGGAGGCCTTGAGATTGAATTAATTCAGTTTAATATAGGGCTTCCTATTTGTTCTGCCCATGAAAAAGATTGGACTGCTGCTAATGAAGAGAGAGTAAAGATTGCATGAGTGTGTTCTGTATTTCAGTACTTCTTGGATTTAGAAGTCTGAATTTGAAATTCAACATTTCTTAATTTACAGCTGTTTTCATTCAGTTCAGCTCTGTGCTCTGGAAGAATATGAAGTGCCATTCCCCAGCCTTCCTTAATAACTATTTTTTTAGCAAATTATTGTAATTTTTTAAATATCTGCAAAGTAAGATACAACCAATGATTGCATCTTTTGACACATCTTTTCAGCTAAAACCACACATATTATGCAATATTATTTCTTCACAAATTGGAGAAACAGATAGGTTTTAGTTTTAAGATAATTTTTGCTTAATCCTAACATTATAATTAGCCATAATTTGGGGGTTTTTTAAATATCAGACCAGCTGGCTGCCAAATATCTACCTACTATGCGGTTATCAAGATAGAGGTAGTAGGACATGCTACTAATTAGAGATTTTTTTTCAGTACACCTGCAAGCACTGACTATTTTCCAGTCTTCTTATCTAGAGACGGTTTCACATGAAGTCCCACCTGGAGCCCTTAAGCCTAAAAATATTCCAGCTTTCTTCAAACATATGAATCTAGATGCTTTCCTTGCATTAGAGTACAGAGAAATTTTCTTTTACTGACAACATCCTAAACCAAAGCTCTAAGAAACCCTACTTTAAAAAGTGAAAATCAAACTTCAAGACAGGGTTTTATGTATCTTTCAGGAAAAGTTTCTTCTTCAGTCTTTGCAATAATTAGGAGGAGAAAATCAGCTAAGGCAGTATATTTATGCTGCAGAAATTTCCTGTTTTTCTTCATAAGATCATATATATTCAAACGGATGAAGAGTGACAAATACTGGAAGTAAAACATTTTATGATGAACATTATCTTTAAGAGCATTGAAATATCAAAAATAGTGAAAATATCTCAAAGTCTTTTTATTTTTATGAAGAGCAAGAACATTTCAAGGCCAGAATATAGCCATTCTTACTAATGACTGCAAGCAAAAGGGGTGTGTTGAGGTGTTCCTTTGATATGCCACGTCACCAACACCTGCAGGCCAGGGGATGAGCACTCCAGAGCACTTACAGCCCCTGTTCCTAAGGATGTGATCAAGCCAACACAAGGGGAGAGAAAGAGCAAGCCAGGCATCAATCCACCCAACTTCAGTGACTCACTCTTGACACAGAGGACAAATCACGCTCAACTGATTTGATGCATAGACCGATAGAGCTTTGTGCCTCACATAAATCCTTGTGCAGACACCCATAAGGTTTGGTAATTTAGTAACAAGAATAATTATTTAATATCATCTTTAATACAAAAATTTGCCATCCAAATGGATCGCCTTACTATCCTTTTCGTAGCAAATATTTTTATTTTGAAGGACCCAGGCTCTGCACATAAAGTAAGGTAAGGTAGATTTTGGAAGCACATTGCTGAATACAGTGATATCTTATTTTAGTCTAATTTAATCTGTAAAACCAATTCATATTAACTTGCACTCACAAATTCCTTGAGTAGTAAGGAAGCCTGGAGAGTTATAGAACTCTCTTTTGAAAATTTTCTAATTTATCTCTTTTCATAAGGAAAATTGTAACACTTCTAAAAAAATATTACTTCTAATTTTTATTTCATTGCTATTAAATTAACATTTTATGTGAAAGGTAGCTCTTTTTCACCGTAGGTTACTGATCATTTCAACCACAAAAAGAGTCAGCTAAAGATTCTCTCATTTATTCTGTCTGCATCTGTCATCTTATCATAGTCTAAAGAAAAAAAAAAAAAAGAAGAAAATAAAAGAGTATATTACTGTCACTTGTCGAAGCTACTGAACATGCAGTCAAACCATGAGCTGAGTGTAACAGTTGCCTTCAAGATCAAAGCTCACAGTCTGCAACCAGATCATGGTTCATAATTTGAGTGCCACTAATTTCTCTTATAAAGGCAACAGATAAACTACATTTTAAAAGGCTTTTTGCTTTACTGGCTGGACAGATTAGGCTTTCCATTTATTCTGGGACTGTAAATGTAGCTGTTGCTATAGTAACTGTATATCTCTTGAAGAGTAAATAATTGTGTTAAATGGCTAAATAGCAAATAGGTTTATGGCTACTCTGGTACTGAGGAACTTGAATATGCTAAATTTTTAACTGTATTTTTAAAGATCATCTGCACAATGACCATAATGTGTCCTGTATGGAAATAAGATTTTTCTCCTAATGAGTCTTTTCAGAGTTATGCAGTTGTGCACTGAATAAATGCCTGACAAATTTTCTGAGTCTCAGAAAATTGAGGTTGGATGTTATTCTAATATGAATTTCTGTAGCAATATTCTATAGCTCTCTCCAAGCAAACATCATAGGAAAGTAATGAAAACATATCAAAAGACTTTGTCAGAATTAGACCCTTAGGTTTAAAGATTAGCGCAACTGAATTGACTGCTGGTGATTTCAAAAACTCCAAAAGCCGTGTAAAAATCCATGGACTTTTTCTCAATGCATGTTTTCATTAGAAAAATATTTATTGCTACAGGCAATCCAAAGTAACCAATTTTTGCTCTATATTTCTATAGGAGATTTAGAAGAAAATGTCTTTGACGTAGCCACCTAAAAGCTCCAACATTTATTTTCTATAAACAGATAACTATTCTATGATTTGATGATTCTGTGATTTAATTCAGTATTATTACACTCACACTACACCTTCCACCCCCTCCCCTCGCCAAAAATAAAAAGGCAATATGGAAAGAATAAATTTCCAGTGCTGCCTTTTACAAAGAAAACTGAGAGATTATATGTTTGAACCTTCTCAAAGTAATGTGTTAATGCCTAAGAAATAGAAATGAAAGGAAAAAGACATTGGGTCATCAATGAAGAAAAGGAAAAAAAACCCTGCCTGTTACCAGATGACTGGTCCCATAATGTTATAGAGCCTGTTGTAACAGACAACATTGCTTCACATTGTCTTTGATATAGAAAATTTCTGCATTATATTTTTAAGCAATTTAAAGGACATGCTGAGTTTTGGTTTTTTTTAATTAATGAAAAACACACTTCGTCAAGCTTGAGACAATACATATCAGTGAAAGCAGAAAAGATTTCAGATATATGACTTGAGAGATGACAATCTTATTAGATAAGTAAATTTAGTCCCGTAGTAGAATACTTAAAAAAACAATTGGTAACAACACTATAATAAAACAAAATAAAAAATATCTCATGTTACAGCCAGTCATGGCTGTTATGAGAGGCACACAGTTGATGAAAGTTCCACAAATATCTAAGCACAATCCCCCAAAACATGACCATTACAGAATCATGTAAACATAAGATCATTAAGGCTGGAAAAGACCTCCAAAATCATCAAGTCCAACCTTTGACTGAACACAACCATATTAACTAAACCACAGCACTCAGTGCTACATTCAGTCATTTCTTGAACACTTCCAGGGATGGTGACTCCACCACTTCCCTATGCAGCCCATTCCAACATTTGACAATCCCTTCAATAAAGGCATTGTTCTTAATGTCCAACCTGAACCACCCCAGCCTGAGGCCATTTTCTCTAGTCCTGTCATTAGTTGCCTAGGACATGTAGGCTCACTACAGCCTCCTTTCAAGTAATTGTAGACAGTGATAAGATCTTCACTAAGCTTCCTTTTTCTCCACAGAAAACCACTCCAACTCCCTCAACCATTCCTCATAGGACTTACTCTCTAGACTGCTCGCAAGCTTTTTTGCTGTTCTCTAATCACGTTGCAGCAACTTTCTTGACGTGAGGTGCCCAGAACTCTAGAGCATACTTGAGGTGCAGCTTTAATCAGTGCCTGTATGTATATTATGTATGTATATTATGTATGTATATTATGTATGTATATTATGTATGTATGTATTATACCTGTATTGATCTCAAAACCTCTATTTTCCTCTTTAGACATGCAGCAATGTTGGAGATGCCAAGCATTTAGGTTGATTTCATTTTGTTTTCAGGTTTCAAGATCAGGTCTGGCAGATTATTGAGGACAACTGCTAGAATCTGCTTTTTGAGGAAATTATCATATATCTGACATAGTATTCTAAAACAATCATAGAATATGCAACATCAGAAAATAGAGCAAATACCTTTTCATGCTTCTAGGGAAATTTTAATTTTATTAGAAAAGATGTTATGGCAAGTGGACAGTTCTGAAAAGGCAGACCTATGGACGTGCTATGAACACCAGAGTGCAACAGCACTGCAGGAGACCGTGAACTTTATGATATAGTCAGTGCTTGAATCTTAGCAGCTTCTAGATTGTTGAAAGATTTGTCTACATAAATTAACTGTTTTCAAGTAGTCATGGTATCGTAATCACCGGCATAGAAGTATAAAACAGAGTTGAATTCTCAGTAATGTAGTGAAATGACTCTGGATTGAACCGTGTAACCTAATTTGTTGTCCTGGTTCCAACGAGGAAGGGTTCCAGTGACTGGAAGGGAGATTGCACTGTGCCACCTCGTGTCATTGCCAGGGCAGGGGGAAGGGACTCTCTTCTGGGAGGAAAGGTTTCTTGCCAAGAAAACATGGCAGACAGAATGGTCTGATATTGTTTATTGCTGGGGACTTCCATATCAATCTTTTCTTTACTTATACCTTTAGTTATTCAAATTGTTGCTGTTACTGTTTGTTATCTTATTGCTGTGTCCAGGAAATTGTTCTTATCTCAGCCTGTGATCTTTGCCTTTTGTGCCTCCAGCTGGAGAGGGAGGGGAAGCAGCACGTGATTTTAGCAGAAGTACTACCTTGGAGAATGTTCTGCCTAAAACATGACAATTGTGCATGAGAATTGCCAGAAATAAATATATATTTTTCAGCAAATAATGAATGACTATGAAAAGGCAACACAAGAAAAACTTAAAAGCGAGAAGCCACACCTTTGTCTTGAAAAATACCTAACAACGAGACAAGGATTTATATTGAAAAGTTCACTGATTTAGGCTCCTTGGGCATACCTTTGGCAACCTATTTGGCAAGAAGGATATAAACTGACAAACATACAGGCTTATGCTACACATAAATTACATTATTTTATGCATCAATATAGGTAGTTCAGTAATTAGTTATTTAATAAATCTTAATCTTAGGTGAATGTCATCTGGTTGCTGTGATTTATTTAAATTTAATTTCTTGACGTTCCATATCTGATGCTTTCACTACATGTATCCATTATCCTCTGTGAAGACCCACGCAAAAGAAATCTTTCAGGTTTCCTGTTGTCTCTTTATCCTTTAAGACAGAAATCCTTCCATATGAATTCCTAATTGAATTCTATATTTGCTAGCAATGAAGTCAACATACTTCATTCTCCTATCAGACTACTATTCCTGATATTTTAAAATAGCCTTTTTTAGGATTGTCTTTTGTTCTTTATCTGTACAGCACCCAGAACAATAACAATTTGATCATAAATCAGATTCCTAATAATCTGTGATGATAAAGACAACATTTCTTATTCTTAGTTTTATATATTGTCTTAAGCTATCTGTTATCTTGAACATATTTTTACATTAAAATCATTATTTTTAGTGTTATTTGTAGTTTTCCATTGGCTTTTTCCACTATTTCCTTGTCTGAAGCTAGAGCTAGATCAGGTTCTGAACAAAATACTTTTCGCTGCTTGCAAAGTAAAATGTCATGGTTTCATGCCAGTGCTAATTGACAAGAATTCCATTATTATTTCATGCTATTCTTCAAATCCTAGTAAGTTTATGAGAAAGTGTGTTTACACTGTATTTAATTTTTCTGTGATACTGTATTTTGAGGTAACGCTTTGTAACTGAAAAAGGGTTAATTAATCTTCTACAAGTTACCCCAAACTGACTTTTGTTTTGAATAAATGCTTTCTAGGATGTTTTATTTTATCTTTTGTATCATTATGGTTTCATAGCTTACATGTTTTTAAAGAAAGAGATTTCCTTCAACTAGTGCATGAAATGTATTAACTGATTTGCTTAAATTATATGCAGCAGAATATTCACCAAATGCTTTGGCAATATTTAGCAGTTAACGGTTTTTGGAGACACTCAATACTTCCACATAAGAGCTACTTTGGGGTTTAAAATTATTTTGGGTAGATCATATTTCAAAGAGAGATGCTTTCTTCATTTTATGTCAGCCAGCATTGGTTGTTGGAGGTAACACCATCCAAACAACTCCAGAGACTCTCAGGGCAGATACTGCTGGGAAGAGCTCAGAGGAAAGACATTGCCAAGTTTACAGAACAGGGAAGTGTGATAGCTTTTTATTTCCACTGCTCAGCTGGGTCTCCAATGTAAAATTAGCTGAGTGAAGCATGGTACAAGTTCAGCCTAGGCAGCACTTTCAGTCAGAACCTGAGAACTGATCATGGTTTTCCCTTGTAGCTGTATACATTTACATCTTCAAAGAAGGCTTTATTTTATCAAAGCCTAAGCAACCAGCCTCTCCTGTTTCAGTTTTAAGTTGTGTTTTCTAATGCTTGTTTTTGTTCTTTTTATTCTCTTTCAACTAATTTTATCCTGGTGAGAGGTGGAACTCGGATTTGAGGAAGAGCATGCATGATTACTGATTATTTCCTGGTTTCTGAAGAAAATCAGACCTACACAATCAGGGCTATGTCTCTCTTTCTGTCTGTACACCCACAAAGGCATTTATAAATATAGGTCTATTCAAATAAATCTGACAGGAAGTAAAGGTCTCATTGTCCTCCTCCATATTCTCAGGACAGTAATGCTCTTGTCTTCAACCACAGGAAGACTGCATCTCAAGGATGTTAAAAACCTGTAATTCTAATCAAAATTAGTTAGAAAAGAGCTGTTATTAGTGTATAAGACAGAAGCTGTTAATGCCCAAACATGGACAAGCTACACTGCAGTCTCACATCTCATTAGCCACTGTAGGATTAATTATGAAGCACATATCCATAACAAACTAAGTTGGGTTTTATCCTACTTATGAGAATATTTAAATCCTAGATTTTTATGTTAATACACCAATCAGCTGTGAAATTTATAATTCTGTTTTTCATTGACTTCTCAAGGGTTTTTCCTAAAGTCCTAGCAAATGGTACCATTGACGCATTTGAAAGACTCTCTCTTGAGCTTATTGCCTAGGCAAAATCCTACAAATGTAAGAGTTTCTGTCAGGAACCAACAAACAACACATTTGTTCTCTAGCACTTTTTTTTTCAATGTGCACTATGTGGATTTTTATACTCTTCTGTTTCCTTGGCAGTGGACTGAATGAAAACCTATTTCTGTCCATATGCAAAATTATTTACTTATAGTAATGAGAAAAAAATATTAAAATGGTAAACTTTTGGTATTTTCATATGACCAAAGCCACCCAGTCCCAAAAATCTGATTTTAAAGAAATATCATTAATATCAAATGCAGGATATGGGCAAGGCTACCACCGTAGTCTCCTCTGAAGCAAAAAAAAAAAAAAGCCTCTTCCCATATGGTTTTTTTGTTGTTTTTTTTTTTTTTAGAAAATAGTACTAACACTGTTTCTAATAATTTTTCACTGCAAATTTCAAAAAAGTGCCTGAAGGTTTTTCAGTGCCTGCCTAATGCCATTCAGAAAAACAAAATGAAGCAGCGAGTCTCTTAAGTAAATTCTGAAAGTATTTTAATTTGTCTTTCTCTGTAAAAATACTGCTGGTACTTTTGAAAACCCTTGGAAAATAGGGTTGCTTGGTCCATGCAGTCCATTTGTCACAGGAAAGATGCCAACAATTCAGAGTTCATCTGGGTAGTAGCACTTGTTTAATAGTCAACAGGATGTGAGCTGTGACACTACTTAATTATCTTACATTGTCACTTGTTCACTCTGCCTCTATCATTATGATTCCTTAGTTTTTAACTCCCTTCCACTCCACAATTTTTCTACTGGCCAGAAGTGGCTGGGCAAAAGGTTCAGATTTCATTCTAAGAATCTGCTCATAGTCATGAGTCTTGGTATCTCCACAGTTCTTCCCCATTGCCAGGACCTTCCCTCCAGTCTCAGGCTTTCATAGAATCATAGAATAAAATCACAGAATATCCTGAGCTGGAAGGGACCCACTAGGACATCAAAGTCCAACTCCTGTCCCTACACAGTACAGCTCCAAGAATCACACCATGTGCCTGAGTTTTCTTCATCTAAATACTCTATGTGCAGAAACATAGCTTGTCATGGATTGAGTGCATCCCTGAGAAGAAGGACTTGGGGGTCTTGATGGATGAAAAGCTGGACATGCCCTGGAAATACACATTTGCACCCTAGAAAGCCAACTGTGTCTTGGGCTTTAACTAACCAGGTGTGACCAGAATTCTGAGGGAGATGATTCTCACCTTCTACTCTGTCCCCATGAAACCCCACCTCTAATACTTCATCCAGCTTTGGTACTCCCAAAATAAGAACTTGAACCTGTTTGAGAGAGTTCAGAAAAGAGCTGGATGCTCAGAGGACTGGAGCAGCTCTTCTGTGAAGGCAGACTGAGAGACTTGGAGTTTAGCATGGAGAAGAGAAGGTCCTGGGGGGACATTTTAGCAGTCTACCGTACCTTAAAAGGGGCTACAAGAAAGCTGGAGTGGAACTTTTCACAGGACATGCAGTGACAGGACAAGGGAGAATGGCTGAAAAAGAGTAGTTTAGATTAGGAAGAAATTTTTTACACAGTGAGGGTGTTGAGGCACTGGAACAGGCTGCCCACAGAAGATGTTGATGCCTCATCCTTGGAGGAGTTCAAGGCTAGGCTAGATGGAGCTTTGAGAACCTGGTCTAATGAATGGTGTCCCTGCCTATGGCAGAGGGGTTGGAACCAGATGATCTTTAAGTTCCCTTCCAATCAAATACATTCCATGTTTCTATGATAGCAAACATCCTAGTGCTAAAAAAATGTTCAGGAGTGGGACATATTGCTTTATAACACTACAAACAAGCAAATACCTGAACAGATCTACCATAAATATGGGCACAAGCAGAATCCTAAACACAGAAATATGAATAGTAGATAATAATATAAAATCCTTTGACAAATTAATAAGACTGCCTGTAATATTCCAAAATTAAAAGAAAAAGTATTATGTATTAGGAAAGATGATCTTTCATTCAGGAAAAACCTTTACCTGCCTTTGTTGTAGTTTCGGTGTGGTTTTCCAGTTATGAAATCCCTAAAAGTCTCATATGTAAGCAGACAATGTTTAAGTATTTATGAATAAGAACACTCCTGGACTTGGATATAGGATATGCTTTTCTTAATTGGCTATTCAATGTTAGAGTAATATATCTTGCGACATCAAAACAGCATTTCATATCACAGTTTAAAGGTTGGAAGGATCTTGTTAACTGTCATATTATGATGTATGCATGATATAAAATAATTTCTACTAGTTAGAAAATGTCTTATGTTCTTTTGCAGGGAGCCTTTTTTGACAACTCATGTGACTGTTCCTTTTCAATATTGGAGTACCGATTTAGCAATAGCTTAAAAATCAGCCTATGTGCAATGACAGGGAAATAAGATTTCTTATTTTGTCTTTGCCACAGATTTTTAGAAATAAAAAGGATTCATGTGGTTAAGACCTTCAGTCCAGCAAACATTTTAATGATCATAAAGTAGTACTATAAATCATGCAATGTCAGGAGAGTGATCCTATAACTAGTGATTAGAACTACATAGCCAAGGAAAAATGTAACAAAGAACATTCCAGGAGGACTGAGATTATCTGATTACCTAAAACATATGGAAAGCTACTTAAACCTCTTCAAAAAACCTTTAGCCTACTTTTTAATGTATTCAATATTTAGCTTTTTATCTGTAGCTTTTGGTCTTGTCTCAATTTCAGAAAAAACAACTTGAACATTTCTTTTACCTTCTCCATTAACCTAAATGACATATAGATGTTATAATCATACTGAAGACACTTATGATTAACACCATCCTAAACCTCTCTTTTTGTAAACTCTTATGCATCTTAAAATATGAGAAAGAGACAAGATAAACTAGTTAACCACAGTATAAAAGCTTCAGGACAGAATTCAATTGACCAACACTATAATCTCCATTGCATCATAAAGAAACTAATGGAGCTATTCACTCACTAATTTCCAACAAAGTCAACAGCTGTTAATAAAGGATATTGAAGCAAAAAGGATCCTGATCATCCCCAGGAATTAATAAAAAATGGTGACCTCAGAAGCCTATGGTTAATGTAATTTTCTGAACTAAACCTATAAAAAGTGAAAGAAATGTGGTGTATCTATATATGCTCTTGAAACAAAGCAGAAGTTTAGCACATGCAGTTCCCAAGAGTTTGCTCATTAAATGAAGTTTGCCTTAAAACTTCCTGAAGAAAAATTTGAATACTTGCAAAATGACTATTGAGAGTCATCAAAACCCATGCAAAATCAAGCCACAGGTTGAAAGCTAACTTTCATGATGAAAAATCATAAAGATATCTAATGCCAAAAACAAAGTCAACAGTAAGGAGAAGATGTTTAAAAATCTTAGCAGTAAGGGAAAATAAATACACACTTGATAGTATATGTTGTGGTTTGACACTGGCCAAGCACCAGGAACCCATGAAGGCTGCTCGCTCACCATCCCCTGCCACAGGTGGGCAGAGCTGAGAAAAATTAATGAACGGCTCACAAGTAGAGGTAAAGACTGAGAGAAAACACTCCAAGGGTAAAACAGGTTCAGCTTAGAAGTGCAAAGTGAACTTATTACTAACAGAGTCAGAGGAGGATAATGAGAAGTAAAATAAGCCCTTAAAACACCCTTTCTTCCCCCAACCCCTCCCTCCTTCCCACCGACAGCATAGGACAGTGGGGATGGGGGTTCTGGTCAGTTCATCACCCGAGGCTTTCTTCTGCTCCTGAGGGAGAGGAGTCCTTCCCCTGTGAGACCCTGGGCTCACTCCCATGGGAGACAGTTCTCTGTGAACTTCTTCAGCGTGGCTCCAATCTCACAAGCAGCAGCCCTGCCAAAAGTACAGCAACGTGAGTCCTTCCCACATGCACACAGCCCTCCCAAAACTGCTGTGGTGTGGGTCACTCTTCCATGGGGTGCAGCCCTCCAAGGACAGGCTGCTCCAGCCTGGAAGCAGGGTCCTCTCTCTACTTGGTCTCCCAGTGGATCACAGCCACCTCCAGGCATCACCTGCTCCAGCATGGGCACCTTCCCCATGGGCTGTGGGATCTCTGCATCCCAGTGGATCCCCATGGGCTGTGGGTGGATCTCTGCATCCCCTGTGGATCCCCACAGGCTGTGGGTGGATCTCTGTATCCCCATGGATCCCCATGGGCTGTGGGTGGATCACTGCATCACCCATGGATCCCCAAGGGCTGTGGGTGGATCTCTGCATCCCTGTGGATCCCCAAGGCTGCAGGGGCACAGCTCTTTCACCATGGTCTCACCATGGCCTGCAGAGGAATCTCGGCTCCTGAGCCTGCAGCACCTCCTGCCCCTCCTTCTGCACTGACCTCTGTCTCCATGTTGTTCCCCTCACATTATCACCTCCTTCTGTTCTCTGAATAGAAGATTAAAAAAAACAGTGTGCCCCCATTTGTTTTGATTTCTTCTGATCTGTGTTATCACAGAGACGTTACCAGCCTGTCTCCTTGCCCAGCCTTGACCAGCAGCGTGTCCATCCTCAGAGCCATCCGGGATTGGCTCTGCTGGACATGGGGGAAGCTTCCAGCAGCTTCTCACAGAAGCCACCTCTGTGGCCCCCCCTACCAAAAACCAGGCTGTGCAAAATCAACACAGCTAAAGAATAATGAGGAAGAGGCATGTGTATTGTTAATGCACACAGATCTATTTTGAAATAGACATGCCTCAGGCAAAAATATAAGGGAATTAGAGAACAGCGTAGCCAATGTACAAAAAGAAGAGGGGAAAAAGGTTTAAAGATTAGGTTCTGTTGAAAAATTAGGTTCCATTGAAAAAAGGAAAAAAACCCTCAATTTAAAACTATTTCACTTGACCTCTATTTGCATTTGGAAAAAAACACACCTAGGCCAAAACATCTAAGACTGAAGCACCTTGAAGTGATCTGCCTCAACAATAATTAAGACATTTACTTATATTTTATAATTACTGCTGCTTTCTATTTAAATAGGTCCTATAATGGTCAGCACAAAGAAGAAGTAACAGGGCAAGTGTATAAACACATTCAAGTTCAACAAAGATTATTTGAAAATTTTGTGTTCAAGTATTTCAAATACCTGTACCAGAAAACAAGTCTGACTGCAGTATAATCTAGCTTCATTCCACCAATACTGCTCTCTTCCTCTCAACACCAGTGTTATCTCTAATTCAATGAGAAACATATTTACAGAAGAAATTTTTATCGATCATAAAATATTCCTTAACAGCTCAGAGATAGTGGGCTTATAGATAACTCCATAGAGACTTTTGCGGGTTAGTTGAGAAATTGTACACAGAAGATTTCCATAAACAATAACTCTGATATACAAGATTTTAAAATACAAAAGCCTCAGGGATCTATTCTTGGGCATTTTTTTAAATTCCTTTTTTTCATGTTTTGTTTATTAAATTTTTAAGATAAAGGAACACAAAAAAGGACAGACACTAGAAGTTCCAAGAAATATATATAATTATTAGATCAATAAACAATTCAGCAATTCTTAGAGGACATCCAAATAACCTTCTACAATAAAAAGCCTACATTATATGTGAAATACAAATCTTAAGAGATAGTTAACATTCCAGACAAATACAAGCATATTGGTAATGTTGATTTAGCACTCTTAATTTTGTTCAAAATTACCTCCACAGATCATAGACTCAAAGAGTAATAAAGAGAACAAAAGCAGCCCACCACAAAGAAATGTACCTAAAAGAAACAGCAATAAATAAAATAAAAAATGGAAAACTGAATAGATAATAAATGAATAAGTAAGTAGAATAGCAATATTCCATGAGCCCCTCACTAAGCAAACACTGACACTGGAATCTTATCTATAATATCATTTAATGCAAACAATATATAAAAAATTTACTGCCAATCATCCTGTATTATCATCTCCATAGCGTAGCATTGTGTTGAAATAAATCACATGTTATCTATATTTCAGGACCTTGTCACTTACTTGTTATTACATCTCCATATTTTTGGGAAAGAAGTAACGTGTTACAAAATAACTGAACTCATAGCAAATTTGGCCTGATGCACCTTTGCACAACCTCAGCAATTCAATTTTATTGGGGCAAACTACTCAAATTTTTTGTCTGAATTAAAAGAGCACTGTTACTGTTAAGTATCAGTTAGATAAGTGCATGCGTTCCTTTCTCTGCAAAATGAATTTTTACCCAGTCTGTCCCATATGGCCTTCAATTATGTATTATGACATCTTTGATCTAGGTTATTGGAAGTGTCAAATCAAATTTTAACAAGGTGTAAGGAAGGATAACCAGCAATGAGGTGATTCTAAAACGAAATTAATATCAAAAAGGATCTTTATTTCTCCTCCTTGACTGCAGAAAAAGCAAACTGTGAACATTCTCTTTTTGTCATAGATCCAGTACTGCACTGTATAGTGCAGGTTAAAAAAAAACAACTTTTGAGAGGGCAGATTGCTCTGCAAAACATTATGTTCGCTTTCACCTGTGACAAAATAGTGTATTTCAATATCCCTATGGTCTCATCAGGGAAGTTGGAATACTAAGATACAAATTGGTTTTGTAAATTTGTATCTATAAAACATATTTTGTACCAATTTAATTAGTTAATGACCTAATCTGGCAAGGCTATTAATTTTATTTTTTTAATTTATATTAGTTTGCCTGTATTGATTTCTAATGATATATATCATAGCCTTAATTTGACTTATTCTATCATTCACAAAAGGCTAAATTTGGAAATTATTTATGTGAGTTAGTTTCTACTATCCAAATTAAAAAAAAAACAACCAAAAAAAAAACCATGAGAATTCCAAGATTTTTATTTAATGAAAATGTGAAAAATTCAGAATGACTGCATATACTTTGTTGCTTTTCTGAACTTGAGACATCCCTATAAAAACTCCAAAACAATCAAGGAAGTTCTGTAAATTTCCTTTTCTGCTCTATAAAAAATTTTTATTTAAAATTGCTTACAAAATGTGAACTATATATATATATACTATTATAAAAGAAAATTTCTCTTCCAAAACCTTGTATGTCCTAGACTATTTTTAAATACAATTTAGAAACTGATGGGGAAAAAATACAACCCCAAAACATGCAACATGGTGCCTGTGTTAATGAAAAACTACATGCATTTATTTAATATTAGTTCCTGCGCAACTTGAGAATTTTTTTCAAGACTTTTAAAGACATAAGACAGAATCAGAAAACACTATGGTGTTTTTATAATATGACAAAGATCTAAGCATCTTAGACAAAATGAGGAAAAACAATAATTAAGGAATTTTGCCTTGCCAAGGAGTCCAATATAATTCTCTTATAGACTCATTGCATTTAAACCAGAAAAACACCAATGCATTAAGGAATCTACGGGGCACACAAGATGTCCTGACCTTGCCAGTGAGATTTTTAAATTAGGTTGATCATAAGGTAGGTATCTACATCTCCAAAAGCAGTCTTGGGCTTTCTTTTTAGTCAATGGGAAATTAATCGATACAGACAATGGGATTTTTTTAATTAGTTATTTTATCTTTAAAAGGCTTTAAATTGATCAGATTTGTCAGAGACCTAAGTTATAGGCTTTTCAGACTACATAAAGGGGCCTATAAAGGGAGAGCCAACTGGCTCATAGAAGCACTTGCTATTAAAAGAAAACAGTCCCACATATCAAGAATTATTTTGTTCTGTAATTTAACTCATTAAACTGTTCATTTTTTCTACTAACACCTTTCTACATGTTTGGGCAAGGTGCTCGCAAAGAGACATAACAAATTTGTAATAATTTCCCATAACACCATGCAATTTTTATGGAGTATTTATTCTTATGGACCCACATTGTTGTTCTTATACTGCTTATCATCATGATATAAACTCAGGATCATTCAATTATCTGGTTCATTTCAACTCTCTTCTTGATGTTGGACCATTTATGTAGAAGTACACAAAAACATTAAGTTCTAATTAGGCAACCCGTTTTTACCTATCAAAAAACATTATTATAGATGCTGCTTAATGTTTCATAATAAATATGGCAAAAATTATTTAAATTATGAAAATAATCAAAGGAAAGGTGAGGCTTACTTTTATGGCTATTTCTATGTACAGAATTACAAGCATGTGTTTATCTTATGAGAAATAAAGGTTGGATGCTTCTCACCAGCTTGACTTGCTCATTTAAATATTGACTTTTAAGAATGTAAATTAGTTTTCATCATTAAGAGTCTTCATAAATACTGTAGACAAAAATGCATTTAAAGTTTTAAAATTCTATTTTGGGAGCTCTGTGAAATCTAATGAGACAGTCACAAAGCATAAGAACATATACAAAAATTTTACTTAGATTTCAGTTACTTTATGAGCAGGTCTGAAATTGTACTATGATTGTACTATTACAGAAAAATTATTTATTATTTTATTATTTGTTCTATTTCATAAGGACATAAATATGATGGTAAAAACCCCTTGACAGTATGTTTATAAAAAACTGTTGTTGAGCTGAAGATAAAAGATATGGTAGTAAGTTGAGAAGAGAGTTCTTATGAATGCTTTAATTGTTTGGGGCCATAGGAAATGAAATCAGATTTAAAAAAAAAAAAAAAAGACCCAATTTTACTCACTTTTGTTCTTTGATCCACTGATTAACATTTGCAACCACTAACTCACTCTCCTGATGGAGGTGACTGTTGTCAGTTCGTGCTGCTTCCAGAGACTGGCACAAAGTTTCCAGCTGTGGATGCAGAGAGATCAAAGCATATGATGGACTCCCTAGAACACACTCTATCTGGAATACTAATAATAGTCTGCACTACTTGTAAAGAATCAAGTCATTTTTCTCCACTCCTTCAAATAATCAGGGTTTCCTCGTACATGCTATTAATTGATTCAATATGCTAGAAGGAATGTCTGAACTTTTCCCACGCCTTACATTTACCCGTTTATTATAATATACACTAGTCTACCTCCAGAGGTTGTTTTAATTGAAATCAGATTTATTTTATAAAAATGGAACCATTATAACTTACTATGTTTCAGTTTAAATGTTTTATTCTTTCCACTTTTTGTTTTATTTTTGCTATGTATTTCTTTAAGATTAGCTCTTTGGTCATGGCTCACTGCATTTAGAATAGAAAGAATGTTAGAGGGATAGAGTTATTTTGGTATATCCAATATATATTAAAAAAATAGGGAATGCTGAAAGACTGAAAACCTAAAACTTGGGAGTGGAATGTCAGACTTCCACCTTTATATTTCCAAATGGAATCAAATACAAGCTAATGGTGTTGAAAATCTGATAGATAATTGAGGCCTAGGTAAAATGATAAAATGGTTTGATGGTTTCTGAACAACCTCTTTTGGGTGCAGTTCCTCAGTTTATGTCACAAAAGGCATCACAAGAAGAATTCTGCCAGCATACTCTAAATGGGCCAAATCCTGATTTTTCAATAGTCCTTTCCTCACCTAGCTGGCAGAACCACTGGTGGTGCTAGCTCACAATCATTAATAATTATGCAGAAATTAATTTCTAGAAGAGTAAATACACTTTCAAATTCTGTAATGGTAACAAAATTCTGAGAGGAGAAACCTTTTGTTCAACAAAAGCTTACATGAAGAAGAAACAAGTGAGAGCAGAATATATTGGTCTTGAATGCAGTAACCATAATAGATTTAGAAATCAATACTGGCCAAAGAGAAAAATTCTACATACTAACAAGAAATCTACATACAAAACCATATGTATATTTTAAGGAAAAAAAATATATATTCATGTTTTTCAAATGAGAGCACACATTTAAAATTAAAACTTCCTTCAATAACATTTTACCATCTTTAAACCTAACAAAAATTAACATCAAAACACTTGTGTGTTTTTAACATAGTTCAACATAGTAGTTTCATATCAATAATACTTAAAACTTCTAAGTGTAATAAACCTTCAAATATTGTGCATAAAAACCTTTTATGGTATTAATATGCATAATATATAATGGAAGAGACAATATATATCTAATTAAAATCAAATCAAAATAATACCTGCTTATTCTAGTGTGAGCAATCTGTTATGCATGTTAATGTTTTATAATAGATTACACTAATACTGTAAAATCAATTTAATTTTTTTAAATATCTTTAAAACATTAACATGCGTTATTAAGGTACACACCATTTATGTCTGGTTGCTTTTGTAATTATGTAAAATTAGAAAAGAAGGTTTAGTAATTGGCAAGTTATGATTTCCTGATGTACTGACAAAGCATACAGAATATTTCAAACAGATGTTGACAAAAGCAGGTTGATCTGTAAGGTTTTAGAAGGGTTACAAATATGAGGGGTTTATATATTTATAGAAATATTCATGTATATATGTTTAAATGAGAGTAATTTCAAACAGAAAACAACATACCTCTATACATGCAATATCAAAAATGTTGGAAAAAATTTTCATATTTCAAGTGTTCTGTCTACAAAAAAAACAGACAATAACAACTGACATGGATACACAGTGAAACTCAAAAGGAATAAAACTAAATTTTCATAATTTTATCATTTTTATTTAGACTTTTGAAATATTAAAATTGGCAGTATACTCTTTTTTCTTTGCTTTTGAAAAGTTGTGAGCAAATTGTAGTCCTCATAAAAATGAAATTTTAGTAAATGCAATTTAGGTGGGTAAGCCATGACCGTACAAGAAAGAGATGGAACATCCTTCTAGCGTTTTTAATCAGTTTCAATCAGTATTATGCACCTTCCCATTTAGCCTGGTGTCTCTACAGAAAAGACAAATATATGTGCAAACTCTTGTAGTAATTTTGGACCAAACCATATTCTGCAAGAAGAAATGATAGTTACCAGCAATTTCTCCAAGTCTCCAATAATATTTGCCGAATCATTGCTTGGAGTGTGTGGATACCAGCAGGCTGCATTGATCTCAGCAATGAATAAATGGTTAAGGGGCAAGTCTGAGCACTGTGTTCTTTAGGTATATATTTATCACCTCCATCACGTGAGCAGAGAAATTCTGGTTGCTGGCAAAGTGGCAGAGCTGAGCAGACAGCAAATGGAGCTCTACGAGATTATTTCTCTTCACAGGAAACCTAGGTTAGCTGGTGACTTGTATAAAAACTTTCTGTTATTCTATAGCCTGCCCCTTCCTGAAGCTGCATGCACTCTGTGCCCAGCCATGTGCTGCTAAGTACCATGGCACTCTCACCAGTTTGATCACACCATAGCCCAGGAAAGTTTCCGTGAAAAGTGAGGTCCAGTGGTTGAGAAAAAAGGAACTGTTGTACACTGAGCATTGTTCCAATACAGAGGTAGCTAAGGCTCACATCTTAGCCCAGGAGTACACCAAGATGCTCTAACATACATGTAAAAAAATATGTGGAAAAAAAATTGAACATAATTATAAGAGATTAGATATGCAAGCATGCTTAAGTAAAAAACTGGGATTAAGCCATTAAAGTCATCCCCATATGTGTCCTAAGATAATTTGAACCCAGTTTCATATAAGTGGTTCCTTTGCTAACCCAGCATGCTGTGAATAAATTCAATTAATCAGATGAGCAAATGCAAGCCCCAGTCTTAGTAGGAAGCTGCTTTTTCTGGATCAAGGGCTCTTCTTCTGCACCATGTAATTCATCACATTTTCCAAATATTGTCAACAGTTTGAATTGCTTTTGTAGAGGTGTTCTTCTGTTACCAGAAAGTATGAAACATGGTCCATAGTGAATTTTACCACAAATTGAGGCTTTTTTTTGTCCTAAGGAAAGGCTACCAAAGTTGTAGAGTGGACAATCACTGATTGATTTGAGTGACCTGCATACTACAAAACATTAAGCCTTGGTTCCTAAGAGATTTTAGGAAATTCCATTATTAAAAGTTTTCTTGGGAACAAAATTAAAAATACAGCCAAGTTTAATGATGCTAAGTTACTGATGACGTTAAATGACACAGTCAATATAAACATGCAAAAATGTGTACAATTAATAATGAAGTGTAACCAGTGCAAAAGTGAAGTCCTTAGGTTGTGCCAAATTATTAGATTTTGCATTTAGAGGTGAATGAAGGAATGAATAAAATGGCAAGTTGACTTATATTCTGCTTATGCGAGTGGTAGAAGATACAGTATATTTTATCAGTTGTCTACAATGTATAATATCTAATATCTCAAATAAAAATTTCATTTTTGTCCAGTTTTTAAATCAGTACATCTGGTTTTCTACTGTTCTAAAATCTGAAAATTCAGAGCCTTTCACTACTATTCAAGGTTTGACTTCTAGAAATTATTTTCTATAACTGGATTTATGCCTTGTATTAATATAATTTAATTGTGCTTATCTAAACAAGATTCCTGAAACATGAGCATTCTGGGTTCAGTTGGGTTGCGCTGTAAACATGAGCAGGATTTAAGGAGGGTGATCTTAGTTTGGATGAATCTCTCTCTAGAGCTGACAAGAGTTAACTTAGCTACTTTAAGTATGACAGGTGAGTACAGAGATAGGATAGGAGCGTAGTCCATTTATTCAACACACCTCCTAAAATTGTTTTTTTGTCCTAATCTCCCTCCTATGTTTTCTGGAAAAATTACTGTAAAAAGGTCATACCATGACTGCAGAATATTGCAATGTGTTATTGGCAGAAGCTTCAGTCTTCTCTCACCCCTATACCTCAAATCCCTTTTTATTTTCAGAACTTTTTTTAAAGTACTATCCCATCTTTAACAATTATGATGAGGTAACACTTGTGTCCACAATATATTATGACTGAGGACTGATTACAGAAGATCAAGACTTTATAAATGGAAGACATAGTAGTTAAATGGAGAAGAAATACATGGACATTGCAATTCTTCTGTAGACAAAATCTATATATTCAGGAGAAAGAATGACCCGGGCTTAAAACTTTGAATACAACTGAAGTAACCAACTTACACATTGTTATTTCAAGAAATGAGTTTCTCATTCTAGAATCTGCCACAACATCAGTCAATTGCCAATCTTCCCAGTAAGGAAATGTAATTCTCAGGCTGTCTGTCTAGTTAGGCAAATATTATTACTTTGTTTACACATAAGATTTTAATTCCTGGACAAGGAAAAACACAAATATAACTAGCGCTTTTTCTGGTGTAAGAATATTTATATCATTAAAGTGAAACATTGAGTGATTTGTCAGTAGTCCTCATACAATATTTTCTCTCATTTTGAGAAAGAATAGATTCTTTGCAGTTATTATTTAAATCTAGGAAAGATGCCATATTAATGGAAAAAAATCCTATGCACTAAAGAGAATATGAATACAAGAAACTGGAGAAATATGTTTATCTTTTGATTTAGAAATTATTTTTAACCTACACTTGTGCATGTTTTCTATACTGAAAAGCATTGCTTCATGTTTTTAAATACATCTTTCTTTTGCTTTGTCTAGACCCTCATTACTTTTGAAGTAAATTGAGCCAAGTCACATGATATGGCAAGAAAGGTCTTTAGCCTGGGCTTAAAACATCTTAAATGCACACTTCAAAATAGAATTTAACTTTTAGGATACTGATCTAAGTTTATTTTTGTTCCACTTTTGTGATTTAGATTTTGCAGAGACAGCTATGGCGCATTCTAGTAATTTGTTTTCTCCTACTGTTGAGAGGATTATATGAACCTTTATTATTCAGATATGCACAGAACAGGAGATGACACCAGCAATGATACCAATAGAAATCATATCCTTCAAAGCCATTAAAATTTTTAAAGAAATCTTCCTATGTCACTTCACCATAGTTGCACATTTTGTCATCTAAGGTAGGAAGCTTGTGGAATTTCTGTGACAGCATATTAGACAATGTTTGGCAAATAGACAGAAAGATAGAGCAGTCTTGAAAACATCCTTAGATATATAACCATTAGTATCCCTCTCTTAAATTCCAGGTTAGCTGTATACAAAATCGACTAATAACTTCACATTTAACCAGAATTTTCCCTTAGATAATCAGTGAAAACACAGGAGATTTTGGGAGGCTTTAAAAGTGTGGAATTATGGAAGGAGATGGGTGTTAATGAAGAATGGATGCCAATTCCCTCTTTTGCCTTCTTGTCTATATTGGCCATGTTAGAAGTATGTACAAGTTAAACTAGGTTTTCAGGTTACTTTTTCCCTTCACAGCTTGTTTTCAAAAAGAAAGGACTTCTGAAAGACAATCTATAATTTTGTGGGTATCCATTTTTATCTGCTATTAAATCTTTCCATATTCCTACTGATTAAAATTCAAGTATTCTTTTGGTTTGTCAAGTTAAGAATCTGAAATTACAAAGCAATTTAAAAAAAAATTGAAAGGACTTTTTAGAAACATTATTACAGACGTTGCTTACAGGATGAAGAAATTTATAATCAATTCAAGAAATATTTTATAGGAAATGAAAAAAAAAACTTACTTAAAGTTTGCAAAATGGCATAATTTAATAAGAAAATTTGACTCATTTAATTACTTTAAATCAGGAGTAGTGCATTACTCATGTTGCATAATGTGATTGTGGAATTAGTAATTCATTACTTACAGAATTGATATTTTAAAAAAATCCTCCTTAGTTTAAATTTATCATTATAAAGAGAGTGTAATAGAGTGGACAGGAATGAAGATTTTTTCTTTAGCTCCTTTCTCTTGGATGTTAAATTTTCAACAGGGGAAGATGGGACTGTATGGTGGGCACCTGTCTGACCTGATCCCACAACTTCTGATTCTGCCAGCTTCTTCAGCCTCATGTCACTGATGGGAAGACATAGAGAAAGTAATTTCTTGTCAAGCCTGAATTTTTGCAGATGTTTGTCACTGTTAAGTATGGACCAGCATCAGGAGCCCTGGAATCTTTAATGTGATAGCTAGATTAGAGACTCTGCTGGATCACCAGGTGAGACAGGGTCTTACACATCACATTCTGCAGGAGCCTGTCGAAATGTCCCAAGATACCTGGATTCACCCTTATTGGTTCTAACTGCTTATCTAATTAAATACATTCCTTAACGACTTTTCTGCTCTTTTTTATGCCCTTAGACCAACAGGGCCATGTAACTTGATAACTTAACTTTTGTGAAGTTTATGTCTGGGGGTTCTGTAATCTGCCTCCTTGTTCATTGGAGACCAACTGAAGCACGATTTCATGATCCTTGATCTGCCCTCCTACTGAGACTTGTTTCTCTTTATTGACTAGATAGATAAGCATGGATACCTAAGATCCATGATAGGAGAATCCTTTAGTGGTGGCTGAACCTATTTGTTAAAGAATATTTATTAAACTCAGGTGTTTGAGACAGTAAATACAGAAATAAGGTAGTATGACTCCTGACTTTCTATCTACCTTCAGATGTACCATCAATGCCAGTTCACAATGTGGTCAGCTGCCTCTGCAAGAGAATAAATCAAATTGAGCAAGTCATGATTTCTCTTACTTATTAGAAGGGAAAGCAGCATTTAATTGCATACCTTAAAATCACAATAAACTTTTCTTCCATCTCTTCAATAGAATAGGAAAAACAAGAAGTGTGTGGCACAGATGATACAACTGAAAATTTCAACACCCTTCTCACCCTTCTCTTGTGTTTTGAAGGCTTTGAACACAATCCATCTACTGACCATGCTTATTTGCTCTGGGGATGGAGGTAACAAAAGGTATACAATGCCCTGTTAGTATATCAGCAGCCATTCTCATTCTTTTTTCTTTTTTGACATATGGTAAAGAAAAGTGACAGACGGTATCCTGAAGTATATTTTTGAAATGAGAAAGTAATCAATAGGATTCAGTGGTTTGTATTTTAAGAACTTTATGAGAACGTAATGTAATAAATTCTAGAACTTGCAGATTTTGAACCCAAATATTAAATATGCATCCATTTTTTAAAAGGATGATTTTTCATTAATAGCTTAAAAGAAAAGTTTTCTACTATGAAGACACAGAAACATCCAAATGTTTTCGACTTAAATCCATAAAATACCTGTCCAAATCAAGCAAATTTTCTTGAAGGAGGAAGCTTATGGGCAAAAAAAAAGGAGGGGAAAATAAGGATGAGGGGCTTTACTTTGAACTCCCAGTTCAGCTAATTTCAGGGTTTTTTAAAAAGAAGAAAGAAATTATGTTTCCTGCAGAAATATAAAGAAAATGTAAATAATGTAGAGAAAGACCAAATACTTTTTTTATGGGGAAAGGCTGCCACAATGGGGCCTGAGAAGTTTGGGAAAGGGACTATTATGTTGCTTGTGCAAACCCATATTATATGATTTCCCCTTAAACAGTAGAGTTTTTCTTTGCTGCTATGCTTTGGGGAATAAAGATGAAAAGCGAGTAGCAATTTGGCTGCATGTCTTTAATAAAATCCAGGTTTTCCTTTGAGGTCACTAAAAGAAGCACAATTTCTAATTCATGTTTTAACAAATCCATAATGCATCAGTAGACTCACCTTCTTGCCTAAGAGAATACCACAGAAAAATCATGC
The DNA here is from genome assembly GCA_013397375.1 of Toxostoma redivivum. Lineage (NCBI taxonomy): Eukaryota > Metazoa > Chordata > Aves > Passeriformes > Mimidae > Toxostoma > Toxostoma redivivum. The sequence continues at coordinate 490,143 of VXBI01002690.1, forward strand.
TGTGGGTGCAGAAAAGAAGTGCACATCACTTTGAATAAGTAGTTGAATAGAAAAACTTAAAAACTTCTGGTTCCTGTTTCCTGAACTATCTGCATGTTTATATTACTCAGTCATTGGGAAGAAGAAAAAAAAGAGCAAAAAATTGTTTTGGGACTAGGGATTAGACTTGAAGTCTCCCTGCTTCCTTTCAGCTTGATTCCTTTTTACTCTTAGAAGTCTTGTATTTTTGGCAGTACAGTGAGCTGACTTCAGGAGAGTAGACGGCAGGTTTGCCCACCCCAGCTCCACAAGGCTTTTTGTTGGGCATAGCATGGCAAGTCTGGCATGGAAAAATTTGGCACGCATCCCCCTCTCCCACTACCCTTAGGCACCACTAGAACAAGAGTCCATGCACTTTAATACTGTAGTTTATATTGGACTTGAGGCTTCTGTTTATATTAGGTTTGCTGAATTCAGTTTAGCATCTGTTTGTCATGATTAGCTCTGATGAAAATGCAAACTAATGTGCCAGCAGGACACTCTCCTATTTGCAGGAATCTTTTCATTCTAATTGCAAGCAAGTTGTGTTATTTGCTTAGGTGGCATCTCAAAATGCTGGCTGCATTCAGCTCTTAGTTTTAAGCGCCCTATTCCTCAATGAAAATGTTTTACATCATTTTGATTTCATTTTTAATAGAATAATGTAACATATTTAGGGACTAAGCATAATTGGAGCAAAACTCATGCAGTGTAGTAAAGGTTTAAAAGGCTTTAAATTCATGTAGGAGATAAAGTGACCAAAATGCTGTTTTCTGTAATGCATTTTTTAGTGACAGCTTTCAGACAGGAGTGGAATGGAGAATGTATATATTGTTTTACAAATAACTAACAATACAAAAAGCAAATATAATTGGTTCAGTAAAACCATGGTAGATTGATAAGGTGGTAGACAACTAAACTGCTTCTGAAGTAGAAAACTAGTATATTTAAATTTTTGTGGTTTTGCTGAGATAATTTCCTCTTTATTTATTTTATAAGATGAGTTGACTTCAAACATTTCATAAATTGTGAGGCTTTTTAAATGTAAAGGTTTTACATTTATTTCCAAACGTTTAAATAGGAGCAAAAAGTTTAGGAGAAAACTACTCTATATTTTAATTTTTCAAATCTGTGACACCTTCACTGAAGATCTGGATTGCTGTATGTTAATCCAGGAAAGAAAAAAAAAATGTTATTCAGTTTACTGGTTGCTGTTCTCGAATATATACACATGGCAGTGTGCAAACTGTTAAACACACAAGTTAAGAAACAAATATGTTTAAACTGTAAAAATAGTTTATATGGACAAATGTCATCTCAGTAAAAAAAAAATAAATAATGGGATATTTTACTAAATATGTATGTGAAATGATGACTCCTGTGTAAGTCTATTGCAGTGGATTTATTGAAGTAAATGCCTCAAAATACATAGGCAATGTAGATTCTGTGTTTGCATGGCTACCAGATTTCCAGAGTAGCTCAGATTAAACTAAGCACTATCTACCATTGCTGCCTTAGCATGTCCTCTCAGCCAGTATTGATACTGATGTAGGCTGTCACTGCAGCCTTAGAGGTTTAGGTCAATATAATGGCCACTCATGTTGTAACATATTTAGCCATCCTAACTAGCTCAAAGTATGGTGGGACCTATTTCAACTGCATGTACCACTGCAGGAGACTCTCCACTAAAAGCTGAAAGGCTTTTCATCTAAAAGAGATTATTACCAGGATTCCAAATGGAGGAATCACAATGTATTTGCTTAAAGAGAAGGGAATGACTATAAGCCAGAAAAGCATAGCAAAAATGGCAAATCTTTATAATAAGCTTTTCTTGGAATCAGAAACACAAAATGTTTTGGGTTAGAAGGGACTTTGGAGATCATCACTTTTCAACCCTCTGCTATGGGCAAGAAGACCTTTCACTGGACCGGGTTACTCAGAGTTCCATCCAACCTTGCCATAAACATCTCCAGGCATGGGGCATCCACACCTTTTCCAGGCAGCCTGTTCCAGTGCCTAACCACCCTCACAGTGAAGCACTTTTTCCTAATATTTAATCTAAACCTACTCTATCTTAATTTGAATCTGTTTATTCCCCCTTGTTCAGTTACTACATGCTCTTGTAAAAAGTCTCTCTCCGTCTTTTTTGTAAGCTCCCTTCAGGTACTGCAAGGCCACAATTAGGTCACCAAAGCCTTCTATTCTGTGTTTGGATTAGTTTATGCTACACTTATAGATGAAAATATAATTTTTCTTATTCACATTTTTCTACTTATTTGTGACTCCTTGAATACTCAATGTGTGTATTTGCATCATGCGTGCAACATTTAGTGCTCTCACAAACACATTTACTATTCTATCTTTCTGCTATTTTTCCCTGTATCACCTGTGGTTTAAAGGTGCAATTTACTTCTATGTTAAAACAAATAAAAGCTGCTGAAAAAACTCTACCATTGAACAACTCACACAGATAAGATTCTAAAACATAAATGCCATGAATCATAAAATATTTAAAGGCATAAAAGTATTCCATTTTAACAATTTAAATAAACCCATAAACATACAATACTGAATCTCAGTGGATTCAAACTGCTACTTGCTCAGTATCAATAACTGTAAAAGTGACACATGATATCTGCTGCTTCTTGATTTTCTTTCCCATGATATCTTCTCCAGTTTCTAATGCAGGGGAAAAATCTTTTAAAGCACAATTTTTTCTGTCTTTTTATTTCTGCCTAGGTGAGGCTATGCATTTAAAATTCAGAGAGAAACAATAGGCAGTAGATAGCTACCCTTCAGCTTTACTAAAATACTTTGCCAACCTCAGTATATTTACAGTTAAATAGTACTGCATTAACAGATTAAGTTGTTTAACCTCTTTTAAAGTCACTTATCTCAAAGGTTACTAATGCAATATTTGTTATTAGAAACTTATTTAATGATTTTTAATATATTTGAAGCTATATTTCCAGGCCTTTTTCTTGGAAAAAGTATGTAAAAAGAGGACTCTGCATAAAATTTATAGAAAAAAAATCTTGCTGCAATTTTTTTCATTATTTAATTATTAAATAAAAGTTTCATTAACTATTACACAATAGTCATAAAAAGCCACTATAATTATCAGATGAATGGTCATAACAGGCCTGGATAGCAAGTAGTGATGACTAAATGTACTGGAACAAAGCTTATTGTGGGAATTCCGGAATTCCCTCATCTCCATCCCCTCAAAAAAACCTTCAATCACCCACTTACATGCATCTATATATATATAGAGAGAGTGAGAGAGATCAGTCATTTTATGTGCTTCCAGATTTTTGCTGGATATAGAACTATCTTCAGCATCTTCTGAACTATAGTTTGTTTGGAAAATCAATCTGGCTCCAGTGTCTTTTGTCAGCAGTTTCCTGTAAATCACAGAATCACAGAAGAGATCAGGTTGAAAGGGACCACAGTGTGTTTGTCCCTTCTGGTCCAACCTCCCTGCTTAGCCAGGGTCTTCCTAAAACACATAACACAGGACTGTGTCCAGATTCAGACAGTTCTTGAATATCTCCAGTGAGGAAGACTCCACAACCTCTCTGGGCATTCTGTTCCAGTGAGAGGTCACTTGCACAGTAAAGAACTTCTTCCTGAGATTCAGGTGGAACTTAGCTGATTGGATTCCAACCATAACCTGAGCAATGACTATTTGAAAGTAAAAAAAATGGGCAAGAAACTACTATGAATATCAAGAAAAAATGTTTTACAGTGTTAAGACACAGTTATCTATATGATAAAAGGAGGAAAATCTGTCTTTAAGGCGACTTGTACCTCAAGTGTTGATGCCAAAGAAGCCAAATGTGGCAGAAGATTTTTACCATATTTTAAGCAAAATAAGAAATTTCATCACAGAGAAGATTAAGGAAGAAAAAAGAGGTATATCTGGACAGGTGACTACAGAGCAGTTATTCTTTTAGCAGGGAAACATCTCTCTATAACTGATTTTAAGGACCTTATTGACAAGTTGGCTAGCAGCAACTCCAGGTGAAGATGAATGAAAGGAAGGAAAATATGACTCAATTCTGTGTTTCCAGTAGTGATGCAGCAGAATAAAATGGCTACTATGATGGTGCTATATACAAGACATTTGGAAACCTACTGTAGTATAGCTTTATAGCAGTACCTTATAAAACTTGATTTTCTTACTGTCAAAAATCTATATTGGGAATCCTGCAGCATATAAATGTTTTACAAGGCTTTTTTGTACACCAGATATGTTCATCAAAGTGACTTTGACATGGAAAAATGCAACCAGGAGCAACATATTAGAAAAAGTCATCTTATGCATAAGGGACACAGAAAATACCAGATTACTTTGTATTAAAAGGAAAATTACTTTCTGTTGCAGTGTGTTATTTTATTGTTGTTTTCCATTTTTAAATGGTTCATTCCAATGTTGGAACCCCCCTCCTCCACCTATGNNAGCTGTGTCCTGGGAACAGCCGCCTCTTGGCGCTGGTGCCTGCCTGCAGGAGCTAGCTGGGCGGGCCAGAGGGCCAGGTGGTGGACACAGGTGGGCCGCGTCAACTTTCAAATCAGAGTTAATTTTCAGTAACTCTTCACTTTTTCTTCTTAGGAGTTCCAACTAAGTATCATTTATATGGTAGTCCCATTATTGTAGGTGCAGCATGAAAGAAATAAGAAGGAAATACTGTAAATATAGTAGCAATGTTGTAATGTGATTTACCTGCAGGAGATGCTGATAAATTGTCAATGATAACCAATCCAATGAAAAAAAAAATATTTTTTCCCACTAGATTCAATGGATACCTAAATAAATCAAACTCACTATCAAAACACCTTTAATTTTTTTAGAATGTGTATTCTGCAGAGAAAGAATTTTGATTTAATGTGATTGGAAAACACATAGCACCTTGTGGGTGCTTTTATAATAAGTGTGAAGAAATGGAATCTAGCTGAGGTTTTACATGAACATTCCTTTAATAAAGTTTTCTTGATTCAGAGAGGGAGAGAAAAATAAATGAAAACAGTGGTAGTACAAGAAAATGTGAATCATGTGCCAGTGTTCTTAAATGCATTATACAACTACCACTTAAGAAATAATTTGAAGCAGCAGTCCTTAGCATACCATAACTCTTGGGCAAAACAGAAACTATCAAATACTCAGTAGAGAGAGTTAACAAGGAGTAATGTGGTATTCTTCAGATCCCTCGAATACTTCTAAATATCAAACTATACCTTTTATTTGGTTCTTCATTTTAATACATGGATCAACACCATATTTCATTTTCAGGGCCGTATAAGTTTCCTAAAAAAGTATTAAGATCACCTGTTAAAGAAAAGAAGCAAACCTAATGAAACCAAAAAGCCCACTGGTCTCCACTGACTATTTTCAAAACAGACTTTCTCTCCTATAGGAGTTCAGCCTTTGCTAGATAATTTTCAATGCCCATATGGGACTGTTTTCTCTTCCCAGATCTTTATGTTGCCAGAGTAGACTGGCATCTTTTCCCCTGGAAACAAGTGGCACTCATTAGCTGAGCATTGGGGTATCTCTGCTTCTGCTCTTAGTATGTCTGAATACGTCTTTGTTCATCTGCGATTACTGATAGCAGCTTCACAATCAATAATGACTCTTGCTCAGTCCAGGAAGAAAAGTGCAGTAGTGGCAAAAGATTATTTTAAGGGCAATTTTGAAAGGCAGTGCAAAACACTCTGTGTTTTGCTTTTGGATGAATTTTCAAAGAAAAAAAAAACACTATAATTACTTATCGTACTGTGCAAAACAGAAAGAAAATTTAAAATACGGAATTATGTACTTTTCTAAATATTAGGGAATTTTTAAGGGAATGCCACACAACATTTTATGCTATTTAATTTGCTTACTTGTTCTGTTGATCACAAAATTAGAGAAATTGTTTTTACACTTAGCATACTCACACTTCTGTGAAACAGCCCTTCATTTAAAATATACTCATACATCTGTGGGCCAGCTCTGTACTCCTGTACTACTGAATGATCATGTATACAGTTTTTTTCCAGAGTAATCAATTAAAGTAGGTGAGTACATTTTATGTTTGTGTGCTCTCTAAAAGCGGGTCTGCATAAATAAAATCTAGAAGTGAAAGATAAAGACTGTATCAGTAAGAACATTGGTATTATCCAGATCACTGAGAAGAAAGATGATCCCTGGGTAGTTTCAGAATGGGGGATTTTTTCAGAATGGGCGATTTTTTAATGTTTTTGGAAAGGAGGCAACTTCATATTTTTTTCCAATATTCACCTAGATAATATTCTCTAGATTTAAAAGAAAATACAATCTTTAACTCCCTTTTTTCTGGTCTTTTCATGTATGTATTTAAATTCCCAAATTCTAAAAGACAGATTTAAAACTAAAATGTAGAATTTGTTTCTCAGTGTAAGAGTATTCTTGTAAGTGTAATGAGAATGAATTTTTCATTGTAAAATAAGGAAGTGAGGTACCTGTTATCCTCTTTACATTTATTTGGGATATGGACAGTATGTGGTTCTCAGTGCCAGCATAAGAGCCTATATCTTCCTACTAACTCTTAAATCAAGATGGACAGAAAAACTCTGAATATTGTAATGATCTTCTCAGATGGGCAGTATCAGCCATGTACTATAATCACAAGATATATTTGATACACCTGTATTTGCAAATAACTCCCCCTTCTCAATCCCATCCCCACCTTACCACTTCCTTGGTATCTGCTGTTTGACCCCTAACTATCCTCTACCAAATAAACTGACAAAAATACTTCAGATTTCATACAATCAGAGATGCAAAAAACCCTAAATGTTTTATGAATTCTATGAAATTGCTTACTTGATGAAAGCATAGTAAAATAAAACTACTTTTAAAAATACTTTCCATTTTTATTGATGAATCGCTTATATGATTCTTCCATTTTAGGCTTTGTGGACTCCGTAAAACTGAAATACTGAAAATTGCCAAATGTTATATATTCTCTACCCCTTTTCTGATGCCAAGATCCATATTCCTCTAAGCCACAATTTCCACTGGCTTATTTGCAAGACTTACTAGTTCCCATATCCACTTCTGCCATGCTACACAATCCACATTAAGTTGGCTCCCAAGTAAACCTATATTTTCATCATCCTTCTTCTAACCACAGCCAACCCTTTATCCCTGTGGTGTAAGTTATTTTGTTGTCTATAATGAACACCGAAAAATTCTTCCAGAGAACAGGTAGAATTATTAGCAATAAATGTGTCAGTTTTAAAAGGGTGGAAAACTGATAATTTACTTCTGATCATCTATCTGTTATTTATTAAAAAAACACACATATCACATAATTCATTACGAGCTTGAAACAAAGACATTGCTGACAACAATATGCTTCATAGTGACCCTTAATGTCCCATATTTAAAGTTAAAAAAAAAAAGGCAGCAAATGGGAAATGAATGCATTACAGTTCTGAATGGTAACTGACATTCTGAAAAAACTGAATTCTTGCAAGACGTGTCAAAAATCTTGGAAAAAAGATAAGGTTGATGTTTTCTCCCTATAAAGAAGTAGTGTGACTAGTGTCCTACTAGATTTTGTAGCAGGTTATGCTTACTCCTTAAAAATGTGCCTCTTTTTAAATGTATTATATTTAATGTCAAGGGGTTTTGTGTCTGTTTCAATTAGGTTAAAGAAACATTTTCCTGCATGTATTTCCTTCTAGAGTGTGTATTTGTGCATGTCACGTCATTGTCTACTTTTTGAAAAACAGATTGAATTATAGTTGTCTACCACTCTGTGTTCTGCAGTTTTTGAATTATTTTCCACCTCATTCCCAAACCCTTTTCAGTTTTAACAACAATCTTTACAATCTATTTTATGACAACAAAATCAGTGGCTCCTTTTCCAGAAGTCCTCTTCTTATGCGCCCAAAATGTAATGTACTCTATCAGTAATCTGTCGCTTTACTTTGTTACTGTGATGTTGCATTAGGTGTTGACATTGAGTTACTTGCCCACATATAACCACTAGATTATTCTCCAAATTACTGCTTTTTGGGACACATTCCCCTGCTCTTAGATATAGCAGATAACACCTCTTTATTTTATTTACAGTGACTTTATATTTACTTTCAAATAACTAATAGAGCAACTGGCCAAATTTGTATCCTTCCAAATCCTAGCTGGATTTCATGATCTCATCAGAGATCAGATGCTTTCAGACCTAACATTTATACCCATTTACATATGTTCTCAATGCTCATTTCTTTTAGTCAGAATATCATTGCTGTGTTGTCAGTGTGCCACAATGTTGTCAGGTAAAATGTTTATCAAATATTTAAGATAATAAATCTTCACACATTTGTTACAAATCAAAAATCTAATTAGTTTATTTGACCTAAAAAATGTTTTTCTTAAAAGCACACTCTTTATTTATAAAAGTGAAGAGTATAAGTGTATAGTACAAGTAACCATGTATAAATGTTACTGAAATTTTTCTGAAGTTACAGACCTGCTCCCCAAGTCAATCTGCCAATTTTGAATATTGAAGCAGAGTAAATATGTTCTATGTTCATAGATTTTACATCAGTAATCCTGGGTTTAAAAAAAACCCCACACATCCAGAACTCTGAGAGGTCTCCCAGCTCTTTTGCTGCTCAAATGCAAATTACTCTAGGTAGCTGATTTAAAGGTTTATCTCTAGCAGATGCTATTGATAGGGCAGAGAACAATTTATTATCCTCATGTGCTATAAGCCATCGTATTCATTATCACACAAAGAAATATCTCACATTTTGCTTTCCTCTCCTTTATTAGTGGTGCTACCCTCTTAACCTGTTAAAAGTAATTGAATTATTCAAAAATGCTTTAGGAATAATCCTGAGAGTTGCTGACCATTGATTCTTTGCAGCTACTTTCAAAGTAGTTGAAAGATTAATTAGAGCTAGAAACACATAGTTGAGTACGATATGTTAAGAACACAAAAAAAAATGTTTTTAATCAACTGATTAGTAGTCTTTCTCAAAACTAGACATCTATTAAATAACAGAGAAACTTGACATGAGTTTCTCAACCTTCCAATATAGCTCTGATATGCTCCCAACCAAAAGTTTTCAAGAAAACTAGTGGTTGCAGGTGAGGGGATGGGTTTACAGATCAGATTTTATTCAAGAATTAGGAAATAAAAGCTGGAAAATATATTGAACTTTCAACAGGGAAGAAATATTTAATAGGATGTCCAAGAATTTGTAATAGAAATGTTATCTCATATATGTATTTAATACATAGAAAAAATGGCTATGTGAGATGATGCAGGTGTGTGAGACAAGATCTGGCAAGATCCCAAAAAATCTAGGCAGGGAAATGGTGAAAAAGGGTTGCTAAAAGTCATTGTAGGCAAATGTTTTTGACTTGTTTTTAATTCTGAAGTTCTAAATAAATTATAACCTTTCAAATAAAGTAATTTATTTTATTCTGCACAATGAATAAATTTATCTATTTTTAGCAGGATCTTGCATTCAAGACATCATATGAATGATCAGCTAGTCAATGGGTGTCAATTGGTAAATTTCAGCAAAGTTCAGCAGACGTACATTGATTTGTACCAACTTAGAATTTATTTCAAAGTGGTATTTAAAAAAATATATAAATGAATGAGTATTGATAAAATAAATGGTATATATCTTATTTTTAATAAACTTTGCTCATGTCATCTTTACACTCTTTACAAGTTAAAATGGACTAAATAAGATAAGCAGGATGATAAGAAACCTGAAAAAATATGAAATTAAATGTAAACCAAAGTATTCTTAAATTAAAAAAAGAATTAAAGGCAATAAGAAATAAATATTTAAAGAATGTTTGCCCTAATAAATTTCCTTAGAATTATATACTGGATTAAAATTTTGAAAGGAAAACTCCACTTACTTACAGTGATATGAGGACTTTTTGCTGTAGATTATAAACAGTGGAATTTAATGCCTCCAGTGTACAACTGACCAACATATAATATAAAAATCAAATAAATTCTCTCTCTCAAATATAATATCATAGCAATTAAAGACAGGCAGATTTAGTTATTTTAGTATTAAGAATGTTATTTCACTGTGCCATTTAGGAAAGAAGAAATAAATTATAAAATTGTTGACAATTTTCTGACTTTAATCCAAGGTAGGAGATGGGGATGGGTCTGCAATATGAAGATACCTGTCCTGTACGTGCTTCTGTTGTGTGCTCAT
>VXBI01002690.1:502887-607542 GCA_013397375.1 Toxostoma redivivum
TTACAAGAAAATATATGTGTTTCACTGTACTACTGAAAATTGAACAAACAGGAATTTTTCTACATTAAAGTACATACACAGCCAACTTACACACAAAGACATGTAAGGTGCATAAATTAATGAGGAAAAAAAATCCACATTATCTTTTATAGTACAAAATGCATTGCAACTTGTATTCCAAAGAGGAATCCTACAGCTATTTCTTTGTAAACATTGCAATAGTAGGAATTTAATTCTTCTTAAAGGGAAAATAAAAGGAACAATCTCAATTAAAATAATGAGATGATAGGAAAATCTTCCAAATCTGAATTCTAATTAGTAAGACGCAGATATTCCTCTCAACACCTTTAATGACAATGAAACTTTTATGAAAAGAAAAATTTCTCTTATTTTTTTATTCCATGCATCAAGCTGATCACCTCATTTGCTGTTACACATCTTGCACTCCAACCAGAGGTTTCAGATTAAATTATCCTTTTACATAATTTTCAGCATTAAAAATACCAATATCCCCCTTCTGATACACCAGTACAACTAAAATAATGATTATATTTTTGAACTAGTATCTAATCTGGATCTTATTCCTCTCCTTAAATCTCTGGTTGAGCAATGATCATGACCAGATTCCTGAGGTTGTTGACCTTTTGGGTGAAGATTAATACAAAATTAAAAGACTCTTCTGATCACAGAGACTCTATAAGGGAAAAAATCTGGACTTGGATTTCATAACTTCTACATAAAAATTTGCAAAGGTGAAAATTCTCTCTCGTGTAAATCATAGTTATGATTTTGCTTTTTTTTCCTTTAAATATATTTAAAAATGATGTTATAGCAATCCAGAACAACAGCTTCCTTATTTTGTGTGTGAGTCAATGGTTTATTTCTATTTTCATTATTAAAAGAGCTACATCAATTTGTAGCTCAGATGCTATTAGCTAAGGCAACACCTCTCCTTAGCAGTGAATTTCCATTCAGGCCATGGAGACTGGATGTAGCACTGTGTAACCTCCTTTTGAAAGGAAAGGTTGCTGCAGCCAGGGTTACCTATATGCATTCCTTGCAAGTTAACAAGTATCTGCTTTGGTTTGTTTCTCCCTAAAATTTAAAAAATGCTGTCACATATCCACTATGTCAAAAATATATTCTAAAATTTCAATAATATGTGAAGGATTACCAATATATTATCCTCTTAACTGCAAAGGTTGGAGAGTACTGAAGATGGATGACCAAATGATAATCAAAGCAATTGGAAAAGTAGCAAAGAACAGATCATTTGGGACAAAGAGTTAACACAGTGTCATCTGGGCAGATCAGAAATATAGAAAATGAAATGAAACATGAATTTTTATTTAATGCAAACATCTGAAACAAAATTACTTGAAACATAGTCAATGAGAGAAGGAATGCTACTGTCTAAAGAGAGCCACAGGACTTTCCATAAGTGAAAACAGTAACCACTGTGTTGACCACTGTGTCTTCTTGTTTTCCTCTAATTCCTGTCTTTTTATTCCTTCTTTTCTTTTCTACCATCTTGTCTTAGTTGTTTGGGCTTATATAGACTGTGGGCTCTTAGCTGAAAAGATTATCTTACTCATGTGTTTCTCTGGTGCCTGGCATGCATGTCAGAGCTGGTTTTGTGACAATGTAGTCATTAAAAGTTAATTACTGCACCGATCACAGCACTGAATTGGACAATTATTTGTATTGGAACATAATGAGCATCCTAGACACAGGTTATAAAGGCACCATTGGTTTCAGATGTTTGTAGCAAACTAGTCATATTATAGAGTAGAATCATAATATTTCTCTTTGTACCAAGTATAAAACCAATTTTTAAAACACCATTGGGTTTTGTGTCATTCAAGAAAGAGAAGAGCTTAAATGCACAGTTTTGTAGGTTTCTTATTGATAACATTCTACCCAGAAGCTAAAGACACTTTGGACATCTGTCACTAAATAAATAAATAAATAAATACATAAAGAAATAAATACATAAATAAATAAATCAAATCTCATGGCTTCCTCTTTGCTGAAATGAGGGGACTTGATAGCAGTCTCTGAATATCTTGGGAGCATAAATCCAAGGCAGGAGAAGAATCACTCAGGATGATAAAAAGGGATTTAAACAGCAGTAATAGGATTAAAGTAAGAATTAAAAAGTTCAAGCTGCATATCAGAGAATGTTTTTTGTGATATATTAACAAATAAAGCATCATAAAAACATTGTAAAGAACTTTTGCCTCTGGATTCTTAAAATACAAAAAAAGGGTAGATAAAATTCCCATTTCATTTGTGAAAAAGTGAGGAAATCTTTCAGGTAAGGAAAGGTGTAACTCAATTTGTATATTAAAGCCAAAATACAGATACTTGAGCACCATCTGGAAAAGAAGACATAGCCAGTGCTCTGCAAGTATCCAAGGTACTGAAGACCACACTATAGACCACATCAGATTGGTCAGTCAAACTTCTGTGGCTGCAGTGGAGTTCTGCAAACAGGATATCTTCCCGAGGTCACACATGGAGACCCACCACTTCGTAATTTGACCTCCTCTGCTTTGCTGGCAGATGTGCATGTATCCTAGCTCTCTAAAAGGATTCTGTCTAGACAATAAAAATAGTCTTGCATATTTAATAATAACGAGGTTTTCCTCCTTTAGGTAGAACATGATCTTCTGAAGGGAAGGAAAAAAATTAAGAGAGATGAGTGGGATTGATGCCTTAAGTTGTTAAGTTGTAGGCATCAAGACAGGCACAAAATGTTTTAACCTGGCACAAATGTCATGTAACAGGTCCAGCTCCAGCTTCAGTCTCTGAAAATTCTCAGTAGCAATACTTTTACAGAGAGTAATTCAGAATCACAGAAGATGAAGCCCCTCCTCACTACAATATCCTTTCGGGTAGTTGTAGAGAGCAATGAGGTCTCCTCTGAGTCTCCTTTTCTTCACACCAAAGAGCTGCCTCAGCTGCTCCTTGTAAGACTTGTGCTCCAGATTCTTCCCCAGCTTTGTTATGCTGCTCTAGACACCAGCATCTCAATGTCCTCTTTGAAATGAGAGGCCCGAAACTAAACACAGTTCCAAAGCTATTGCCTCACCAGTGCTGAGTACAGTAGGACAATGGCTTCCCTTGCCCTGCTGCTCATACAAGTCTTCTCAGTAGCTCAATGAAGAGACAATAAAGGAATGGATAGCTATAATGCACACATCTGGCAGAAAAGGTTGCAATTTTCTAAATAGGTATGGGAAAAAGGAAAGCATTCCTGGTCATTTTTAAATGTTCAACCAGTAACAGTTAAATTACCAAAACTATGCCAGTAATTCTAAGTAAAGAACATCTAATAAATCTTAGGGGTTTCACTTTTATTTTGAGCCTTAATTACTTCCTCCAAGTTGTTATGCTTTCTTTTCTTTAGAATGAGCGTAAACCAGACAGCTCCTGACTTTATCCCAGTCTGTACCTCATGTTAGCTGAAGCCATTAATATCATTGTCTAGACTAGGCTCATGCACATAAGTTTTTTGCTGGTATCAGTGAGGCGTGTAAAAGTCGTTTCTTATTAAAACAGTCACACAAATTCTGTCAAATGCTGGCATAGCATATTCATGTTCTTTTGTCAAAATTATTACATCACACCATTAATATTCTCATTAAACTGTGTCCTTTTTTTTTTTATTTTTCCACAGATAGTAACAAAACAATCAAATGTCATGGTATGACATTATTTATATAATATATTCTATTATATATTATTTCCTTAGGTAGTTTGTTTCAGAATTCCATTGAATTTTTTGACTATATATCCTAAAACCTGATATAGATCCAGTGGAGTGCACTGAAAAAAAAAATAGAGTTCAATGCATAAACCTGACATCATAACATATTTTCTCATCTAATTCTGACCAAGGGCAGTATTATATTGTACAGCTTAGATGTGACTCAGCCTACAACTAAGAAAATTGATGATTATTTTTTTAACTGCACCTGTGTCATCCAAATGTAGGAAAACTATACTGTAAAACCTTTTCTGAACACATAAAGCCTAATCTGTACAAGTATATGTTATTTTCATTCTGTATACTTGCAGTCACACTAACCAGCTCGCACAGCTTTACCTTTGCTCAGCTGGCAAAGGCAGTGCAACTTGAATACAAATAAATCCTCCCAATAAAGTGAGGATGCATACTCGAAGCATAATATCTTATGCTTTCTCATTAGATTTCTGAATTACCTTCTTTATATGTCAAGGAATTAAAGTAATAGAAAAATAACTAACACAACTTCCCTTGAGAAACCAAATGAAAGACTGTATCTTTGAAAGAAAAGAACTGCTCTTGAGTTCAAGCAAGGCCCACATATAAGCTCTCTCAAGACAGAGAAACCTGATGAAATTTCACTTGTATCAAAGTGAAGGCAGAAATTAGAAATAAAATATGAACATATTAAGCAAGCAGTAAACCCAAGAAACTATTGAGAGCATCGAATTAGTACAAGAAACTTAAGACAGCACACTAAAACCTTGGCTCCCAAGACTAAGAAAAATATGGTCTAGCATTCAGGAAAAAAACCCCTACCAAAGAATAAAATCTTAAAGTTGTATAGGTGTATTAGTAAATAGACATGACAGAATATAGTCAAAAGGTAAATCTAATTGAAATTCTAAGAGAAGCAGGGGCATTCTTTATATCATAAAAATAAAATAATTGTAGAATATGTTGCCTTTTCCTGGTTGATCCTGCCCCTGCACTACCCTTTCTGTACTTTTTTCTTCTGTGAGCAAGTGATGAGAAAAGTTATCATGTTAAGAAATACTACTTTTTTCTATGGTGGGGCCCTTTTAGTAAGTGGTTTAATATCCTATTTCAAGTCCACAGCTACACCATGTCTACAAAAGCATTGGTGAAATAGCACGAAGCTGAAGTCTGGGGGATAAGCAAGTGGAGGAGCAAAGACAAATGAAAAGACACAATCCAAACTGCTATTGTATGGAAAACCGTATTTTTGATTTTCCCAGACTGCAGCCACATGATGCAGAGCTACCTCATCAAAGGAGCTGACATGAGCTTCCTCATGTGCCTGAAAAGTCACTGAAATTTAAGCATGGGAATTATTCGGCTCACCACTTGGATTAGCACTGTTTCTGAAAAGTCAGAGAGAATATAATTGTAAGTGCAGACTAGGCAAACAGTGTGTGACGTAGCACCCATCACCTGGTGAACTTTCTTGTTCAATCATCCAAACACAGGTCATGTGCATAGGATGAAGTAATGTCAGTGGACTGTCCAGAGTGAAACAGTTAATAATTCAGCAGTGGGGGCAAATAAGTGCCAGGGGAAAAAAAACCTCTCTGAGTGAATCCTCTCTGCTCCTCTGTCAAAAACATGTATTTCAGAATCTTGAGATTTTTGTTCTTTACCAGAAGCAGAACACAACTCCATCCAGTCATAACTATGAGGTAGTTCCATAACTGTGCCTACAGTAATTGTGATCAGAGAGAACAAAGGTATCTAGGTCTTCCAAAGGCTGGTTTGATTAAGTCTATCCATATCCATAGTAAAAATTATAAACGGATGTCTTAGAGAACTTGTATAAGCATTATTAATTTGGACAAGAGTTAATCAAAGCTTGCAGTACTCCTTCAGCAAAAACTGTTTATGTAGTCTGTTCTGGGGTAGGTATTTTGTATCAAGAAAAAGTCCCACTAAATTTTATTTCCTATTGATCTGAATGTATAGTACATCTTATTTATTTCAGGGAACAAAACTGTTGAAACTGACAAAGGGATAAAAAACTAAATACTTACAGCAAAAATAGAAAAGGGTCCAAAGAGGTAAAAAGAGTAATGATGGTAATAACCTACAAGTTGTAAGAAAACAATATTCTAGATAGGAAGATTTGGATGGAAAAATCTCCTGACTTAATACGTATTTTATACAATATTATATAAGATCACTATTGTATCAAAATGAAAAGGAAGAAGCTGAAAGCTACAGAATTCTGTAAAAATACTTTGAAGATACTGATATATATGGATAATATAAATCTTTTATTAAATGTGTCTCTCATAGCATAGACAATATCTTTTTGAATTTCATAACACAGCAAATTAAAGCCCAATGACAGTCTCTGAGGTTTTTGAATAATTGTACTATGTCATGATGCAGTAATGATCATAAAATATAACTAAGTTAGAATACATTTATTAACTCAAAAGCATTAAAATTCTGTTAAATCACTTTTAAAAGAGAAAATTAAGATTTGCCTGGTTTTAAAGTATGGTCTATGGATGTTAATAACATATCTGAAATTCCCAAAAAATATTTATTTATTCTGTATTTGAAATAAGAAATACTAGTTTAAGAAAACTATGTATGCGTGTTTTTAAATTGTCATTGGAATGAAGAATCAGGAAGGAAATGCCGAACAGTGTTTTTAATTGAATACACTTTAACTGTTTCTCTGCACAAAACCTGCTATTTAGATTTTAACGTATCTCTGATATTTAGATGATCAAAGCTATAGAACTGTACTGCTGTCAGAACAGCATAACACTACTAGAATCCTTAGAAAAGCAGTTTTTCCAACAGTAGTTTAAAAAAAAAAACAGTGTATTTTAATGATTTTATATTCTTTTTCAAAACCACAGTACTTCAAAATGAATTTTAGCTCTCTTATTTTTTTCCTAAATTGTTTTTAATGAAGATTAGGGAGACTTTCCTACTATTAGCAATGTCTCTGCTAGGTACAATTCTTCCCTTCCAGCACCATTTCCATTCAAACTCCTCTATGGAGCAGCAGGCTGCAATTTCTGCATCTGTGCTGTAATTCTACTGTAATTCTTGCACAGAAGCCTAGTCAATCAACCCTGTCCTCCCCATGCTAGCCAACTGTCCCTTTAATACATCCATAGAATTCAATATGAATTGAATGAATAGAATTGCAGTGCTAGGGAGACAGTCAGCTACTACAGAGAGACAGGATTGATTGACATTAAAGCATCTGTGGAAGAGTTATAGAAGAATTACAGCAGAGTCACTGAAATTGCACCCTCCACACCTCAGGAGAGGGAAGAGAAGCTACAAGAGACACTATTAATAAATAAATCTGCCTTCCAACTAAAGCTGCATCAAAACCTTTTTTTTTTTCCTTTTTGTATCCCCAACTTCAATTTGTGAGCAGCTTTTATTAACTACGTGAAAATTGGGTGCGACTTCAATTCTACAGTGGTTACAATTCTAGGACAGTTTTAATTCAAAGTCAGATAGCATTTTTTTTAAACCAGGATGTAGCTTTTCCAGTTCATTTTTCACTTTCCTCACTATTGATACAGTTGGAAGTATATGGGATTTACTTATATTGAATTTTAGGTGTTTTTTAGTATCAGAATAGGAATACATACAGTATGGTTGCAAGGTAAACAATTTCTATTTTTCAGTTGTAATAATCTATACAATTCTGTGATACGGTATTACTTATTTAAATTGCCTGATTCTATTTTGCTTTAATCAGAAGAGAAGGTGAAAATGTTAAATTTAACTAAACACAAGTTCCTTCTTTATAGCTAGTCTTGCTCCAGATTTTGCAAACTTCATAATGAAGTTAAATTTAACAAAAAAATATTAGTTGCTCTTTCATTCTAGTTGCATATAGGTTATTCAGAGGCACTGATATGAGACTTAATGTATGTAAGTGTGTCTTGCTAGCTTTATTTTGAAGATTTTCATAGTTGTGCCTAAAGATTTAATTCTTCTTGGTGTAACACCACTGGCAATAGATGGTGTAAGTAAATATTTTTTTAAGGTTAACTATATTTTTTATGTTTTCAGATGTACAAATATGTTTTCTTGCCTTTCTCTTTTCTGCTGCCCACCAATATCCAGCAGTTGTTTCATCATCAGTAAAACCTTAACACATATAAAACAATTTGTTTAACTATTGGTTTCCTCAGAAATACTTTTTGAAAGTTTTTATAGACTGAGACAGATATTACAATGCACATTTCTCCAGATTTACCTCTGCAGCTGTAAATTCTAGAAGTATTTTCAATGAAATCATCAGATGTTGAAAAATAAATTCGTGGGAATTCAACTAGACAGGATGGATGCTGGGCCAGACTTCAGCATCAACTTAGGGCCTTGGGAAGTGGGATGCTAAGAAGGGAGAAACCACTGGGTTAATTTAGGGCAAGAAACATGGAATTATGGGTACAGTTAGGTTAATAAGGTAGTTCCTCATAAGGAAGTGTTCTCAGTTACGAGTTTTGATTGGCTAATGTCCTGCCCCATGTATGATAATGTTTCAGATTCTCGTTGTTCACTGGTTCCCTACCCCTCAGATAAGATAATATAAGGTTCTGTTCACCCCAGTGTTGTGGTCTTTCATGGTTGCCCCATATGTGATCAGTTTATGTACGTTTATTGTTTTGTTCCCATTATTTAGATTCTTTTCCAAGCTTGATTGCACCCATCCCGATTATTTCATTTACCACTCCTGGCTGGCCCAGTCCTGAGTTGCGGAGCCAAACCACAAAAGAAATTGAAACATTTTATTCCACTGTGAAGGCTGATGCTAGTATCTTGTCCATGTTAAACCATCTGGGGAGAACGTTTAGGCTTATTTTTATATTTTTATTATTTTTATAATATCTGTAATAATAAATCATTACAAAAAAAAAAAACAGATATTTTGAGGTAACAGAATGTTTTGAATGATCTTGAATAAACCCACTTAACAGTTTTGCAGTATTCCAAAACAAAAATAGACACAGAAACAGTTTTACTGAAGTCAGTTACCATAGAAAGGAAGTATAATAATAAAATTCTTCATGAGCTCATACTTTATTGATCTAATCAGCTTAAAAATGTATGGATTTTTATGTGGCTACATTTCTATTTTATTTAACTGAAACAAATGTCTAAAAAATATATGAATTATTAATGCTTAATTTTAACATTGTTTGGGGTTTTTTCTTATACTGATGTCAATGAAACGAATCATCCATTTCAGGCACACAAATTACATAAATCAAAGGTATAATAATTTATATGAATAGTGTAGCTCAAAAAATATTTTGAGCATGCTAAGGAAACCCTTACACTGTGTAAACTCTTCCAAGTGCTAAGTGCAAAAGGAAGTGGACCAAAAGGAGAACAGTTAAGGTAATCGGTTAGCTTGTCAAGAAAGCAGTTTGTTAGAGATGAGGAAACTAATCTCTCCTTGCTCTTGTGTCCAAAGAGAAGAAGAATAAGGAACATCACAAAATTGCTCCTATTTTCCACAGAAAATGAAGGATGATTAAGAATGTATCAACGTTGAAGACCAAAGAAAGTGAATGACATCCTTTTCCATTGTTTGTTTGTTTGGATATTTTTTGTTCAGTTAAAATGAAAACACTTACTGCTGCAAGCAGTGTACTGATAATTTTATCTTGCTTCCCAGTTGCCATGAAGGTAAGAGCTGCATTCTGTCCTTGACACACAGTAAATAAGGCATCATCAAGGTATTCCCAGATCTCACTCTTGCTAGTGAAAAGAAAACCAAACTGAGAGGTAGATGAAAACCTCTTGCTTAGGGAAACTCGGAGACGCAGCATGTATTCTGATTTGCTATATTTGCTAAAGCACATCAAGATATTCAGACAGAACATCTATGCTGTCTGCAACAATCTTCTTGTAATGCTGGTCCTGTAATTGTCTCTTTCTGCATCTCTTTTCCTTGGATATCCTTCATCAGACAGTGAGATAAAGTAAGATAAACACAACTTAAAGAAAAGTGAAATAGTTTATTGGCTAATGCTCAAAGAACAAGTGACTGGAGCTAATACCTTCTAGGCCAAGCATTTATTTGCTCACAAAGCCCAAAGAGATAACCAACAAATCTCTGTGACCAGGCAGTCATCTGCCAGATGGGGAAAGGTCAATCTTCGTTGCTGCTAGTATGACATTAATCATCATCACCATCAGTCATCATCACCATCAGTTTCTTTGAGGAGCTTTATAATAGTTTATTTTTTTCAGATAACTCATAAAATCATAGAATATCCTGAGTTGGAAGGGACTCACAAGTATTTCTCTTATTTAATCCCTGAACTGTTAACAACTGTTGTCTGAAGAATTAGACTATTGTCTTTTTTTACCTTTTTCAGTATACTTCTTTCCTGGTTAGAGAGTATGGAGATGCCTAGTGATATAAGAACTTGTATTATGGGAAGGTTGGAATACATTTAATGACTTTTTTTCTTTATCACAAAATTTGTTCAGTTACAGGAAGAGATTGACCCTATTCCTTGGAGATACCCTTGGAGATCTTTATCTAAAGTTTTTCTGGATGGAGTCTTTAGCAATCAATTGTCATTGAAACTCTTTGAGCAGTAACTTGGACTACATGACTTGCAGAGGTCTCATTAAACCTAAATTGATGTATGATTCTATGACATTTTCCAGAAGGGAATGCCCTGGAATAAATTTCTGTTGAAGAAGACAAAATACAGTTCACAGGTATATGGAAGGGCAGTGAGAGAAGTCCTATAAAAATTTTACAGACAGAAAAGACTTTGCAGAGGAAACTCACAGAAACATACAAAGGTTTGGGTTGGAAAAGACCTTAAAGATCGTATAGTTCCAATCCCCCCAACATGATCTGGGACACCTTTCACTACACCAGGTTTCTCAAGCCCCATCCAATCTGACCTTGAACGTTTCCAGGGACAGGACATCCAAAACTTCTCCACTCCTAGAGCAACTTGTTCCAGGAACTCCCCACCCAATTTCAATAAATTGAAAATAATTTATTCCTGATGTCCAACCTAAGCCTAACCTCTTTCAGTTTAAAGCCATTACTCCTTGTCCTATCAGCACATGCTGTTGTAAAAAGTCTCTTTCCACCTGCTACAGGATGTAGTCATAAAGGTAAAGCTATGAGAGATGTGGAGAAAAAAAGGCATTATTCTTTTCAGATGAATTCCAGACATAATTTCCCCATGCAACCCATTTTTTTTGGAACCTCCTAGATGTATTCACCATTCTTTATTTAATTCTATGCTTCACTTGTTCAGATGAATGCTTCCTTCTTCAAAGCTGGGTGAGCCTTATGTAGAGGGAAAGACCTCAGCTGAGAGATGTGATATACACCTGAACAGGTCCACAAGATCCTGAAGTCTGGATGTCTGTGCTGTTGGAAACTATAAACAAGTTCAATGTTGTCATCCATGTTCTCACTCTGAAGAAGGCTGTTAATGAACAATTTGTTTAAAATCATGCCAAAAACATATTCAGGAAGTTGCTTAGTTCTGATCTTGACAATAAAAATAATGTCATTTGGAGTAGATCTCGTCACTTAGGCTAGAAAGGAACATTAGCCTTTCTCTTTATTAAACTTGATGTTATGATTTTTTTGCTATTGCAGCTTTGGAAAATGCTCAAGGGCAGAACCAATATTTCTTTCAAAGGGAGTACCAGATATCTTATGTTCCCTGTATCATTATTTTCTTTCATTTTGACTTTATTTATATTATTTTAACTCATTCTCAGCCTCAGCCTAGAATATAGCTGTTTGGTTTTTCTCTGTACATTTACACTGTATCAAGGAAATGGAAGCTTTCCTGGCACAAATCATGAAATAAAGAAATACTCTATAGAAAGAAAATATTCTTAAATTGCCCTTGTCAGTGTAATGTATTCCCTAAAATTTGACTGGTGTTCCCAGTCACCCAATTAAGTGATTTTTATTCCCAGTCCAGTAATATGAGGGTGAGTATGCACAACTGAAGTAGAGGTTCTCTATATTTTTTTTGGTCTAGTCATCCTTCTTTTTCTTTATTTCTGAGACTGATCAGTGTATTGCGTGGTAGAGAACAACAGCACAACTTTAACAGCAAATGTTGAGCTTTTCCATGTATATATGAAAATAGGAACCTATCAAATGTGAAGATAACGAACAGTATGTGTCACATGACTGTTATTACCCATACAACAAAAAGGCTGGCTGGTGCAACACAGCCCAGCACTAACTGTCCATAAAGTTCTCTTTAGCATAAACTTTAATAAAAGTCCATAAACAATGTAGAACACTATTAGAGATAATCAAACAAGTGTTAAGTACATCAATCTTGGATTTAGAAGAGGTACAACTATATTTGTACAATGCTTCTTTCAACTGCAGTGGCTGCATCAACAAATCTGTATTGACTGTGGGAATCTGAGCTGGCATTGCTATTCACTGTTTTGCCACAGTGCATCAGTGTATGAGTTCTGGTTGCTTGTTTCAAGCTGTATTGAAAATACAGACCTCATGAATTCCTGAGAGTCATCATGCACTAGGAAATCAACAGATCACAAAAGGAAAAAAATTGTTCAAAGCATACTACAAAAATAAACCTTAACTATTCCTCTGCCAATTCCCTCTGGACTTTCAGATGCATCTCACCAAGTCTCATGGACTTGTGCACATTCAAATTCCTTAAATGGTCTCAAACATGGTCTCCTATTGCTGGCAGCTTTTTATTTTCCCAATCCCTGCTTTTCTCTTTTATGTCTCAGGTGGTGTTGCTGGAACACTTCCTGGTGAAGATAAAGGCAAGAAAGCCATTAAGTACCTCAGCCTTCTCCATATCCTGGCTAACCAGGTCTCCTGTTTCCTTCTGGAGAGGGTTCATGTTTTCTCTAGCCTTCCTCTTATCACTGATGCTTCTACAGAAGCTTTTCTTGTTACCATTAGTGACCCTGGCCAGGTTTAGTTTTATCAGGGCTTTAGCTTTCTTAACCTGATGTCTGGCTGCTTGAATAATCTTTCTGTACTCATCCCAGGATACTTGACCCTGTTTCCACTCTCTCTAGGTTTCTTTTTTGTGTTTGAACTCATTCGGGAATTCCTTGGTTATCCACACAAGCCTCCTTCAATATTAAGAAGCTTTCTTGATCCCCTCTTCTCTCCAAGGCTTTATCACACTCTACCAAGCAGACCTCTGAAAAAGCCAAAGTTTGTTTTCTAGAAGTCCAGGGTAGTGAGCTTGCTGTGTTCTCTTCCCACTTCACTAAGGATCCCAAAGTCCACCATTTCATTGTCACAGCAGCCAAGGCTGCCCTTGAACATTATGTTCCTCACCTCAACAGTTCTTCTTTGTTGGTAAGAAAAAGTTTCAGCACAACATCTCCTTACTGTACTTGAAGAGGGACATTCCAGAAATTTGCTTATGCCTTTTAGTGTTTTCCCTCCAACACAAGAAAAATTGATGTGATATTGGGGCGGTTGGAGTCCCCCACAGGGGCTTGTGAACATGAGGCTGCTCCTATTTGTCTGTAAAGGGCCTCATCAGCTCAGACTTCTGTTGGGTTGCTGCCCCAGACCCCCACTATAGTGTCACCTGTCCCCGCTCTCCCTTTAATCCTCACCCATAAACTCTCAGGCTGCTGCTCATCCATCTCTAGGTGGAACTCTGTGCACTCCAGCTGGTCCTTGACATGGAGTGCTACACCACCTCTTTGTCTGTCTGTCATTCCTAAAGAGCCTGTATCCTTCCATTCCACAGCAGCCATTCCACCGTATCTCCATGACAATAAGATCATAGCCCTGCAGGTGAACGTGTTTTTGTAACTCTTCCTGTTTATTCCCCTTGTATGGGTTAGAGGCAGTTCAGTTGAGCCCAGGATGAAGCTGACGTCCTGGCTTCATTTTTGCTATTATTATTTTCAGAAAGCATTTTTAAGCAGGAATTTATTTCATGAAGTTGTACAGAGAAAAACATCTTACCTGTCACAGAACAGACTCTAAGCAAATAAAAAAGCTAAAGAGTGAAGTTTTTTCAGATCTAAGACGACATGACAAAAGATGCAATATTAAAGTAGCAAGAGAGATAAAGAGTAATAACCCAAATATTCTATATTTGAAATAAAGCATAGGAGGAATTTCGAAGAAATGCATGTACAATTCTCGCTCTAAAAATAATGTAGAGATGAAGGTAAAGTTCAAGCACCCAAACCCATTTGAAAACACCAAAGGGATCAGTTGTTCTCAGGCTTACATTAATGATACATTTGTGTTTGTATCCCATTTTGCCCTCCTGCTCCTACTTTTTGTGTTCTAATCATATATTCACCTTCAAAATAGTTTGATATCTTTTTAAAATTAGCAGTGAAGGATCTATTTTCTTCTTTTCCTTCAGAAGTATATCTCTAGAGGGATACTGGCCTGAAGCTCAGGAGTAGTGCTACAGGCTTAGACTAATAAATCATTTTTAATCAGATTGTTTGTATCATTGTAGTAGTGTTAATTTCCTTTTAATATCTTTGTGTCCAGACAACTCACAGTAGTTTCTTTCAGCTTCCACAGTTTCATCTTCTGAATTCAAAAGATAAACACATAAAGAAGAATCCCCCACATATGCAAAATTTTAGGTACTAAAGGATTATTATTTGATTGAGCTTTCATTTTCTAGATTCAAAGTGAGAGCACTACGTTTTGCAAAATATTATTTCAAAATAATATTTAAAAGTATACCAAAAAATCGCTTATTTTGTATAAAAGCACTTGCCTGTCATCTTAATTCCTGTTTATTCATCATTACATTAAAAATACTGAGTTTTACTAACACTGAAATCATTAGTAGGAAT
The DNA here is from genome assembly GCA_013397375.1 of Toxostoma redivivum. NCBI lineage: Eukaryota > Metazoa > Chordata > Aves > Passeriformes > Mimidae > Toxostoma > Toxostoma redivivum. The sequence continues at coordinate 517,490 of VXBI01002690.1, forward strand.
TTGTATCTTCTCTGGTCCTTGTTTCTATTTGTGTGCATGCATAATCCAAAAATATTTGTTGCAATTTTTTGTCCTCAAAATATGTATAATATGTTCCCTCCTACAATAAAATAAATTAACTAGACAACGAAAGGGTATATGAAATCCCTGAAGAAGGTATATTCTGAAATAAATCAGAACATTTTAAGAATAAAGTAATGAATCCATTTCATTATTTCTTGCAATGAGAACAGCAATCTGAACATTAGGAAGTTCAGAATGTAATGCATCATGAACTTCCATATAGAGAGCAGAAAAGCAATTCTAATAAATAGGCAGATCATATAAAAATGATTTGTATCAATATCTATCAGTCTGAACTCTGACAGTAGTGCACCCACTGTTTCCCCCAAAGTAGGCAATAATGAAAAAGTGTCTCTTCCATTTATGCATTAATTTCAGGACTGATTGCATCTAACCACATTGAATCTGTCCACATCCTTTTCAAGCATGGCAACTAATGATCACCATTCCTGTCATGTGGATCAGTGCTTCAACATCCGGTTGGAAATTGTCAACTCTGCATACTACAAATCTATGTTCTGTCAATATTACAAATGGATAAGCAGACAGGTGCCATTTCAGAACTCCTCTCATACTCTTTTAATCTATGCTGAACCATTTTGTCAAATAAAGCCCAAAAATGTATTTCCCTGGGCTCAAAAAATGTTTCCCTTAATTTGCTTTTTAATACACAATATTGCATGTGTCCATTTCCAGTTTTTTACCCTGATTCAATTTTTACTTTTCAGCATGGTACAACTTTAATGTATAATGTCCCAAAATAAAGCACTGAGAAAATATCATAACAATTTTCTATGCTAACTTTTCAGTTAGGCAATAACTCATACCCAGAGGACATGTCATAGATCTTATGCAGATCAAATTTAATAATTTTACAGGCTGGAGAATTGAGAACAGTTCTATTGAGAAGGATTTGTGGGCCTTGATGCATGAAAGGGTGGACCTGAGCCAGCAGTGTGCATTTGCAGTTCAGAAAGTCAGTCATATCCTGGACTGCACCAGGAGAAGAGGTGGCCAGCAAGTCTATGGAGGTGGTTCTCCACCTTCATTCTTGTGAGACCCCACCTGGAATACTGAATCCAGCTCTGATGTCCTCAGCACAGGAGTGACGTGTACCTGTTGGAGTGAATCCAGAGGAGAGCCATGAAGATGATTGGAGGAATGAAATATCTCTTCTATGAGAAAAGTCTGAGAGTGTTGGGGTTGTTCAGCCTGCATAAGAGAATGCTCTGGGGAAATTGTATTGTAGTCTTTAAGTAATTAAAGGAACTTTATGAGACAGATGTGGACAAAGATTTTCTCGAGGTCTGTTCCACTAGGATAAGAGGTAATGGTTTTAAATGCATAGAAGGTCAACTTTGATTTTCTATAAGGAAGGAGTATTTCACAATGAGGGTGGTGCAACCCTGGAGCAGGTTGCCCAGAGAGGTGGTGTATTCCCCATCCCAGGAAACATTACTGGTCAGACTGGACTGGAGTCTTAGCAACCTCTGGTAGTTCAAGATGTCCCTGCTCATTGCAATGGAAGTTAGATCTAGATGACCTGTACAGATGTCTTCACACTCAAACTGTTCCATGATTCTATGGTTCTATGATTTTCATATTTATATCCCTTGCTGTCTTCTTTAATGACTTCCTAATGCCAAAAGATAACAAAGAAATTAGAGTGAGGAGGAAAAAAAGAAAAAATATACATCAGGAATAAAAAATTGTGAGAGAAAAATTATATTTACAACATAAGCTTCATTTTAATTATTATGCAGTACTTAAAAGCTACAATGAAATAAAATAAAATATGATCAATAAATTGCATAGTGTTAATCATGTCAAATAAGGGACATTGCCGACAATCTAGAAAAGGTCAGTGATGATTTACCTACTACTGTAAAAATCTACTTGACATCAGAATGCAAGCTTTTTTGAAGGAATAGACATTTAAAAAGTTATAGAAGAAGAAAGAATGCTGTCAAATTAGGCAAAAAGAGTACTTACAAAGTAGGAATGACAAAGAGATAATCATGCTGACATCAAAACATGTGCATAAAATAACATCTACTATTAAAAAGTGTGAAGAGTTTTGTTTGTAATGAATATTTTGACAGATATGTCATACAGGTTTCACCTCTCCTCCAAATTTACATTCTATTAACACAAAAGAACAAATGAAAGAAAAATGTTTTTGGTAGTATAGTAAATGCACATATATGTGGATACATATTTTAAGATATATATGTGTTCTGATGGTCAAGGAGTATGGGGTCTGACCTTTCAAGTATTTGCTGATTTGTTTGCTTTGTTAATCTCCTACCTCTTTTTTAAAGTTAAACCCTACAGGAAACTTCCACTGGATTTCTAGCTCCAAAAGATTTGAGATATTCTCTAGCTACTTAAAAAATGTTGATCTAAGCCTCATAACAACAGTGTGAGCAAGCGTTCTTTTCAGGTTACAGATCTTTTTATGCAGAGGAGAGATCTATAAATATTTTTAATGTTTTGGTTTTTTTTCCAGATGGAAAAAATGTGTTCTCATTTCTATGCATATTAATTTATTATATGACTTGTTTCACACTATACTATTGCCAACCCATTTTAAAAACTGTAGAATAAACTCAACACCAATCAATTTATCCATATCTAAGTGTGTTTGTGTTTGTGCACTTACATTTAGGCAGTCTCCTTGTCTGACCTTTTAAAGTCTGTGGTGGGTTAATCCCTGCCAGACACTACACCTGGCTCTGGCTCCCCCCATCTTCCACAGGGTGGGATCAAAACAGAAGGAAGGCAAGAAGGCTCGTGGATCAAGATAATGACAGTTCAATAAATTAAGCAAAACACATATAAGTAATCAAAGCAGAAAAAAAATTCTTTTAGTCTTCCCATTAGTAGGTAGATGTCCAGCTACTTCCTGGGAAGTAGGGCCCTTAGCATGATTAATAGCTGGTTGGAAAGACAAAGACCACAATCACAAACTTCCCTTTTCCTACTTTTTTCCTGAGCTTCTTACTGCTGAGCATGACAGTTTACAGTATGGAATATCGATTTGGTCAGTTTGGTTAAGTTCTATGTTCACTCACAAATTCCTATCCACCCCAAGCCTACTTATTCTGACAGAATATGAGTTGGAGAAAGAAAGCCTTGGTGCTGAGCATTGCTGAGCAATAGATAATTGATTGCTGTATTATCAACACTCTTTTAGCCACAAATGCAAATCACAGCATTGTATGGATTCCTACGAAGAAAGCTAATTTCATTCCACCCAGACTCAGTTCAAAATCTCATTTCCTGGCTGTAGATGTAAGGAAAGAGGTAAATTTTATACTTCCTCCATCTTTCTACTTTTTAGCCACATCGCAGAAAGAGAAAATTGAGACTATAACAAGAGTGAGCCTAAAGATAGTAGTGCACCAAGAAAAATTTGACAGCTCTACTCAGCTTTTTGGGTTTTTTTAAGTAAATAGGTTATGGAAACCAGAAAAGAGACAGAGATCACAGGAGAAAAGCATGAATTCTTTTTGGTGAAGGCATTGGAACAACCTAATCAGGTCTTACTGCCTTAATAACCTTAACTTCTATATAACTAGAAGATAGAAATAGAACTAGAAACATGGAAATATATATATACATATACTTCTAAGTATTATATTATATTTATATTATTAATATGGATGGTTTAGATATGGAGAACATATCATTCTTTAACAATATAATGGTCTTGCTGGGCATGTTGAAAAACAGATAGATATTGCACATTAGCATAAAAGGTTGCACAGATGAGTTTTCAGTACAGCTTCACAATGAATTTTGAGGCTTTTTTTGTTCTACACTATATGAAATAGTGAGTTATGTAGTTGGTGAAAAATATTTCCATATCACTTAAATTTAATGTACTTGTCTGTGACTCTGGAAAGACTTCAGAACAGCTGGAGTAATTGACATTGTGACAACTACCTAAGAATTATCACTATATAGTAGAGCATAAAACTTTAAAACCACTTCTAGAATCAGAAGGATTTACACCTGTAAAACCTCAAACTTGCAACAACAGAATAGATAGCCTTGCACACTTTAATGCCAAACCAGGTAAGACAGGACAAGAACTAAACTTTCTAAACAAATCAGGGATTCATTATGTCCTATCAAGTACATCCTTCTACTATACAAAACAGAATGGCAATTCTGTCCCTTACTGCCAAGCCCCACAGCTTAGTGGGAGAGCTAGTACCTTAAAATCAACAACAAAAACAACAACATCAAATGAGTTTTGAGCATACAGAGAAATTATTAAAAGTGTCTTCATTATAACATGAGCTTATATTTTCCTCACTGGCAAAATGGAATCTCTTTCAAATCCCAGCTACAGGTCTATAGAACAGCTGAGTTTCTATGACTATTTTAAGGGAAAAAAATAATAAATTAGTCAAACCAAGTCAGAAAGTTTTTTTTTTTAAAAAAAGGCCAGTTATTCAAAATCTAAATCAGGGGGATTTTATCTCAGTTTAGACTACTTGTAACAATAAATATATTTCAAAACAAAAAAAACCCAAAAACATCCAGACTGAACACAAACCCTTCATAAACAAAAGAATAACCAATATAAGAATATCAGAATGTTATTGGAATGTTATTTGATGCTTAAGCACATTTGCAGAATGTTTCTATAATTAGGTTTAGCAATTTAAAACATATTTTCTTTAATAATGAACACTTAATCACAGAAAAAAGTAATAAATTTTGAAAAAAGAAGATAGGATTTTGTAAATAGAGGTAAAGTAAATTATTCTGTTCGTGGTTCTTCGTTTCCTCTAACACTCAAATATCGAAACCTGAAACAGAGCAAATAGCTCATCTCTTTCCCTTGAAAGTAATTAAAGATAAAATAAAATATGCTCTACAGCTGTCACACAAATGAAAGAATGGAAACACAATTTCCAATAACAGAACGAAGAAATAAGCTTTTCTATTATTAGAATTATGTCAAACATACATAGTACTTTCTTCTAATATGGAAAAGTCAACATCAGTACCAAACTTATTTTCACTCCCTTTAAATACGGAGTCTAAAAGCTACATAGAGACTTAGCTGGATTTTTTTTTTTTGACATCCTACAGTCTCCAGTGCCCTTATTTCTGTCATGGGACTGGAGTATACATTCAGAATTCGGTGTCTGAGCCTTCTAGTGCTGAGAAGAGGAGATAAAATTTATATGTGCACAGCAAGAAGTAGAGCTTGAGTAGAAAAGAACAAAGGTTGTGTTACTGTGCAGAAATTCTGGCATCTTTGGTTACAACAGACAACAAGAGATCTCTTCCTTCACTTACAAAGATGTTGCAAGTGGTGAAACTATTTTCTTTGCACAGATGTGAGCCATTAGCCTAGAAATCAAACTTCTTGAAGCAGAACCAGAGAATTCATAACATTAATTTTTAGGCTCATCAACATTGCAGATAAAAGAATGTCTCTGATATAGCACTGAGGGATAGTTTGCTAAGCTTTAAATCCAATTGTTTGGGTTCCAGTCACAAGTTAGCAGTTGAAACACAAAATAAAATTGAAGAACTTTCCCCACACATATTTGTTTTTCTTTTTCAGAGGATGTGAGTTATGATTTACAGTTACTACTGAACTGAAAAAAAAAATCTTTATAGGCTGCAGTTAGAAATGGAATAATTAATTCAGTAAAAACATAACTCAATCATTTCTGTACTATACTTTAACACTGCCATATCTTCAAATAAGTTACTAAATACACTGTCCAGTGCAAATCCATGGTAGACATGCAGAAGTAAGGAAGACTAGGAAAAATCCAATGAAAGATTTGGAGAGAAAGACTGCATGAAAGGAAGTGTAACACAGAAAACAGAACAGTGAAATTAAATTGGTTAAAAGTGTTGAAGAAAGGAAAAATCTGCAAATCTGTAGCTATACTATTAGTATAGTGTAGAATATGATATTATAGTATAGATATCTTTATGGACCTCTTAAGAAACATGTAATGGCTTTTTCCCTCCTGATTCAGGAGCACTGACAAAGACTTTCCTTTGACTGATTTTTCCAGAAAACTACTGTTTGAGTAACAGAAGATATCTTGTGACCTTCAGACCTACCATAAAATTTTGAATTTTTTTCAAAACATGATTTGTGCCTGCTAAATTTGGTAGGCAAAAATTGTGAATGACTCAGTAAGAAATAAAAAGCTCCATTTTTATCCCTGATTTCATACTGTCGTTTGGTGTGGATGACTACAAGGCTACTTAAGATATACACAGCATATTCAGAATGGGGACTATAGCCCAAAGTTCTTTGCACTATTCCATGATACTCTTTCCTTGTAGCACACATGCCTCAGAGAATTTTCACCCTGACACTCTAGACAGAAAGATGTGAAGCAGTTGGAACTGGGAAAGTTGGAAACACTGGAAATCTGAAACTAAATAATCACATAATAGAAAATGTCACAAGTTGTTTTAAAAGAGGAAATGAGAAAGGGTCATGGATAATGGAGAAGAAAGCATAGAAGTTATTTAGAGGAAAAGACTGTAGAATTGCTGGACATTCAATGAGAATGGATTTTGTATCAAAAACATTTGAAACTTTTCTTTTACTAAACAGATAATCTTCTACTCCTCTCTCTCTTTCTTTCTCTATATATAAAGGGTCAATTGCAATGACACTTTATATATTTCCTGGTTTTTTCCTAATTGCAATTTATATTAAATATGGAGTCAGCAGTGATATTGAAAATACTTTTATTAGTGACTATGAGCAACACTTTACATTAAATTATTACACTGTGCTATAGGATGAAAAAAAGCATTACCTTGTCAACATGTAGCACATATAGCACAGGAAGAATATTGACCTGTTGGAGCCAGTCCAGAGGAGACACACCAGGATGATTAGATGGATGGAAGCACCTCTGCTATGAGGAAAGCTTGAGAGCCTTGGGTTTGTTCTGCCTGGAAAAGAAAAGGCTCCAGGGTGGCCTAATTGTGGCCTTCCAGTACCTAATAGGTGCCTACAAGAAAAATGAAGAAGGACATATTGCAAGGGCATGTAGTGACAGGTATGGAGAAAAGGCTTCAAACTGAAATAGAGTAGTTTTAGATTATGTATTAAGGGGAAAATCCTTACTGTGTGAAGCACTGGAACAGGTTAACCAGAGAAGTTGTGGTTGCCCTAAACCTAAAAGTGTTCAAGGTCAGGTTGGATGGGGCTTGGAGCAACCTATCTAGTGAAAGGTGTCCCTGTCCATGACAGGGGCTTGGAAGTAAGTGATCTTTAAAGTTTCTTCCAACCCAAACAATTCTGTGATTCTATGACTCTATGAACATACAGTTATCTTATCAAAAACTTATACCCTTTTAAATCCTGAATAATCTTTTCCAAAGGATTCAAGATTCTTCATGTTATATTATGTGTATATATACATATATAAAAAATGGCTTCTTGCAGCTTTTTTAAAATAATTATACATAAAATTCAGTCCTTAAACAATGTTTCTTTGAAGAAAAGAATGAAGTTGCATGCAGCAAATCTCAGTGGATCTTAACCAATCTTTTTTGCAGGAGGTCCATTTCCTCATTATTTGATGAATTAATAGATTATTCTCACTAAAACAGACAAAAGGTCATATTCTGTAATTTCAAAAATAGACACAAGGTCATAGTCTGTAATTTCTGACCTCCTGTAAAATATCATCATTTTACTGTTTCTTATGGATATCTTGAGGTGCTTGAATATCGCTAAATGACATTTCCTTCTCTCCTGCTAATTGAATATTTTAGTAATTTCAACACACCTTGGATGTCAAATGTGACTACTAATGCACATTTTCTTCTGCAGAAAAAGTACATAAACATTATATGTACACATATATATGATTACTTCAATCTTTCTTTTTAAATGTCTTTTCCTAAATCTAACTGAATGCATGGAACTAGACAAGTTTGGGGGTGTTTCTGCATCAGCACACATAGCATGAAATCATGTTTTCTCAATAAACATTTTCTCATCCTCTACTCTCCCCCATTTCCAAGCACAACCTAATATTCCCAAAAAATATAAAGACTGTCAAATTCACTAGATATTTTATTGGCAAATATATTCAAAGAAAGGAAATAAAAATCAGGCATATCGATAATATATTTGAAAATTTAGGGCATGATCTCTTCTATAAAATATTATCTGGCTGCCATTTATAAGTAAATTTAATATGGACGGTGAAGAATGAAATAGAAATTGTATACTCCAAATTTTGTATTTTTACAATGGTTGTGGAACTGTTCCAGCAGCTCTAAACTTACTGGAGTGTGATCTTTCCTAAATATGTAAGTGTAACAGAAATTGTGTGCTCACCTTGACAGCATAGAAAGAGATAAGAGCTACTAGCCTACATGGTTTCCCTCTCTAGTTCTAAGATGTAGGGTGTTATTTATTTCAAAGTAGTTTCTCTGTCACTAATGTAATTTCTCTTATATGAAAAGGATAGAATTCCTCTGCTATCATAATATTTTCTCCAAATTAACATTACTTCATTGCATAGTTACCTTTTGTGTTGTAAAGTCAATTTAGCAAGACTGCTATTTTTCAATTATATTTGACCTAGAAGATAAAAGTCATGAAGAGATATAACATAAAAGACATCAACTATTCTATATCCAAATTTACATAAGCACAAATTGTTGTAGAGTAGATACAGTACATAGAATGTCAGATATCTGTAAGTATATAATGGCTATAATTCCAGAAATTTCCATTTTGAAGCAAGGCATTTGCATGTAGCTGTCTAGAGATTTCCTAAAATTAACCCAGAAAAGAGGACAATAATTCACGAATTAAGGGGGAAAAATTAAATGAAAACATAATTTCTAAAGTATTTTAGAGATAGAAGTTAAAATTTATGTAAGCAGAAATGGTAGAGCAGCAGCATGCGCCCACATATATTCAAACCCCTCACTGAGGTTGCTACTAAGCAGTATACATCATGTGGGTTTCCTAAATGACTCCTGAGATTATACCAAATCAGGAGTAAATTATTCATTGGCATGCATTTTGGAGATTGGTCTCACGTGACTTACAAGCAATAGTTCTGATTAAAGAATAATAAGGAGAAATGAAAGGATGAGTCTTCATAGACATGACTCTCAGACTCTTTTTTTGGGTGCTCACTCAGAAGCATCTTTATAAATCTAAATTGCCCAACAATACTAAGCATGCAATGAAGCAAAAGTGGATCATATACACTTAATTCCACTTTGTACAGGTAGTGATAGCACCTCGACAAGAATTCATTTTAGCCTACAGCCAGTTTACTGGAGTAACTAAGGTATATTATCATTTCAAAAAATAGAAGCTGTAGTTCAAAAAAGAAAGTTGTTAGAAGATGTTTAAAACTTATGGTGTTACAGCAGCAAAAATATTACAATCTAATAGCTATTGTTAGAGCAAGAGTAACACTAAATACCAACAAGAAAGACAATGAAACTTTTTATTAGATATTGCTAATTCTGTATTAAAACAATGTGTAATTCAATGTCTAGCTTTTTCACACTTTATTTACCTTTTCTTATTTACAGTTTGGTTTTTCCTATACTGGTTGCTAGCAACACTCTACTATATGCAAAAATGAAGAAATCATGAAGTCTGAATGAAGAGAAGCTAAACTTTGGTACAACAAAGAAAATATTTATACAATGCTTACTTACTCGTCAGCTGAAGTTTGACTAAATCCAGCAGAAGTCCAGGCAAATATGTTCCTAAAACTTTAATATATGCCACAAGGAAATTGAGTATTCCATTCTCCCCATCTTCTAGACACCTGCCTCCACTTATTTTGTAATAAAATGTGAAATTGCTTACTTATGAATCCATAACAATGAGAGAAATGAAAAGGAATTCCACTAGAAAAGTAAAGATCTTTTCACCTTTGACAGCAGCTTTTTGCTCAAGGGAAACAAAATCAAAAGAATAATTTGATACCTATTGCTTATTTTAGATAGATGTAGTCCATACAGTTTAAAATCGGAAGTTACTTTTAAGATTTCTTTGAGTAACCTATAGACAGAAGTTTACTGATAACACTGTTGACAGAAAACTACTTATAAATTCAAATGGAATACTAACACTGTGAAATGCTGTTCTCATAATCACTATAACAGTTAATCATTGTTGCCAGGAACAAACAAACAAATAAACAAATGAGCTATTTGAGTAATTTGATCTGCTTAGAAACATTTTCTATTTTTATGCTACTGACTTAGTTATTGGAACAATGCTCTCAAAAACATGATAAGCAAAACCTTGTGGAAGGTAAGTTAAGCTATTTTAAGTTACCAAACTTCTGAACATTTAAAATTAACTTTGTGAAGACTTTTAAAACAAGGAATTTAGAACTAGACTTGGAGGAAAAAAGTTGAGCTCTCCTCAGAAACTTCAGAGAAAATTAATGTATTGGAGATGCCAAACTATACTTACCAAAGTATTCCTTACCTTGAAACATTTTAAAAAACATCCCCTCATAGATAAACTAAACCAATTATGAAAATAATTTTAAAATTATGATTGTTTTGATTGATACTGTCAATTTAAAACACATGAGTAGAAATTGATTACAAAACTAGAAGTTAGTAATTCTTCTGGCAAGAGGAGTCTTGAACAAGTCATATCCTAAAGTTGTTATAAATTACATGTGACAACTTGCATATAGACATAACCATGGGCATTGATTTGCATGTATACACTCATATGTCACTGTGCATATGTGCACAAATAGTATCTTAAGAGAAAAAACCCCACAAAAAATTAGTGAGTGTGATGTAATTAATCAAAGTAATTTGAACATAAAAATAAGATCCCTTCTGTAATTTGGTCAATGGCATTATATACATCTGCATCTCTCCCCTCTCTAAAACAGAAGACATTTAAGGAATCAAAAGTAACAATGAAATTCATGGCACTTGGTTTAGGATAAAAACTATTGCAGTCACAGAAGAACATACAGAATTTTACTTTCCTATGTAGAATTCCTAAGAATTTTTTAAGAGGTATTAGAAAAAAGAAAAAAAAATCTAGACCATTTTTAGGCTCTATGGTCTTAAAAACTGTGAAAGGTTTTTTAAAAAGTAGAAACTAATTCTATAATGCTCTACTAATTCTCTGTTAATACTTTTTGGGTCTAACTGTGAGATTCAAATAATTCCGCCCTGGCATTTACTAATTTATTCCACTCAAACTATTGAAGGACTGATATCATAAATCCATACTAATTTACATTGACTGTAGATATAAAGAACACATACAGATTAATATAATTAGATTAATATAAATACTAAAAGTTACCATGTCTGTACTGCAAACACAGTTTGTCCTCCTATATGTTGTACTGGCTTTAAGAGATTTTGGGTACTGTTGATTAAGATGAAAAGATAATATACTTTAGTTTTTTATTAAATTTCATATGACATTTTGAGTAAGAAGCTAAAATGATAAAGAATCAACATATTACATGTTTTCAAAAGCTGGATTTATTTAGATAACCTATGAAGGATTTTCATGAATTCTGTTTCAGTGGCTTTTTAAAGTCAAGAATGTATTAAAAAAATGTATGCTGTATTTTAATATGCTCCATTTCAGTCACATTTACTTAGACATGACGTACCACTTAATTCACTGAAGTTCTATGGCCTGTATTGTATCACATATGAGACTCGATTACACTGTTTCTTCTGGCTTTATGACATAGGAATCCATTAATATCCACAGAATTAAGCAGTTTTATGTCTGGTAGTTAAAGACGCGTGACTGCATTAAAGGAGGCTAAAAAGTTACCATATTTCAATGTAAAATTCTTTCTAATTAACTCTTTACATAAGTAAAGATAATAAATAGAGTCTTTAGAAAGATGAAACCTTCGGTGTACCTTCCCAAGCTACTTAGCTGGAGAACTGACTAATTTGGAAGCTTAATGGCACCAGTTGCTCCCAGTGGCAGTCTGCCTCTACTGGGGAAGAATCAGCATGCATAAAAAAATTACCGTGATGATACATTGATAATCCAAGTGTTAGCATGATTAACTATTTCCTTTCTTTATTTGATTTTCACTGCATTTTTACCTCTACATTAAATCTTTCTTTTCTCTCAAATCACCTCATTATTAAATACTTATTCAAGTAAACAACTACAAATTTACTGCATTTTAAATTTTTTTATTATCCCAATGGGCTATATGTCAGAAACACTGGAAATGCAAAATATCATATAAATAAGTGAAAAATTTACTTCAAATTTTGTGTAGTTATTTGTCAACTACAATTTCCAATGAAATTGCATATAGTGAAATCTTCAAAAACCAACTGGTACCTTTAATTTTTTGCCTCTGAAAGTTTAAGTATTTTCAATGGAAATATTTTGCAACCATCCGGTTCACAGGTTGCAACAAATTTCAACTAAATAAACATTATATGCTTTCTGTTCAAGGTTCAAACTCCAGAATTAATACACTTATTTAGTGAAATAATACAACACATAATCAATCTACATTGATATGGTATGGCAACAGTAGGGTGGAAAAGAGTATTAGTCATTCTACTACTTTTTCTATTTGCCCATTTTCTCATCTCCCACTTTCTCCAACCTTTTTTTTTCCCATTAAATAACATACCCTGCCAACAACCAAGCAGACAAGCCCAAATACAAGAGAAAAAATGACCCTAAATATAAACAGTAAAAGACATAGACACAAGAAAGATCATCTATTATTTTAATTTTTTTTCTTCTATGTCATAAGTCACTTCCTTTTATTTCAGAGCAAAGACTTGTATTAATGCCTGCAAAACATTTAGTAGAAACAAACAAATAAATTTTAAAAAATTAATTTAATGAATTATTGGGAAAAAATAACTCACTAGATCATCAATTTCTACATCTGCATTTAGTTGATTATGTGTGACTGCATGCATATTCTTCCATTGCATTGAGTGGAGTTGAATGTTTATCTGGAGACTTTTTTAGAGTGGTCAGAAAACAGTTTATCACTTGACTGGCTTGGTGTTTACTCAGCTCTTGATTCCACTCTGTGAATCGATTAAGTCTCCAACGAGTGTAATGGGAACTTAGGGACCTCCCTCCTGTATTTCCACCTAAAGTGGAAATCCAAAGTTAGACGAGTCCCACCCACAAGAGTTTAAAAGGAAGCAATGTTATTTTAACTAAATATTTTCAGTAATAACTCTCATGTATTGAAAGTGAATATTACAGGTAATATTATTTAAATAATATTTCCTTTTCTAGTGGAAAAAATATGCTAGGAACATTCATTTACATTATTTCAAATATTAAGCTTCAATTTCACATACTGTACCAAGGCTGCTACCCCTGAGTACTATTGTATTTTATCAGTTGTTTCACTGTGCCCTAGTCCAGCTGGAGAATTCTCACCTGAATGCTCTTCTAAAAGCTCCTCCTGCACATGGCAGGGTTTTTCTTGTGTCCAGCCAATCTCTTCTTCCAGTTTTTCTATGATTTGCATACTTTTTAAGCTTAAAACCAGTTTAGATTACATGGTATAATTTAGATGGAAAAGCTTTCATTCCTGTAAAATATTTCTTTTTCTAGGAGTATCCCATTTAAACCAAAATTTTATTATATTGTTCCACTTATCTCATGCTTTATTTCCTGTGTATTAACTAAAGGGATAAAAAGTATAAGGACTCAAATTACACTATTTTTTACCCAGCTGTGTTGAGTCTGAAGTAAAAATAAATAGACAAACAAAAAGACATATCTCTATATAAATACATATGCAAGAGAAGGGGAGGCAGAGAAAAATAGTTTTCTTGAGTTTGCACAGCTTTATCAATAGAAAATTAATTTAATCCAAACCTCCAGAGTGGACAAGAAAATTGCAGTAGAGTAAAACAAAATGCTAATATTGTCAGATTGTGTGCATTTTTTGCCCTTTAATAAACAACAAGTAACCTATTCCCTTTGTCACTGAAAGAAAAATGAAAAAAAGGCATTGCCTTCTTACCATGGACTCTTAAGTTCATGCAGAGAGTTTCTGCAAATTAGGTGGCTCCTGTGAGTTCCCATGCTCATTTACTGTCATAAATTGGTCTTTTTCATGTTCCTTTATTCAAATGGTATTGTTCTTTTCATCTTTGCTGATACCTAAGACAAGACACTTGAATATCTTGTGCTCCAAAGTCCTAATCTATAAAAATCAGTTTTATTCCTGTTCATTTTTTCCCGTACAGTTTTATTCAAATACATACAGAAATATACACTCATCTATGCATAATCTTAGTAGTCTTTAAAAAATTGAATTAAATTACACATTGTTAGCAAAATATAAAATCTCTGAATGTAAACTGCTAGATAAGAGTTAGATGTTATCACCATAGCTACTGTTCATGCATTCTTCAAAATTCTTAATTTTTTTTTTCATCCAGAAGTAATATCATTAGGTATTAAATAATGCAACTACTTTTCTCACTCCAAACTGAAGGCTTCCCCCACCCCTGGTGGATCAAGACTGCAACATCATTTTGACAGAGACCGCAAAATTTTGACAATCAGGTCTCATTTCTGGATCCACAGGTCGTGATTTTATACCTTTCTACTCTTACATTTTCTTTCAATTTTTTTCCTTTCCTCTTATACATTTTCTCAAGTTAATTTTATGCTTTTTTATTATTGCTTTTCTAACCAAAATGGCTACATTTTAAAATTTGACAAGTACCTTATTTTACCTTAAATGTTCTAAAGTTTGCAAGACACTAAACCTACTGAGAATTTTGTTGTTTTTCCTGTGCACCACTCAGAGCAAATCAAGTAACCTTCCTCTTAACCCACCAAGTGGACTGGGCCACAACAGCTTCAAACAAACAAAAAAACACCCCACCAAAAACAAAATCAACAAATCACTCAGACAAATTCCCTTCATTTGTGATAGGTATCGAGTGAGATACAGGAGTCAACACTACAATCTACAAGAGAACACTCAAGTCTGGTGAAAAATCTATAATGAAAAGGATGGACTCAATATTGTCATGTCTGCTGATAAAAGTTTCTACTTCATTCTACTTCAAACATTCAAATGTTTTTTTGCAGGCCTAAAGTTCTTTTAGCCTTAAGAAGGGCTCTCTTGTAATCTTAAGGGTTGCTAGACTTAGAAAGAGAATGTACATTGCCCTTTTGAAATTCTGACAACTGAAATATCCATCTGAAAGGGAAGTCCAAATGAATGTAAATCAATGAACATAAAATCAAAGGTTAAATAAAACAGAACCGTGACACTCTCGCAACTCTCTTCTTGGTTCTAGAAGAAGGTATTGGCTGCTGTAGATTATAATGAAGACAGCAATATATGACAAATTAAAGTTCATTCCTTATAAATGTATGAATACAATTTTGAAAGAATTAAGAAAAAGAACAAGATTGCCTCCTAGCTTAAAAAAATTATTATGACTTTTTGCATGATATTGATGATGTTTATACTTAAAGGGCTAATATACAATTCTGAAAATGATAGGCAAGGTAGTATTACGTTTACATCAAGGTTAAATTTCCTTTTTTAGAATTTGTTATTTTCAGTTTCATTTGATGTCTATGAGCAAAATGTTCTTTGCACACTCACCAGTTTCAGCAAGATGATGTCATTAAAAAAACCAGTTGTTGTAGCTTCATTGATTGCCAGGATGTCATCACAGTTGTGTATCATTCTTCCACCTACCACAAAATTTGCCATTATTAGACACACTTTTGAGTTACTAGAGCTTTGCCCAGCTTCATCTGTTTGGATTGAAATTTGTCTTGCTGAGTTTTTGCTCAAGGCCAAATTATCTTGAAAAGTGTAAGTGAAAATTATATGGATATTTCTAAGGAAGATATTAACAAATAAATATATGAGAGAATGTGCATGCAGAGAGAGTGAGCTATCATCTAAGTTCTATATGCATTCTGTGGAAAAGTTCTTGTGTCTTGGAGAAGGTCAGTGCTGTGCTATGTCCCTTACTTATCCTGGGGTTTTTTGCTACCTTGTTACTTCCCTGCTAGAGAAACTGTTTGCCAAATCTCTGATCTCATTAAGTCAGACAATACAGCACACCAAGCCAGGAACTCCTTCACAGGTGTCCCTTCTGAAAAATAACTATATAAAAAAGGTGAATCCAGTTTTACTTTTAAGTTGGGTACCTCTTGAAATCTCTGACTTGGAAGCAGGCTCTGATGCTGATTGTACTTTAAAACATTACTGTGGCAATTTCAATTATTCAGCTTCCCAATACATCAGAATTAATGTTGCCAAGTATAATTTCTGTCCAACCTATGCAAGCATATTTGTATGTTTTTAGATTTATCACTTGGCAATATCCCTTCTTTTAAGCAGTCAGCTTGTATGATATCTTTTATCATTTAGCAGACAAATACTTCAACATTTTGAACTTTTATAATTTATCTTTTAGTGTATAAAGTATAATATTGAAGTGCTGATAGGAATGAAAAAGAATCTTTCACTCTATTTGAGTTTCCAAAACCTACAAATTAATATTTATTTAATTCTTTTTAAAAATCATGGACACTGCACAAAACAGTTAAGTCCAAAACAAGATCCTGGAACAAACTTCTAGTTCGTTCCATGGCAAAGTCTGGATCTGCAAACTACAGATAATGTCTGTATACACCAGCTTACATGACTTAAACTGAGAAACACAGCTCACATTGTGACACAACAAAGAAGATAATATAAATAAAGCTGCTGATTTTCAACACAACGGCATCTGAGTGTTTCATAAATATTAGCATCCATGATATGAGAATACATCTCTATTATCATTTTCTACATAGGCAGCTGAAGTAAATAGATTTGGTTACATGGAGTAAAAGAAGATAAGGAGGGTCACATTAGGCAAAAATAAATGTGAAATGCTTTCTATCAGAGCTCTCATTTGGGATATATGAGAACAGAGACTACTTTCTCTTTTATTTTGAACTAACATTATTACATGTTAATCTAAGAGGAATTGCTCTCTAGTCTATGTTGTAGAGCTTTCCCCTTTCCATAGGCAAGTTTAGCAGTTCTTGAATTACTGAGGGACAGAAAAACTTGTATGTGCTCAGGAGCTGTTGTCCTACACTGCAATGAGAATGACCTTGGCACAAACTCCTAGTCAGAGACAGAACACAACTGAACATTGTTTTCTCATATCTTTTGTAAATCTTCTTTGTGAGGACCTTTAACTATTCAAAGCAAATTAACATTGGATACAGTTGGTCTTGACAAAGTTCAGTCTGCCACAGATCAGACAGCAGCATCTCACACTGGATATTCAGAAAAGTTTAGAGGTATCATCTTCTTTATGTCTGAAGGAAAAGACAGGAAAGTATCTAATTCTCCAGTTGTCTTCATCGCACAACAACATTTCCTAGAGTTTTCTTCTTCTACATAAACTATAAAACTTACTATTAAAAAAAAAAAGAAAGAAAAAGAAAAACAACAAAACAAAACAGGACCAAAGATTCAACTTACTTCAGTGTATGTCCTTGATCACTGCTTTTCCTGTGGTGCTAAGCAAGCACCATGGTATATGAGAGAATTTTGGCATACAAATCATTTTTAGAATTTGAAAAAAAAAAATGTGCTCATCTAAAGTTTTAAAGGTCGAGGGTTTTTTAATCTATTAATTATGAAGAATGGAAAGAATTAACTTTGAAAGAAAACTGTATTTCCCTACAAAACTATAGGGTTCTGAAAATTTTTGGCCCAGCTAAAATAAAATGTTTAAACCACATGCGCAGAATCACAGGTTTAAAAACTTTGCAGTATTTTTAAGTCATAAGTCATAACCTATTTTTATTTTCTTAGTATGCTGCGTTTTTTAAATGTATGCTTCATTTCTTAGTCATCTGGCCCTGTCCCATGCTGGAATTTCTCCCTGCTGTTAATTAGAGGTGACCATGATTTGATTAATCTCAAACATGTGTTATATATGCACACTATGGAAAACTGTATTCTATATTTTCTACTTTAAACATTTTTGAATGTAATGGAAAGAAGCCAAACAGTTTTTAAGGGCCTAATCTTATCTTAATGAACAATATGGATACGATCAAATAAGACATTCTAATCCATTTAAAGTGTTAAAAGTTCACAGAAATATGCACTAATCATGTACAGTATTTATCAATGTAATACAAACAAGGTTTCAAATGCATACCACCTGAGCATCATTGCTATCTGTAAATCAGAAGTTCTCTCCATTTAGACAAAGGTTTGTTACAGTTTGACAGTGTGCTTTACCTGACCCCACATTGTTGGGATGTTACCCATGTTGACATTTTTTGAAAATGTTAGCCATATTTTTTTATACCTAAAGAGCTAGCAGTTGAGGATGGCTATAACATTTCCTTATGATTTTATATAGCTCTTGATCTTGAAATGTCTTTAATGACTAGAGTACAAATGTAAGATTATTCTTTAGGACAGGATAATTCATATATTTAAATTACCTTTTAGGGTTAGTAATTATTCCATCATAGAAGAAAAATTCACTATATAAGGAAGGCTAAGCATATGATTAAATGTTGTCTTGGTTTATAAACATCTATAAAGACCACTACTAAACAGGAAGTTTTGAATATTTTATGTTACATTAATATAAGTGCCTATGCATTTTTGTGCAAATAAAAGTACTGTGAGTATTAACAAAAGTTCACCATTTCCTCCAGCTATTCAAAAGAGATTATTTCTAAAATGTTAAGTATAAAAATTTTAATTTTTAAAAATGACAATTATTTAATTTGCTGGCTCTAAATTTTTTTGATGTACAACTCTGTTGTTATTAATATACAACCTCCAGTGGTAAGTGAAATATAATTCCAACTAATTTTTCCTACAGCTATATACAAATCAATAACCATAAGAATCCCAAAGGAAAAGCATACTGTATGGCCCTCCAAGATCCTAATGAATGCAAATAAGCTGACCTTTCTTTGACAACTATGAATATGGTTTTTCACAATTTTACCATTGAAATTGCTGTAATCAGCAATTCATACAGAGAAAATTGAGCCAATGGTAGTTGTAAATAATTATTCATTACAAGAGAGTGTATGGTAGTTACCATAGCGAACAAACTTAATAATTTTGGTAATCAGTTACTCTAAGTATTTTGTCAAAAAAGATCTTCAAAGAGAGCACAAATACTCACTTTACTTTTTCTTTTTATTTTTAATATATTTTTTATATCCTTGAAACATTCTAGTTTTAGTGCTCCTTTTCTATTGTTTAAAATGCAAATACCATCATACCTTGAATTATTAATTTCTAACAATAACACCATTTTTATAGGAAGGGTAATGAGCCTGAAAGTAAAGGAAGATTACGGTCAAAAATAAAGAAAAAAGAAGGATTCGTTATTTTAAAGGGGTAATATATCCATGAAAATGCAGTGTTTCTCATACAATGATATAATAAAACAGCAAATGAAAACAATGTATTTGAAACAATGAGCTACTGTAATACTTCCACCTCTAGTATTTCTTTCTCATAAATACACTTTGAATAGTGCTGGAAAAATTAATGTATATATGAAAGCTATGCCATATTTTTAACAGCTATTTTAAAATGAAAAGCTTATACAGGTTTAGGAAAAAATGAAATTTGAAGCACTTGTATTACAGTGTTGCAGTTTCTACAGAATATTTCAAATGTGTGCGAAAATGCAATTTCACATAGATCTGAAGAAAGAGCACTCACATTAAACTTGTTAATTAGAGGTGAAAGTTCATCTTTGAAAAAACCAAAAAGATCAAAAAAGAGAAACACCACAATATTCTGGTTCATCATTCCTACTCACCAAAAACTTGAAATACATATGGTTGGAAAGTTGGAACACTATACCAATTAAGATAATTAAAATTTCCCTTGTTTCGAAGACAGAGGTTACTAAATTCTTAGAACTAATTTCGTTAAAATCATTCATTCCTTTTTTCCTATTTTTATGTTTTTCAATAAGTAAATTTCTGATTTAATAAGCTTTGAATGCTCAAAGATCATAACAGGATATCAACTAATACTATGTTCATATAATATGTGCAATATTTTAAAATCCAGCCCTTTCTTGATGACATTTCCTCAGGATCTCTATGCTACACTTGTAAATCTTTCATGTTCAGAATGAATCCCTGCTACCTCTCACTCAATATTGATCTTCAAGGCATTTCTTCCAATCCTCTCCCCAGTGTGGTCACTGAACAGTATAAAAGTTCAATAGGAAGATCAGCTGCTCATCCACTTTTTGCTAAAGCAATTTGTATTATGGATTTATTTTAGTAGTCTACAGTGGCAGTTGCTGTTTTTACTATTTAAATGCTTTGATTATCTGACCTTGCTTACTTTATCTTTTTAAGTGCTGTGCATGGGCTTTAAAGTTGATCAATAAGTGGGGATTCCTCCACCACATTATGTTGAAATCAATCCTGATTCAGACTATTTGTATTTCACTCTTATGAGTCTATCTGTCTTTCTTAATTTTATATTCTCTTTTCTTAAATAATTTTGTCTGCCACTGCAAATACATACTGTCAGGTAGATTTCCATTGCAATCAATTCAGCTATTCTCAGTCATAACTATAGTGTCTGGGAATACATAAATGTAAGGGATCATATCCTATACTTGAAAAAATAATAATTTTGGGGGTTTTTAAAAAATATTTATGTCACAGATAATGTGAAAGTCAAGAAACACAAATTTTTAGTTACTTAATGTCTTAATTTTACCAGCAATAATTTGAAAGTAAAAATCAAACTAAATGGCACAAGCTTATTAAAACAATTCAGACTTGCAATTTCTCTTAGAGAAAAAGATAAAGTAGTGGAGTCAAGTAGCCTTCAGCTGTGTCACAATAAACCTTAGAATTTTCTGATTAAAATTGGGAACTCTAATTAGACCTGAATTTGTGCAGTGTAAAAAAAATGCTCTAAGAAACATTTTGTTATATTTTGCATCTTATTTATTTAATAAACATTTAAAACATTTCAAGTTTTTGCTTCTTAAAAGTTTCAAAATTTACCTTGCCTAATTCATAATGAAAAGTTACCACAACTGTAAGAAGCCTTAGCAGGCATATGTCAAAACAGAAAAGGAGAAAGAAACTAAATAGAAAATCTAGAAATGCAGTTAACATGCTATGCAGTGAGTCCTAAGCATTTAGGGGATTCTCTACCTAGAACATGAAACTTACTGAAATACTACTTTGATCTTACTTAATATCTCCACAAAGGTTCAGAAGAAGTAATACCATTTTTCTGTTTTTTAAGTAAATCACACACACAACCACTAATTTGGATTTCCATTAAATTAATCTAAATTAGAATACAGTCAGATATTTCAGAGATTTCCTGTAATCCTTACATAATAATTCACTACTTTTATAATAAAACATCACAACTACAAAACAAAATCATAAGTGATCCTTAAAACAGTTTTCATCTTCAATCTTGTAAGCTTGTGAACAGCTTTTCACATGTTTATAGGGTAATTGGTTTCATAAAACTGTGAAACTGTGACCAGCATTCACATATGTTTGAAAGATTGGGGCCTAGGATGCCATTAAAATCTGATATTAAAATCAGCTTGCTAAATAGTATTTTAATTTTCATTGACAATTAATAGGAAGAAACTTACCTTCTTCTTCAAATTTTCTAGTTCTTCACCTGACTGAGACTATTTCTACTTATTCTAGGAGCAGTGGACACTGAGGTCTTGAGAAAGTAGCTACTTATCCTCTTTCTTTGATGTTGTTATTCTTACCTTTAAGCCCTCCACACTTTTCCTGATCCTTTTAAACAAAATAGGAATTATTCAGTCATAAATTTGACAATGGCAAACAAAGTAAACCTTTTGTGATGGATGGGAGAGCTTTTGCCTCAGTTGTAGCTCCATATGGTGCACACCATCATGTCTCTGATGAGAGGGGAAGGACAAAAGCAAACATGACCACGAATATCTTAAGCATTGTTATAATTAGAAGATGTTAATAGCAGCACAGCATAGAAAAAGTAGTGGGATGACAGACGTTTAAATCATATTAGGACCAGTGATGATGGGGTGGTGAATGTTTAGCCTACAAGGCATTATTAAACTTATGTTAAAAACATGGTTCACATGAAAGTAAGCGCATAAAAAAACTAATAATAAACAGCCACTAAATGGATAAAAGTGGATGAGGATTTTCACTGGTAATTTTCTAAGTGCATGAAAGAGAAATGGCTTAGGAATCTAATGTACAAAGTAACCCATACTAAAGAAACCAGCAAATATACAACAGTCCTTTGCACAATGGCACAATGCCATTTTTGTTCTTTTCTGGAAATTAATAGTACCAGAAATGAAAAAAGAAAAATGGTTTTTGGGATTTGTTTGTATAAGACTTCAGTACATCTACAGATTTTTTTTTCAATTATTAGTAACTGTACTGAAATCTGGTCCTCTCAGTAATCTTATAAGCAATTTCAGTTAATGCAGGATGTCACTCCTGAAAATTAATCAGACTTTACTGATAATTCCTTTCAGATTTGCAAGTGAACATTTTGTCTTCTCCTTTTAAAATTTCACAAACTAACAAAAACATCTATTTCATTATGGGGCTGTTCTGGTTTTCCTTTTAAGCACTTCTGGAATTTGTGGATGTAAAGAGGTGGGTTGGTTTTGCAAGAATCTTATCCATTTAAAAAATAAGAATGAAAATGCAAAAGAGAAATAGAATTAATAGAAGATGTTACAAATAGCATCTAATGGGGGGTTAGAGAGGATGTGGAACTTGTTCAATACTTGCTAACATCACTTGTGAAGATTTTTCATTTTATTGTGACAGCAGAGGCAAAATCTAAAAGAATTCACTACACTAAATATTATGCATTTCTGCAGAGCACAGCTTAAAAAAGACAAGTCTGTACTGTTTCTCTCAGGTGGGTAAATGTTAAGAGAGAAGAATCCAAGTTTCATGATGCAGCAGCACAAAGCTGGGAAGTGAAAATTATGTTGCAGCAGAGTCCTGAAAATATGACTGTAAAAGTTAATCAATAAAATGTCTATTCCTGTCTATTCACTAGAGGCCCCAGCTGCATAGCTTCACACAATCGATACTACAAATTATTACGATTTCCAGGTTCCCACTGGACATTCCAAACAAATCTTTCAGGTGTAACAGGCTTATAGTGGGGGGAGGCAAGTAGGGTGGAGGGCTGAGGAGTGGGACTAGGGTTGTGTTACCTTGGGTTTATTTCATCCAGGATAAGTATACAACAAACAAAGCCTTTGACTTCTAAAAACTTTCAGTTGTTTCCCTATGAAATAAGTGTATTTGGGCACCCTGAGAAATTAGCAGAAAATGCTTTTACCCTGTTATAAAAGTAAATATTTTTATTTTGGTTAATTAATGAATATAAGGGATGCTTATTGTTTTTAAATCCTAGTGAACCATTTCCTATTTTTTCACCACTTCCATGAAAAATAACTTATAACAAGGACTTCCCAACAAGGAAATAAAAGCATACAGAAATGAATCTTTCCCTCAAAGGCCTCACAACAGCTATAGCAGAATCTCAGGACTCAGTGTAGTTTTAAGTGACCAATTTTGCTGTGCTATATTTTTCTTTGTATAGCCCTGTGCTCTCGCCTTGATACCAGCTGCATTTTCCAGATTCACTAAGGAGGAGGGTAGGAAAAGTCCAGGACTGTATGACTTTGAATAAGTCAGCACCAAAGGGATGTTGCTTTATGACACATGCAGTACCCTTCCTAGTGACTAAATATAACCCTTATGACATTCCCTGTCCCAAAAGACCCAGGGGACAGAGATGCATTGTTCTTTCTGTCTCCCAAAGAACAGAACAGAGCAGATACTGGCTGGCACAGCATTACTGTTTTCAGGTACACAGTATGTTGTTTTATTGGGAAATTTCAATATTTAAATGACTCTGTTGTTAATTTCTTATATTTATCAATTCCACTTTATTAAACCTATTGTTCTGAATTTGCAGTTTTAATTTTCCAGATTCAACAAATAATTTGGTTACTGTAATCCTGCAGCAATGCGTCAGAGTACTTTTAAAAAGCAATGGTATCAAAAATTGAAGTAAAAATTTTACATAAGATTAAATAAAAAATAATTTTGATAATCTATAGAGCTAAGAAAAGGTTTTCCTTACTCGAAGTTTATTATGTTCATATGCTGAAGTAACAAACTTCCACAGTCACTGAACAAGTGTAGAAAACAGAACAGAAAAAGGTCAGTTAGTTAATAATTTTTGCATGTGAAGAGATTTATTCCAGCTTTATTTGTTCATATAAAGTATAAAAAAATCTATTAAAAAGTTCTCCTGAAAAATCTTTTAATGATTATCATTTGGCCTTCTATTCAACCTTAGTGAAACTCATTTCAGTGAACTTTTGCAAAATTCCTGCTCTCTCAAAAGCTATATTTCATGACACAATCAATCAGTTACAGCTGGGAGTTTCAATTCCACTTCCCCCCTCCTTCCCCATCTCACACTAAGTTACCACAATCAGTAGTCCTAGAAGTTTGTATCTTTTTTATTTACAAAGAACTATCTACAAGATTAGGCATAACATGGCATTTTGTAAACTGAGGAATAACTTCAAGTGGTTAAGAAAACCCACTATGGCAAAAGATTCAAGCTATGTTAGCAAAGTAAATCAGTGACAGTGTTTTCCCTGGAGAAGTACTAGTAATGTCTTTAGAGATATTACTACAGGTTGAAAACCACCAAGCTATTTTATTTAAAGAAATGAAGACACATTACTGAAGACAGTGTTTCTTCCATGAAGCTTTTCCCAGCTTTCAGCATAAATATTAACTTAAAACATTTGAGCTGAAGAACAGATCAGTTCCAGTCTAAAAGTCATTTACACTGAGCATACATAATATTTTGCTTTAGATGCGTGATGTTTGTTGCATCTGAATTTATCAAGTCTTCCTCAGAGAACATTTGCTGAGGTAATATTTGATGCTTGCCACAAATCTGAGATAAAACATTTAGCTCTAAATGCTCAATCCACCTCCAAATGAACAGACTTTCTTTTTGCAGCCAAATTATTTTGTATAAAGTGTTCATCATACTCTATGATATTACAAAAGAGCTTGAAATTCAGTCTGTATTTATAGAGATTGCTTAATGCAACATAACTTTAATAAGAAGAGAATGACTGCATGAAAAAAGCATCAACTGAAGTGAGTAATTTTTAGCAGTCTGAATCTCAAGAACTCTAAATAATGAATCACTTTGTAGCTTAATATAAAATATAGTTAATGTTAAGCTAAATGATAAAATTTAATTTTGAACATTTTTACTTTTTTGATTAAATCCTTAGCCTTCAATCTAACAGATACTAAATTTGACTGATTAGAGCAAAAGTACTTTTTCAGTGTAAACTCTTCTACAGTATACAGTTTGCTTTTTTTTGTTGATGTCAACAACTTCATATATGCATTACTATTGTGACTAAAAGTTCAAACACCAAATTTTTTTAATTTGGTAGCCTCTTGCTTAGAGGCAGCTTCTCTAACAAAAAAAAGAAAGACAATAAGACCCATATGTAACCTTTGGTCTCTAAAAAGAGGAAGATGAGAATACCATTAACAGATAGGTAATAAACAATTACACATACTATTCTATTCAACACTACAGAATATTAGTTTTAAAATAAACCAGACTCCTAATCATAGTATTTTTCAACATTTAATATTTTAAGTGCAGGACATATTTTAAAACATACATTAATCAATCATTTAGATTTAATAGTTTATTCAATAGTTACAGAACACATTTACACTACATCTTACCTGAGAGAAATGATTAAACGCTACATATTAAAAGGATTTACTGCTGACTTAAATGTCTTTTGTTTCTCAAATACCGAAAAAGAAGTAACTCACTTGTAATCACTAATTTCTTCTTCAGAAGTTAGAATATGTTTTCTCAGGATCTTCAGCTCTCCGTCTGTGATTTTCTACTGTTCTGTTCTTGGTGAACTGTTTCTGCTATTTGCTCACTTAGCTGCTCTTTAGTTGCTTTCAAGCTGGATTCCATTAGAAGAAGTTTTTCATCTTGACTGGCAAGTTCTTGGGCTGTAAGTTTAAAAAAAAAAAAAAAAAAAAGAAAGCTTTACATTGTAAGCTCAAGCCGAGTGACATTTTTGTTTTAAATGCAATGCAGTGCAACCCTCAGTAAGAGCTGGGCAAATACTGTTTTCAGGAGAAGAACATCATTCTGTTCCCAAAGCTTGAGAGGAAAATATAATATAAATACATTAATAGCTGGCTTAAGTCTCTTTCATTGTATTACAGTAAACTTAAATAAGGAAACTTGGATTCTATATTCTGCAAACATTTAAACTGCTACCAGAGCTTACTGTGCACATGCACATCCAGTATTTCGTTCCTTCTAAAGCAAACACCTACTGCCTTTGTATTTTGCAGCATAAGTCAATCTAGAATTCAAAATCACAGTTTCGAAAATAAAGCATCTTTTATACCATTTAACAATAGTAACATGCACAATTTAAGCTTGAATTCTTCAATTTCATTGTATTTTTTTCAAGAATTACAGAGCACATGCATAGTAAAAACCTGTTCTTTTCCAAGGTCATCCAATAGATGGCAATCTTTCCTTAGACCAAAAGGAACCATAGCCTTGCACTGCCAGCTCTCAGAAAAATAAGTGATTTAAGACAAAGACATTTTTCCTTTGTTCTTTGTTGACCATTTTCCTAAAAGATATATGTACATAGGCTTTAATTTAAATATTTAGCCCTTAGTATGTGCACACATGAGTTTGTGTTAGTGTGCAGGAGTATGTGTTTCTGTGCAGACACAAATCCACACACATGTATTTGTTTTTATACTCTTTCATAAATATATGGCTTTAGACATATAGGCACATGTAGTTAACAGGTCCAGGATGTCGTGGAATAAAACTAAGCAAAAAACAAGTGCTTCACAACAAGCATTTTATAACATGCAATTCCTTTATTATGCAGCATTCTAATTATTTTGAAATTTGACACCAGAAAAATATAAGAAATTAGAAATCTTTTAGTGATAGCAATTCAATAAGTATAATAACAGAGGCATTTATCTGATCATAAATTAAAACCCCTGTTTTTAATGTGCACTAATATAATATTAAAGAGTGAAAATACACCAGACTTCAATGAAGTCAGGAAACAGTATTTTCCAGGCTTAGATTGATAGAATACCTTAAAGAAAAACGTTTGTGCTCTGTTAACATGATTCTGCATTTATTGTCTTTAATATCTGACAACGTTCACCCTATGCACAGGATTTAAATTCAGCTATCATATCTTCCTTTATGAATTCAGAATATTCAGAAGATCAATTTCCTTATATAAAAAAAATTGCTTTGTTCTTTTCTAATTGACAGTAACATAACCCGACTTCTCACAAAACAGAACAGCAGTCACCATTACCATGAGTAAAAGTACAGTATATAAACTGCTTATATTTAAATCTGTGCCTGAGAAAGGTACACAGCTAACATTATCAGCTAAATGTTTAACAAGCAATAGATATCACACAGAGCTCATCCTTACTGAATTCAAGCAAATCCAAATCTTTGTGAACTAATGAGTTGAACAATTATTAGTGTCAGCACGTTTAAAAAATGTACAGCTTAAAAAACAATGTATAACTGACTTTTCTTTCATATCTAAAAAATGAACAGTAATGGTAAAGTCAAATCTCAGCTGTAATCATTCAATAATAATTATAATATATAAAAATTATATTTGCCAGTGCATTTCAAACCAATTTTTGCAATACATTTTTGAATAACTTTAGTGTGGTAGATGGTGTCACTGCAACTAATAGGACTATTTATTTGTATAACCTTATTTATCTGTGGGTTCCTAGTGTTCGATTGGGGTTTGAAATCCAAAGAAGGGTAAATATTTCACATGTAATATAAACCTCTGCCATTAAAAGTTTTCCAGTTGTTGATCTGTTTAATCATTTTTCCAGAAGACAATACTTTATATTAAAAATGAAGTTTATTTGAATTCTAGAACTTATTAAGTTTTTGTCAATTTTATGAGATAGGATTGCATGTATTATCCAGAAGCAGGTCTTTAACAATGCTTTAAAAGTTCTTAGAAGTACTTTAGAGCTGTGATCTGTTGTGTGGAGATGGACTAATCTTCCAAAATGTGTTTTATTTATATCTGCTTTGATTTGTAAACAGATCTAACAACATATTTTTTGTAATTCCATAGCTATTTAAATATACAAGAGCTGATTTATCACTTCTTTTAATAATCAGGTTTAACTCACAATGTGTCCTGGTAAAAAGGGGTTAAATTATTTTAAGTTTACCTATGCCTTGGACTTGAGCCTTGGTTGATCCCAAGCCAGAGGCGCTAGCAGCTGCATGCTTTATTTACAATCCCTTTGTCAGACTTACAACTGCCCCAGGCTATAACATAGTGTACCTAATGTTCAAACTGGCAGGTAATCTTATGTCAAACATACTTCTTTGATTTAAAGTGATCAATAGATTCTTGTAAAGAGGTAATTTCTCTGATGTTTCCACCTTGCCTTTCTTACAGGTGATTCACACAAAAGCCTGCTTATATGATGTACGAACAATAACCAGAAAGCTATAATCATGTTTTTTCAGATGTTTCCGGTGCACAACGATTTTGGATCAATACCCTGTGTAATACAATTATCTGCAATGATCTGGTTGTATTGAAAAAGAATTTGCAGCAGACCTCTAGGGGGTTTTATCCAGAAACACGTATCTGGCAATGTTGTGAATAGTGGAAGAGAAAATTAAGGGGTTGACACAGGCTGTCTATTATGTTCCAAATGACTTCATTAATATTTTATTTGGTAAAAGTAGTATATTTCAAGCTCTACTATACTGTGACTTCAAAATATTAATAATGCAATTTCCTTGTTGCATTTGCTTATTTTGAAAACTAGTTCTAGCACATATGTTCAGTGTGAAAACCAAGAGTACCAGCCAAAAATTATTTAAAGCAGTTTATTGCCCATAATGAAATTATTCCTTGTTTTTTCCATCTTGTTTTGCTTTTGTGTACACTACTCTCCTGAAAAAAAATTCCGTATGCATCAATGCACTATTGCTAAAGCTGTTAACTTATCCTTTCAGGAATTAGTCATATCGGTTTAAAAAGTCACCTAAAATATTAAGAATTATATCAAACTTGTTAAAGTTCAAATTACATTTTGCATTGCCAATGAATGAACAGGTGTTCTGGGAGAGAAATAGATGTTTCATTAAATCAATACAAGGATTATAGGATAGAAATATAACTACCAAAAAAAAAAAAATCAAACTGGTTGTGTTTTATTTTGGCTTGATGAAGTCACAATCTGTATCTGTAAATTTACCCTAGAGCCGAATATGGAACCTTTTATATTCATTTGATTGCAACAGTCACATGCCCATATGATTGAAAATTCTATTCAATTAGACTGTAAAAAATTCATATTTCTGTAATATTACTATTTTTGTACATTATTACCTGTCTTTCTGCACTGCTTATGCACACCCTGCAGTTACTGATTTAGCTGCTGAATC
The DNA here is from genome assembly GCA_013397375.1 of Toxostoma redivivum. Lineage (NCBI taxonomy): Eukaryota > Metazoa > Chordata > Aves > Passeriformes > Mimidae > Toxostoma > Toxostoma redivivum. The sequence goes on from VXBI01002690.1 coordinate 547,198, forward strand.
TCAGTTCTCAGTATGGTGGTTTCTGTCTCTGTCTGATTCTTTTCTTTCTGTGTGTCCTGGATACTGGCTTTCAGTTTCTTGACCACACTGTCAAGGTGCTCCACCTCAGCCACTTTTGCTTTGATACCTTCCCTTGTCTGCAGGAAATCGGCTTCCGACTTTCTCAGAAGGTCATCTCTTTTGCGTATTGCCTGTGAAGACAAAAAGCATTCCAAGAGGGCCTTTTATGATGTACTTTTTATACTGCATCCTGCTATTTTGAGCTATAGGATACATGAGATTATACAGCGCCTCATTAGCAATTGGGTCAAGTACCTGCATCTCCTCTAGGATCAAAAAGTTACAAGGACTTTAATTTAGAAAAGTCTGTTAAAGAAAAGATTCAGTATTACAATAAATACATCATTAATCAATACTTATAAGTTCAAAGGCAAGAAGAAATATTCCATCTAATTCTGAGAGAAAAATGGGAAATGCAGTTTGATCTAAATGAATACTTTTCCTTTAAAAAAAAAAGGAAAATGTTTGATGAATTAAAAAAAAGGAGGAGGGTACTTAATCTCCTGGTTTTAACTGCTACAGACCTCTTTCATTTGGCACTCTGGTGAATGCTGAAGGTAGATATAGCCATGGGGATATCCCAAAGGAAAAAAACTACCATGCTGTCTTTTTTCCCACCCTTTCATTGTTTAAACATCTTATTTTGTAAAACAACATTATTAGGCTCTGTTTTGTTGTTGCTCAAAGATGTCATATGCTTTAGACCTTGGATTTAGAAGAGCCCTTTTCCTTTAGACACAGTGCCATGATTTTAATTTTTATCTGCACAGTTGTTAAGTACACGCTACAAGTTTATAGGTATAAATTTCATATCAATCACTATTGAGCATTCATGACTGACTGTGCTTTATTGGCTTGATGCCACACCTTGATTCTCTATCATGCTCCATCATGCTTCTTTTAATCTGAATATTTAGTACTCTTTCATGTCTTAATTACAGCAAATTGCGCACAGTTGGCACCATTTCTTGAAATTAATCCCAGAGTACTTTGTTTCTGTCAAGCACAGTCAAAGCCTTGGAGAATAATAGTAAATGTTATTGCAGATCTAAATTTAAATGACTGTCTATGTATTTAACTTAAGCCTTTAATTATTCGTGCTGTACTGTTTTTACTTCAAATGTTAAATATTCCTTATTGAGAATGTAAAATTGTTTCAGACAGCTTGAAAACAGTGATGCTAACATGACAACAATTATTTGTATTAACATATTTTTTCAGGTGTGCAAAACATAATAGACAGGGTATAATATCCTGCTACAGTAATATGTTTCTATTTCTTTGTGTTTATTTGGTAAATAATAAAAAGGTTCTAATTACAAGGAAAAGATTGCTGGGAAGTTAATTCCCTTCTGTTGTTCTTTTTGTTTAACAAAAGATTAGACATTAAACAATCAACACTACTTCCTCATTAGTTGATTTCAAAGCTGTCTGCAGATGTCTTATACCTTGTACATCTTTCATAAACCAAATAGAAAATTAAGGGCTTGTTAATTTTTATTGTTTTCAGTATATTAGCAAAAAATCCCAAAATATTAACAGAAACAGAGTATCCTAAATGCTGTCACTGCTAATTGAAATTATACATTTGGCAGAGTTCCCAAATAAGTAGAAATAATTTCTGCTCATTGTGCATTTTATTGATAGAGATATCATGGTATTAATAAAGCCCAAACCTTTCCATCTTATGAACATTTTTTGTGCATGAGGCATCCACAGAGAAAAGTGAAAAGAGTAAATAAAACTCATATGTAAATTTCATCCCAAGAAAAAGTATGACAAGATAGATTTCTGACATTAAAAACGTATATGAATGGGTTTTACAGTTAAAACTGGCAAATGCACTTATAAAAATAGCTGCAAACTTAATGGAAGAAGTCATATTACTGTACTTATTTTATTTTTTTATCAATATTCATTTTGTCAGCATTGCTATCCCAAGCTCTAACATATCTTGGATTTAGAGACAAAACCCAGAGAAATACCTACTTACAAAATTAGTGATAAAGTATTTTTCCACAGAATTCATAACAAATGTGTATGAGGTAGTGCCTGCCCAGCTCCTTCACATTTGCAATGTGATTTCTTAAGAGATAGCTGTTTTGCTCATTCTCATAGCAAAAGCATACCTGAACTTTTTGACAATAAAGTTCCTGGCATCTCTAAGGTCTCTTTCAAGCTGTGTTATCTGCTGTTCTAGCTGAGCAAGTTCCACTTTGTGTTTCTGCTAGGGAGCTATTACATCCAGATGCAGTGACTGTAAGGTCTTGCCTAGCTTTTCAATTTCAAGAACAGACTTTTTTTTCTTTTTGGTCAAGTACATTAGCAGCTTCAGCTTTTTGTTCCTGTATGATCTACTCGCATTCTTCAGCTCTGGAGGATTTTTCATTGTATTGATTTTTCAACATCACAAGCTCATGTTTTCTATTAGAAATTATTGTGCATTATACCAGATGTCCTGATTCAGTTATCTATCATTTAACAAACATAAATTATAGCTCCATTTCCAGATTTCAAATGTTGAACATGTCTCTACTTTTGATTTGTATTTTATTTTCAGTGAACAGAATATTTGGAAAGATTTATTAAATTTATATGTAAAAGAAATTTCTCGTTTGTAATCCTAAAAAGCAGAGTTATATCTTCATTATCTGCAAAGACACAATTAGATAATAGTACTATTATTCTGACTCCAAAAAGTCTATATAACTACTTGATTAATTTTATTTAATTCTTGTTGGGTTAATTAATTTCTGTGATTATGCAATGTATTTACTTATCTTTTTTTTAAATTCAAGTGCATAAATTTTACGTGAGATATCCACTGAATTGGTATCTGCCAAATCAGCCTGAAGTTGAAATGCAGCATTCTCTTTCTCAAAATGTTTTAAAAGTACAGGCTATATTCTGATAAGTACCAATACATAAGATAAACTATTAATTAAATATGGTTAAAAATCACAATGCCAACTTCTGGTTTAAAAAATGAAACTAAATAAGTTGCCTTTTGAAGATATTCCTCGAGCCTTTGCATTTTTAGGCATATTGCTTGTAGCATTCTTTAGGAATGCCTGTTTCTTAGGGGTTTTTTTTTATGATCCCTCTGTGATAAAGACAGATCTTCAGTCAGCTGGTCAATCATTTTCAAATGTCTGATGTTACTAGGTGAGTTCAGTTATCAGGATGTCAGTGTTGTTCAGTTTTACTGGTTTGGTAGTTAAAAACCTGTCCAGTCATATATAGCAAAACATATATAAGCACAATTGCAGGTATTTAATCCTCACGTTTAGCTTTGCTCCTAATCAAACTCCAGTTACAATGAATGTAAATAAAACTTCGAATGTACCAGTTGTGGGCTCCTTAGATAAGCAATAATAATTATTTTTCTAAATCTTCAGTGATTAAATATTAAGAAGAACTGGTTTTATTATCCTGGATACTACTTTCTCTAAAATATGTATTTTTATTCATTATTTAGTAAATATAATAGGAAAAATATTAACCAAATATGTAAATGCTGTATCTTTGCTAAAACTTTTGCCATTTCACAGCTTTGTGTTTAAGACTGAGTTCTTGCCAAAAAGGGCAACGTTAAAAGAAACTCAACTAGCCATCAAATTAGCTATCCCAGTGGACTGATTTTTACGCAATTTAGAGAAGAAAACATGTTTAAAGACAACCAGAAATTACTCTAAGACTGTTTTGCTAAGTTCAACAATTGGTTTTTTTGGACAAAGGATGGACATAATTTCTATTACTTGCCTGGATTTTGGATCTTTCAAACTGGGAACACAACACTACAGAGTTTCTTAAAGTTCAGAATTACCTCAGTTGTTTTCTAGGTAACTGTTTGGCTATTTAATCAAAAACCTGTGTCACAAACACCCCTCATCTTGTAATTCCGAGATAGACAGACAGACAGACAGAAATAGATAAAGAGGGAGAAGTTTCAAGTTATTTGGCCATTTCTTTGAGATGTCATTTCTTTGAGTCCTTTTGAAATCTAACTCACTGAATTCTCTTTGTTCAGAGAGCACAGAGAGCTATGTGACAGAGAGTTTAAAAAAATAAATTTTAAGGCTAATTCCCATTTATTGTTTATTCTTCAGAAGTGAAAACGTGTTAGGATCTAAGACAGCATGTGGTATTCATTTAGCCCTTAAGGTAGTTTGAAGTTGCTTTCTGCAGCCTTAAAAAAAATCAAAACCCGCTCATGCGTATTCAAAAGATGCTCAGTTATTCCTAAAAAGTATAAAATACTATTCTTCATGTTCAAGATCATAAACTAGTATTTTTAAGCTAAAAAATGGCAATTGTATCTGTTTTATACAGAGCAATGAATTACATAAAGCATTTATTTTGTCCTATAGCTTTTCTTCTGGGTGATGTTTATTATTTAGAAACATATGGAATTTAGAACTAAACAATTTAGGTACATGAAGAATCTACTCTAGCATCTGGTAGGCTTGTTCACCAAGAAAAACGAAAATGCCTAATTTCTGATACTAATTTTTCTAGCTTTCTCTCTTCAACATTCTTGAAACACATTGCCTTCTGCTACATTAAGAGGGCCTCTAGTACTAACTTTCTACTTTTATAGTTCCTAGAGATTGTGCAAAAATGAACTCTTCTTATATTTCTACAAAGATTAATGTGACCAGATTTTTTTTGTGTCTCTCAATAAGTTAGTTCTCAGGCTTCAAATATTTCCAATAACTCTTCTGAAACTGTGAACATTTGCTGTACTATTCTTCAAAGTATCAGACAATCAATAAATAAACAGCATCCTCTGTCTTCATACAAAAACTGGTAACCTCTCTGTAACTGTATTAAATTTTTCCATAGTTATAGATTAAAAATCTTCCCAGTACTGTATCCCAACAAAAGTAAATATTAAATTACATAAAATTCAGCATATTTTCTTTCTACTATAATTTTCTAAAATTCACAACTCTGCAAGCATATTTTTGAGATCTCAACAAATCTCAAAAAAGTCTGCCAACAAAAAAAATCTAAAAATTGCCATTTAGCACTTCAGCATTTTATTTCATCTACATATGGTATAGCAATAATCTTGTTGTCTTCCAGACCACTGACAATGTACAAAAAGAGGTCCTTCTGAAAATTCACTAATGCTTCATTAAATTATATTTGCAAGTTTATCATATTTGATTTCTCAGGTCACTGTTACTGTACTTGATACATCTTACTGTGACTGTGCATAGTCAAAATAAAGGCCATATTGAAAGGCTGAAAGGAATTTTCTTGGTCTCTCTCACCTGAAGTCCTTTTTTTTGAGGCATCCTTACCTCCCCACCAATCTGCCAAGAGATTTTTATGAAACACATATTTTTGTCTGCTTCGTAGTTTCCTCACACAGATGCTTCCCTCATACTTACCAGAAGTATGAAAAACATTGTCCCAGTGGATGGACAACTAGTTGTAACACAATTAATGCTGATGATCCATGAATGTATTTCTGATAGCTTTTCAGTGATGATCTGACAAAGTGTCAGATGCTTGACAAGATGTCAAACACCCTTCCTGAACCAAATGCCCTTATCTAGATGGTATTTCAGTAAATTTGATTTTGACAGAAAACACAAAACAAAGTTTGGTTTGTATATGGAAGATGATCCAGCTAAAAATTCCCCCTGCATTTCCTTTTTTTCCACTTCTGATAGCTCCAAGTAATCTCCTTGACCTGGTTTATCCTATGGTTGAAAATACAGAAGTGTCTGAACAACATATGGAAGAAACTCAAGACAAAAAAGCTGCAAGAGAGATGAAGTAGCCTTGCCTAGAACATAACCACCACCTGGCTACTCAGAAAACAACAGCCCTATTCAGCTTCTTTTCAGACACAAACCAAATATATTTTAACCCTTACAGCTATCTGTATAATAATGGATCTTACCTTCTTCATCAATCAAAAAAAGAGAATATCACAATTCAGGTTTTTCCCCCTTAAGTTAATCATATTTTCAGAATCTTATTTTTTTCATTCTGTATATTTAACCTTATTTTTCAGCTCTTTGTAATCTCCTGTCTCTTATCACTAATTTCAATGCTTTTCAACTCTAACCAAGGTGTCTCCCAAAATAATAAATATGTCATTTTTTTATTTTAGAGGTGGGAATTTGGTACACATAGTAAAGTTTGATGAAAAAATTCCCACTTACTCTTCACTGTACTGGTCAGCCTCTATCCCTGATGAATCCAGTGACTAGATTGAAAAGAGCAGGGAAGGAAGTAATTTTGGTTTCTAAAATGGCTACAACAAATGCATAATAAATAATTATGTGTTAAATGTGGCTTATGCTCTACACACAAACAAAAGTAAAGGTAAAGAGGATTTGCAGCATTTCTGTTTGAGATGTCATAGGGAAAAAAGGAAAGAAAACATAAAAGAAAAAGCTAAATGCTTTTTTCAGATAGCTTCTTCAGGCAAAGTCAAGACAACTATTATCTTGCTTGCTATTGTCTATTGTGTCAGTGCAGCTATGCTTACTATGCAAGATGTAAATGTGGCAAAGCCTTAGTTTTCCACTCAATCTACTAAGAATTTTTAAAAATGAAAAATTAAGATAGCATTAAAATTAAAAAACTCAGATTTTTTAAATTATGTGTACTGAACTAGAACTGTATTGTTCATTCAAACTATCATCCACTAGTTTATAAATTAATAAGATAGAGCTATTAGAGCTATATCTGTATATATGAGACTTCAATTAGGTGGGGCTTTTTTGGAAGGGATTTCACATTCTAAGGGTTAATCTAAATTTTACCATGTGAATGATTTATCTGAAACTGAGTAGCAACCTAGTACTTGTAGGACCCTAAGGCTTTGGAATTATTACAAGCAAATAAATAGGATTTTTCACAGATTTGGGACAGGGGATTCTGTTAGGTATATGCTTTGAAGAACTTTCACGAAGGTCTTGTTAAACATCTTCATTAACAATCTGGATAATGGTGCAGAATGTACTCCCCGCAATTTTGCTGATAACACAGAAAAACAAGAAGTGTCTGCTACACTAGAGGGTCATGCTGCCATTCAGAGGCATTTTGACAGTCTGGAGAAACGGGATAACAAGGACACTATGAAGTTCAACCAGGGGAAGTACAAGGTCCTGCACTGAAGGAGAAATAATTTCATTTACTAGCTTATATTAGATTGTGAACATCTGGAAACCAGTTTTGCAGAAAACATCCTGGGGTTCCACCGTGGTGAACACCACTCAAACATGAGCCAGCAATGTGTCCAAGCTGCAAGAAAGGGGAATGTTGTCCTCATCTGGATTAGGCAAAGAATTGCCAGCAGGGTGAGGTAGGGGATCCTTCCCTTTAAATCCGTGCTGGTGAGGCCACACCTGGAGGACTCTGTACAGTTCTGGGATCCCCAGTAAAAAAGAGCCATGGTCATACTGGAGTGAGTCTAAAAAAGGGATACAAATATGATTTAGGAGCTGAAGCACCTCTCCTATGATGAGACAAGGGAAGGCTCAGGAGGTACTAATCAATACCTGCAAATACCTGGGAGTGTAAAGCAGACTCTTCTCAATAGCATTCAGTGGCAGGACCAGAGGCAAAGGGCACAGAGTGAAATACAAGAGGTTTCCTCTGAGCACCAGGACATTTCTTTTACTCGAAGCACTGGCACAGGTTGCCAAGGGATGTGCTGGAGTCTGCATTCCTGGAGATATTGTCTGGATGTGGTTCCGGGCAACCAGCTCTAGGCAACCTTGCTTGAGCAGAGGGATTGGACCAGATGAACTTCGGAGGTCTTTCCAACATCAATCATTATCTATTCTTCCCATACATGAGTTATGTAGTACTCTTACATGTTTGATGAAGTTTTCCATTCTTCATAGTGTCCTCAGAAGATTGCCCTGGATAGCAATGAATTCCAATTTCTTGCCCTATAGAGCCATGAAATACTAGATTTGAAAGTAATAAACATTTTTGACACACTTTGTTATTGCAGAGATAAAACTTTTCTGTTCTAGGTCTCAGAAGAAGGAAAACTTCGTCAGATTTTTGTCCTTGCTTCCCACAGAAAGCAAGTATGGCACAGGGAAGCCAGTTATCTTCAAACCAAGAACAAGATCTAACTTATCAGGAAATGAGGATTTAATGTCATGGCTCAGGTTAAATTCAATTTAGAAGAGCTCATAATTTAATCACATTAACTAGTAGAATCCAGCTGATGAAGACAGTACTCATATAGAGTTATATGCATGTAGCTTACTAACATCTTTCACTTGTATGCCTTTGCAGTGATTTCCTGTCCACTTTGCACAGAAAACTCACGTGTGAATGTGTGGTGATCAAATCACGTTAAAGACACATACTATAAAGTGTCTTTATGATAATATGTAGCATTTTTTTAATTAATATGTTTTTCTAAAACTAAATATCTTTGGGATGACTGAGCAGTCTGCTCTTTTAGAAATTTAAGGGAAAAATTCCTGTATATCTCAGTGTTTCAGTGTACATAATATGGGAATAAAATAAATTTCAAATTCTACCAATTAAATATCAAAATATGTGCTCAGGATTCTACTGAAAAATATGCATCAAGCCCCAAAAGAAATAATTATTTAGTCTAACCTTCTCTTGTTATTAATGTTTGTCCTTCCTGAGAGTTATGTATTAATATATTTATGTAACCATAGATGTTTTTCTTTCCAACTTAAACATTTCATTAAAGTATTTCTTGATTTCTCATCTTTTTATGGATTCTACAATTGTCTTGTCCTTAAATTACACTTATGATAACATGACACTTTTGTTGGAAGGTAGTAGAACTGCAGGTAGAAGCTTTGGTCCAATAATCATCGGTCTTTAAACCTCTTTTTTTAAGAACACTGGACAGCTTTTTCTAAATATGTTATATCCAAGTTTCCTCACATTGCTCAATGTACAGAAGAACATCCACATTGATAGCTTTATCAACAAAACAACAAGGGAAGACAGCATGTACAAAACAATAAAGTCATTGATGTTTTTATAAGCTAGTTTGGAGGGGCACGAGGGATCTTATTGACAATTAAACAATTTACTACCATGAGGAGATAGATGCTCTGTTACAACAACAGTTCATTTAGGACCTATTTCTCAGCAAAAATTTGATCCTTACTCTATGATAGCTGTGTTGTTCTAATCACTGTGCCCAATTGCACTCCCATGTCAGTTAATTAAAAAAAACCACCATGCTTCTGCCTCAGCACCCCAGCAAATCAAAGTTCTCAAGGCAAGATCAATGAACTTGCAATATAAGCTGTGTTGTCAACATCTATGAGGATTTCAATTTAAGAATAAGAAGACATTCATCCTTTTTCAAGTGTGTCAGTGTAAGCTCCACTCACTCTAAGTGATTGTCCAGAAGTATTGTATACAAACTGCAGAACTGAGAAATATCATTAATACAGTAAGGTACAGAAGTTAGCACTGTTTTCCACGTGTCTGCTCTGCCTAGTGTAAATTCACGGTAGCAGACAAATATTAGCAGGTTGCTACAAGTAGCATTTCTGTGCACTAGCAGAGAGTGTTTATCCCAGCAGCTAGCAGTGATGTCCAGACATGGTAGCTCAGCAGAAGGTTGGAGAAGAGATATTTTCAATAACATTGAAAAAAACATTGAAGTGCAGGATGCAGGATGCATGAATGTACCAGTTATGGGGGGAAAAAACGTCTTTTAAGAAATGTATCTCTGGAACTATTGTACCTACAGGCATATCAAGATGATTTGTTAATATTTGTGTGCATACATAATGAATGCTGCTTCCTCTCAGCACAGCAAGTATCCTTAAAAATATTAGGTTTGTATTGGAGAATCAGGAACTACTTAGAAGTAGTTCCAAGATTTCCTTTAATTGGAAAGCCTGTAAAAAAAACCAAAAGAGGACATTTTTAAAGGTCAATGAGCATCTTGGTAAATCACATAGAAGCACATGCACTGACAGAAAAGTCCCATCTAAAGAAGAGGAAGGATTTGGAATAGCATCAGTGAGACTAAAACACTCATCAATGATATTTACCCATGACCCTCCTCAGGTCAGATACTGGAAATCATCAGCAAAAAGAAAACCAAATTAAACAAATAAAAGAGCCCAGGAAGCAGAAAAGAGTAGTTCAAAATGCTTTTCAAGAGAGTATGTAGGGAAAATACACAAAAGCTCTGTATAACAGTGCTATAGTTTTAGACTAGGAGTTATTAGTGCTGCAGAGTTTATACAGAAGATCTCTGGTGCAATTTTGTGCCATTTTAGAGGCATCTAGAAATCTATCTCTATCAAGACCATAAGTCACAATCCATATTTATATAACCTACAAAGTGTTGAACAGTAAGGTACATATGATATTATAAAACAATATGAGCAGAAGCATATTTATGAAAAACTGAGAAGGAAGATACAAAAAGGATTTTAACCTTTGGTGGGTAAGTTGTTAGAATGATAATACTTTAGACAGCAAAAACATAACTTTGGTTTTTAAAACTTATTAATTTAGATTGGTGTCATGTTTCATGAAGAGGTGATTTCCCTTTCTCAAAAATTTAATCAGAATTTCGTAGCAAACTGTTAAACTTATCTAACATGAAATATTTTTGGTTAGCAGAACACGTAACAGTATCACAACCTGAAAAACAACAGAAGGTGTACTGTGTTCAGGGGCAAGTCTCCAGCTGGTTTGCTGGGCAACAGATACTGAGCTGTGAAACTCTGAAGATCTGGTTCACTTTAATAAATATCTTTAGCTCTTCATGTTCAAAAGTATTAAAATTTGTAAAATATTTATTCACTCATTAAATTTTTTGTAATAGCAAAATTTTTTCAAACTTAAAGCTTGAAAGCTTATAATTTTTAGGATCAAATAAAGGCAGAAATGCAGAAATACTCCCAAAAAACTACAGAATTTTTTATATTGATCTATCTTGAGTATAAATGTAAATAATATGTATTTATATTATATATTTATTATGCATTTAATATACATTATATATGTCTATTATGTATTTGACATCTCTTTATTTAGGGTTACCTTTTAAAAATAATTATATCCAAAGCAATACGTATAAAACATAAATACAAGTTTCTTATTTAATTCCATGTGATAATTTACAGCATGAAATAAAATTGTTCTACAAAATGTACAAGTGCTAATTATTCCCAGTAACAAGAACTAATTCTATTTGGAATTTCAAAGACATGTTATTGCAATTACACATCTGTAATATAAATCATGAAACAAATCCAGCACTTTAAGTGAACACTAAACTTCTGTTGCTTGTTCAGCAGTTCCAGTTTTCCAACTCACTAAGATCTTTTTTATACTTGCATGTGTATGTGTATCTGTGTGTGCCTTCATTAACTTGTCTCTAGTCATTTTGGGGCTTTAGGGTTTTACATTTTGCGTAAAAAGTTACTGCAAGCTAATAAATTGATTTTAGATATCTTTATTCAGATACCCTTATATCCATGGTTCTGAAGGATGGAACTGTAGTAGACTTCATTAACAATATTTCCTTACTTGAAGATATTTCCATCCATGAAATTATGCTCTCCTGTATACTTGTAATTTGCTACATATAGTTTCTTTCAAGCTCACACACCTTTTTTGCTGTTTATTAAGGTTTCTTTAATTTTTTTAAGAATGAAAATGTACAGGAGTCTTAAAAAATAAAAGAATCTATGTCAACTGTGCTTTAAAAGCTCTTGCTGAAAGTTAGAATTTCCCATAGGTTTTCAGTCCTCTCTATTTGGATAGTAATTAGACTAGGACATAATTTTTTTGGATAAAACATGCAACAAATGCACATCAGTAGCCATGCCAGCTATGCCTCAGTATATTTTCCAACTTTTTTGGCAGGACATCTGATTTGAACAGTTGAATAAACAGTAAACAAACCCTATCACACCCTAAGCTATTTCCCTGCTTCTAAGACATAACAGAAGGTGCCAAAACAATGTGTAAGGAAAAATAATTATGTCATCAGACATTTCCAAGTAAGGACACTATAATCATTAAATTGTTATTACCTTCATTTAATGTATAGCATAGCAGCATCGGTTTCAGACCAGCTTTCGCTTCAAATCTCATTATGCTGCACGTATACATACTTGAAATTGAAACACATTGGAAAATACAAACTATTTCAAAGGAAGTCCCACCCAAAATGGAGAAAGTTTTCTTAGTTGAAAGAGCCTTTTCTATGATAAGCGTAATTTTTATATGAACCTATCATAACATCTTTTTATGAAAATAACCCATAGAATCATGGAGCTATAGAATGTTTGAGTTGGAAGGGATCTCAAAGATCATCCAGTTCCAACCCTCCTGCCATGGGCAGGGATATCTTCCACTAGACTAGCTTGCTCAAAATCCCCTTCAAACGGGCCTTGAACACTTCCAGGGACGGGACATCCACAACCTCCCTGGGAAGCTTATTCCAGCATCTCACCACTCTCACAGCAATTAATTTCTTTTTAATCTTATAATTCTAAACTTCCTAAAAATATAGTCTAAACAACCCTCTTTCAATGTTTGGTTTTGGGTTTTTTTCAGCCTTTGTCACATCAGTAAATGCTCTTGTAAACCACACCTCTCCAGCTGTCTTCTAGGTGAATGTATGTTGTACACAAAGAACAAATGAAGAATATAATACCAGTCATGTATGAACCTGTTCATGCTCCAGTTGCTAATGCATTTGCTCAACTTGATTTAGTTGATCTTCCTGTTCATTGCATTTATCATGCTGCCTATATATCTAGCTAGATTTTTCCCCTTCTGGTCCAGTTTACTGACCTCAGCCTTTATAAATATTTAGATAATAAAAATAAAGATATCTAATTGCTGAGGTTCACTGGAGCAATGGGTCCATGCTTTCAAAATTTTCTTTACTGTTTAATATTTGTTCACTGTGATGCAAGCATTTTTAAGATTAAAAAAAATCTGGAACGTGCAAAATATCTCTAAAAACATTTAAATTTTTCATCTAGGTCTTTATGCAGAAAATTTTCTTACAAAAAGAAATGTTGATATTAAGAAGGTCTCCGTGGCTTCCACTTGTTTAAAAACCTAAAGCTTATTCCTAGAACACATTGAGATATTTTAGAAATTACAGTGAAATTAATGATGAAATGATTATATTTTAATTGAAATGTATGCATTTTAATTAAAAGAAATGAAAGAAAGATAATAAATGAAACGAGAAACTAAATAATATTCTATTAAATAGCAAATGAATTAACATACTTCATTGATTAAATTCACCAAAAGTGCTTACATCTTTTACTTGTTGCATCAACAATCGGAGTGTCAATCTGTTTTATGTTGAGCTTGATGGCCAAATTCTAACTGATATAAGCTAAAGCCAGGATTTCACATGAATAATTAAAGTGTACAATGGTCAGACAGGAAAGACAGGGAAAGGGAAAGCAACTACCCTAAAGCAAAGGACAGCTCTAACCGACTTCATCTTTAATTTTACTGTCAGATTAAAATTTCAAGTCGAATAGTACTGAATTGTTCAACCTCGGAAACATCACCATAAGAAGGTCAATACAATGATTTTAAGAGATGAGCAAGATGTCTGGATAAAATTGGAAAATACTGAAAATAAATTAAGAAAATTGGGTTATAAAGTAAGACAAATTACGTTCTATTCTTGTATTTTGTAGTATGCATTTAACTGCACTGCACTGCTTGGAAGATAGTGATAGATTTTAAGCACAGCCTTCTCCTGCAAAATTTACTGGTAGTGAAATACAAATATTGCCTGTTTTGAAGTAACATAACAGTTTCACTATATATTCACAGCCAGATCAACCATTGGAAGACAGTCAATATAGAGAGATACATGACATGGTTTGATTTCCTCATGAGAAAATTATACTGTCCCCAAAACTAACCAGATAATGCTTCTAACTTCAGGTGCTTTTAACAAACTAACTGGATTGAGAGAGCCTTTTTTACACAATGGTAGTATTTCTATAGGTACTATATACTAACTCAAAAGAAAATGGGAGGGAAGGAATTGACTTCCTCTTTGTCTGATGAACAAATTCTGAGCAAGTTCTGTGGATTTCTACAGCTGACTAGGAAAAATCCACCCATTGGGTGGTTTTTGCTTACCTTTATACATACTGGACAAGAATTTTCCTCTGACAAAGGGATGAAAATTAAAATTAATTAGCCTAGTGCCCAGTACATTAGTAGCAAAGGTGTTTCTTCTCTCTACCCCCTTTAAGAAAATTAGCTGGTAGTAAATAATTAATTTTAAAAGGAAGCTACAGTTTTTGGAAGGAAGAATATTTTAATACTTAGCTGGAATAATTCTGTTCTGTAAAAATGGACATGATTGAAGCATGTCATCAACGTTCATAACAGCCTTGGCAGACCCTCCTGAGAAATGAAGCAGTGCCAGAGTCTGACGTACCACTATGCAGAAACACAGAAACTAAGAAAATAAATACATTCCAAAGAAATGAAATGTTCATCCAAATAATGACAATGTTGTGTGCAAAGGCAGAAGATAATGCTTGAAAAGCACAAATTATTTCCCTGCAAATGTAAATCCTCTTTTGCTTTCTTTCCATAGCTCCTCAAAGAATAAATCTGTAACAATGGGTCTTGGCACTGTGTGCTTGAATACTGAAAACAGAAAAACAGACAAAACCACAGAAAAACAAATGTTTGTTTTCTTTCTCTTTCAAAAAAGTACAAGGTTATGAAAAAAATTGTAATAAGTTAACACAAATATCTAGAAAAGTACACAAAACTAAAAAGCTAATGCTTATGCAAAGTAAAAAAAAAATAACATACTTAACACAAATTTAAATAGAACATTGATTATGAGGTTTTTAAACTATGTGGCTTTGAAGGAGCCTGTGCTGCCTGTTGGAAATTCTGTCTATACATGTCATGTTCACCAAAACTGTAAAACCAAAGGAGTTCACTAGAGACTACAAAAATGTAGCTTTTCCCAGGTATTTCCATGAAGAAGCAGAGATAATGATTGTTAAATCTAGGATTTCCTCATATAGGCTCAACTTGGTGTTGCCTGCACTTGATAGCCTCACTCAGATCACTGATAGAGATGTTAAACAGAACTAGCCCCGAGAGAGCCCTGGGGAGCACCACTCATGACCACCACCAACCAGATGTCATTCCACTCACCACCACTCTCTGGGCCCAAATCCATCCAGTTTTGTACCCAGCAAACAGCGCGCCCATCCACAACATGAGCAGAAGTTTCTTCAGGAGAATGCTGTGGGGAATGGTGCCAAAGGCTTTATTAAGACCCAGATATACAAGATGCATGGTATTTTCCTTCATCCACTGAGTGGGTCACCTTGCCATAGAAGGAGATCTGGTTTTATTGAGCAGGACCTGCCCATGTCAACCAAGCCTGATGATCTGGTTGTCCTGTATATTCTGTGTGATGGTGCTCAAGACAATTTCCTCCATTACTACCCCTGGCAGTAAGGTCGAAATGACAGGTCTGTACTTCTCCAAACCTTCCCTTCATCCCTTCATGTAGATGGGCATCACATTTGCTAGTGTTCCTGTCCACTGAGACCTCCTTGGATAACAAGGTCTGTTGGAAAATGATTGAAAGAGGTTTCTGCCAGATCCTTCAGCACACTTAGGTGGGTCTCAAGGGAAAGCAGTTTTCCAATATTCACTGGCAAATGATAAGACATACAAATTAACATTTCTGTGACTATTTCTGAAATTTAAAAAATTACTTCAGTAACTCCTAACAAACATATACAACAAATACATTTTCAAACCTTTTTTATTTGTGAGATTACTCTAATGAATTGTTTGCTTCAGAGTTACTCTGCATGTTTATTCTCCTGCTATAAAATCAAAATATTTGCATTCTTAATTCAACACCCCCAAAGTTCAACTCTTAAAACTTATTTTTGTTGTATTTTAAAGATTTCATTGGTACTACTACCCAGGAAGTGATTTCTGAAAGAACTTTTGGTACTATTTCACTATAGTATCACCATAATGGTAGTCTTGGTAATTCATGGTTTTTTTATAAATTTAAAACTTCCTAGAAAAAAAACCAACAAAACATAACACAACAGAAATAAATTCCAGATTTCAATTTCTTGACATTCTAAATTTAAAAGAATATTTATATGGCACTTTTAAAGAAAAATCTAGACAGATTTTACCTAATATAATGCAAAAGTTTTCCCACTTCTTCTACAGTATTGGAAAAAACACAATAGATTTCAACTCCCAGCCTAAAAGTTCTTGTGTCAAAAGACTGGACACACAATATTTGAAATGCATGACAGATTAGTTTTCACCATTTAATCTGATGGAAGTCTGACTTCAAACATCACTTTATGGAAACAAATTTTATACTTTTTTGACTCTCAATTAATACAATGTAAGTAATAGAATTTTAAAAGCAAAGAAATCAGAAATTACAAGGTTATTTCCTTCTAAGTCCTTACAATTAAATATTTTTTAGGAGAGACTCATCTGGGAGTTTACCTAATTATAATCCTTTTAAATTTTCCTTTTCATTCTTATTAAAAAGTAGAGTTCATTTTCAACACTGAAATGTTCCCTGAGTAATATCTAAGAGAAAACATCCTAAAGAGTAAAAAAAATTTAGAAAATTACTTAGTGATGAAAATCTTATATCAGCCTGAATCAGTAAAATCACTTTTTTAATGTAAAAATGGGAAATTTGCTACAATCAAATATGCAATTAAATTATATGTTGCTTTTTGCTTTCGAACTTGACTCTAAATTGCTATTGAGTGATGAAACAGATGACATTGCCAGTGCCCAGTTGGCCAGCTAATAGGTGGTAACTCAATAACTTCTGATTGTCTGTTGAGATCCAAAAATTCATTATGTTGCATTTGTATTATCCAGTGTGTTTTAATTTAATTTCAAAACAAACTACTTGCACATTCTTGTTTTAGTTCAAGTTTGTATGTACACTGGCTGAGCTCTCTGAGTATGTTTACTGTATGACACTGGAAAAAAAAAAAAAGTAAAAAATATTCATATTATTTCAATCAAATTGTATTCTAATTTTTTTATTGATTTATTAAAGAATTAACTGTCAAACAATAATCTGTACATTAGGATATGTTTCAGAAACACAAGAGATAAACGCAATACTACAAAATGTTATCACACCCTTCCATGAAATGCAAGCTGGGTGCCTGCCTGCTTGCTGGCCTGGGGGCATCCACAGGGATGTCACGTGGCCAGGTCCAGTCAGAGCTCCAAGAGTCACTGGGTCACTCCCTTTTTTCCCCACATCATGTCTCAGAGCTTCTCTTCTCCTATACTTATTTCTTTTCAACCTGACTCTTCTGTTTCATAAGTCTCTGAAGTCCCTTGGTTAGCATTTAATCCAGCTAATGGTCATCTTCCTCTTCAGAATTATCAGTCTGTGGTGAATAGTCTGACTGTCCCACTCACCCATTCTCTTGCTTTCCTGCCTTTTTCAGTTGCTGTTATCCCAGCATTTTGCCAAGGTTGGGCCATGCAGGCAAACCCAGTAACATGATGTATCCCCCAGATGGCAAATTTCTTGAACAGCCCACCTGAAACAGATCAGCTTTCAGCTAAACTTGAAAGAATTTGCTGTGATTGCTATTTACACATTGAGGCTGTAATGGTAACAGACAGCAGAACTGAAATGAAACTGCTTCTGGCACTTGGACAAAAATCAGAACTGGAACTGTCAGAGTTATACACAAAGAAACAAGGAGAAAAAAAGGAATTATTAGAAATTAGTGGTACAGTGTCTACCAATAACACATCATTAGTGGGTTTTTTTAAGAAATACGGCTACCACTTAATGCTATTGTAATTAAGGGTGTTTTGACCATCATCATACTAGATAAAGATTGTTTAATTTTTGAGCTGGAAACTGATGGTTACCTAAGAATTTGTGATTATTAAGCACTAATTTTCAAAGAAAAAAAGAATCAAAAAGAGTAATAAATATAATTAGTACTTCAAGGAGAGACACCTCCATAACCTAATGGATAATTACAATATTTGAAAAATGGAAGGAAAAACTGGGATGGAAAATCGCAGAATTAAGCATATACACAGAGATTACTTAGAAGTCCACAATTAAAAAAACAGCAAAAATCATTACTTGCTCCCTTGGCTGTAATTGCAAGGTGAATTACACTGTTAAGAAATACAATGTCTAGATAGTCCTTAAGGTTAGCCAACAGTGCCATTCCCAATATCAGAGGCCTCAGGCAAAGATTGACAGGATAAGGTGGAAAACAGATAAAACATTTATACTTTATACATTCCCTGGTGACTAGCTTACTTGGTTCCCATAACTAGAAAATTCAGCAGCAAATGCTCATCTGACTCAAGAGCAGGACTAGTACGTAGATTTCTGTCCCTAGAAATGTGTGAAAGCTGACTGCAGGTAAGATGACTAGGAGAAATTTCTTGTGAGAGAGGAGTAAAATGATTCTCCCTTCTCAAGTGACAAAGAAAATGAAGACCTAGACCCCTCTCAGGGAGATCAGAGAATGAGAGTGGCTCAGAAAGCACTGTAGGAGGTTACTCCTTCACCGTAGGAGTCTTAGCTATGTTTTTTAACAAGAGTAAATATTTTTGGACATTATGTAAATTTATGCAATGCTGTCTAGGATGATGAGTACACAGTCTGTATGAGAGTGAAGTGGTGAGAAAGATCAATGAAGTCCGTAATAGATGCTGAGCCATTGGCAGGTCAGAAGTGGTAGGAGAGAAACTACAATACAGGCAGGAAAATGGAACAGAGCCTTAACTCCAAATCAACATCTATAAGCCTTTCCCCAGAACAACCTCCAGGAAGCAGAAAATATGAAATACAATACAGCTTGGAATACTATAGGCTTTCAAAGCTTCTGTGAAGGAATTAGGAGACAAACAGATGTAAGCTATCTAGCTTTTAATAGTAGCAGGTGAAGAGAATGCACAAAAGAATATAGGAATAGCAGGTCACTAGGAGGCTTGCCAGTAGAAGCGTAGAACCACTTAAGTTGGAAAAGGACCTTAAGATCATTGAGTCCAACCATTAACCTAACACTACCAAATCCACCAAGCTTGTTATCTCAACAAATCTAAAATTTTCACACACACAAAAAATGCACCAGGGAAATCTATGATTCACTGTTCATCCTACCTCAGTGAAAAATAATAATGGCCCATAGTCTGGTTAGATACTTCATAGGACTCTAGCTCTGTTGGATCTCACATTTATGTAGGTCTATGAAAGGAAGCAAATACTTTTGAATACAGGGGATGTAGTACCCTAATACTTTGCTCAAACAGGTCTAAAATAAAAGAGAAGTTAAAGGCGTTCCCTTACTCTTAGACAAAATCTGTTATATTTATGTAACACATATGTGGAGTTGATTTTTAATGGATCCTTTGTGTGATGTAAATCAAACTGGAGCCTACTATTTAATTACATCTTTCTTACCATTTATCAAAGTGAAATGGCAAATAATGCTAAGTATCTAATATCAACAAACTGATTTTGTGCCTCTACTGTGTTAAAAAAAGACGTTTACTAGTTTATAGTTAATGACTTCAAATCGGGGTAATGATCAAATACGGCATGGAGCATTGTACTCTTCATTCATAAAAAGATGCTTGCATGTTGATAAATATTTACCAGAGTAGAAAACTGCATTCCAAAAAGGCAAAAATGCTGATGTTCAGCTTGTAGAGTGCGTCTATGACAATCAGAAAGTCCCTTTTGGTACACAGCTCTGAATTAAGATAACATCAGAAGATGGAAGCCATTGCTTGTCATGGATAGCACTCTCTCACTCAAGATGATATAGCTTCCTGCTCTTCCAGCTTTTGCAATCACACATAAGATACTGACAGATAGGTTAAAAAAATGCTCTTCAGGGTGAGACCATCAAGTCCAGTTTTCTGTCTCCAACAGTGATAATAGGAGAAGCTATACAGGGAGAATGTACGAGACTGGACGCTTTCTACAGTCCATCTCCTTCACCCACATCTACAATTATTCTGCTAGAGATGTAAAAGGTAGATCTATGCTGAATGCTTTTAGTATCTATTTATGGACCTATTGTCTATGTATTAGTTTTAATCCCTTTTTACAAATTTACTGATATTCTCTGCTTCTACACAGTCTCATGACAGCAAACCCCATAAATTCACTATTTCCTTTTATCTGTTTTAAACTGGACACTTGCTGTTTGCACTGAGCAGTTTCTACTTGTGCTGCAGGATTTAATGAATAACAGTTCTGCATTCAGTTTATGCATTGTTTACAGTTGCATAAAACTCAGTTATAAACCATCATTCCTAAGTCATCTCCTCTCCAAACTGAAGAGCCAAGCCATTTTAGTCTCTCTTCACAAAGTACATTCTCCATCCTCCAAACCATTTAGTTGCCTTCACATGTACTTTCTCTAATTCCACAATATTTTCTTACTGTGACCAGAACCGTACATAGTACTGTCTAACCTACAGCACTAAAAGGTTTTCTGTTAAAATGATTGCTTCAGCAAAGAAGACAAAATCAAAAAATTGTTAAAAATAAAAGCATTTTTCCGCACTTCCTTTTAAAAATGCTTTACTGTCATTTTTCTCTCCATCTTTAGAGATAATTCAAAAAGGCTTTACTCAGTTGTGATCACTCAAACAGGAATTTCTGTGAGGCAGACCAAAGTATCTTTGTACTCAAAATCCCAGACCTTGTTTAATTGCTTATTATAAAAAGATGGGACCATGTTAACATCTTTTACTTGCATCATCTATTTACCATACTGGAATTAACACATCCCATTCCAGAAGGCCTGATGCAATGTTTAAAAGGTGAAAAAAAAAAAAAAAAAGGAGGAAGACATTTATAAGACATTTATTTCTCTTCACTCAAACACCACTCCTGAAATGCTAAGATAAAGATTTAATACTCCTCTTTGTTAATGAGCTTTCATTTCAACGTCCCAATAAAAATGCTGCCAGTTAATTTAGACAAAATAATTATTCTGTTGGGGCCATTTCCATACTCCACATTATGTAATGTACCACTGAGACAAAGAAGAGAGACAGCAGTTCAGATCTATTACATCAAACTTGGGTTTCATAACCCTGAGGGCTGTTCAGCCAGCAGATTAAATGGTAAAAGAAGAAACTACACCTACAGAAACTTATATCTCTAACATAGAAGAATGGAAAAAATTTGGTGAATTCAAATTAAGTCCATTGTTGGACTGCAAGCCATATTTTTTGGCAAGTGAATTACATCTTAATGCCTCACTGAGTTCTAACGAGTTCCTTTTAGAAGGTTAAACTGCTATGAGAAATGTGGTGAAATGTCTATCTTTTGATAACTTCCAAGCCAAACCAAAAATTTTATAATTAACTAAGGTTTAAAAATGTTCCAACTATATGTAGGGGGAAAGGATTGCCAGAGGAATTGATTTCTTGGCTGCCTAGAGGGAGAAAGTGACAGACTGATGCAAAAAGAATGGGAAAAAAATAAAAAGAAAGCTGGGATGGAGAGATCAAAAAGATCTTTAGCATACTGCCTTGTAAAACCTGAACTACAGCCCAGGATTTCTTACTATGCCCAACAACTTTTCTACTTTAGGGGTTAAGCAGTTATATACCCCTACACCACAGGGCCAAGTACCACTATATTGGTCAATCTGTATAATGTGTCAAAATTCACTATTTATAATATTCCAAAGCTTCACTTCATGAAAAGTCTTATTAACTCTAAAGATTCCAGTCCTGCTGTGGCTGTTCAGAGGAGACTCTAGCCTTCATACGTTTAGTGCTTTAATACTTGAAAATTGCATTGAAAAAAAACCTATGATGAAAGAATCTCATATTCAACCATCTGAGTCTAAGAAATGCAGCAGCTAGATCTGGTTGTGCAATGTTCCTCTGCCTCTATGTGTATTTTTAGAGTACATGACTGTCTTCCTCACACTTTTCATGCTTATTCCATGAGCAGTATGGAACCTTTGCACTGACTTGGTCCCTTTGAATGTATGCTTCCTTTCAGCATCTTATGAGAAATTTAATTGCAAACTAGAAAAGAATTGTGATCTGCATGTATTTCTCATTAGAGAAAAATTATTCTCACATTTCTGGGTGTTTTAAAGATTTTAAAGAAAAATTATAAACTTTTAGAAGATTATATTAATGTATTTTTGGGGAAAAATATTAAAATTGTTACTAGATGTTACTAAAATACCTAATTCAGAGGCACACACAGCTCCAGTCTACAAATAGGGTACATAAGTCAGTGATACAAATATACCCTGTGATACTGAAACATGTGGTCCTACAAATTACAATTCTGCTATTTTTCACGCCAGTAAATTTTATCAGCAGAAGAGCATGAGATCCAGTTTTGAATTAGCTTTTAGGCAAAACTGTAACAGAAAACTACTGCATTAACAATAGCTCACAGAAATGTAATCTGTGTAAAGCAAAATGTTAAATTCTGAAAGCGTTCAAAATTTCTATAATATTAGTATCAATAGAATGTTTAAAAATTACAATTTGCCCTTGTGCCTTTTTCAATTTAAATGCAGTGAGACCTCAAAAAAAGTTATATTTTAGAGTAAAAAAATAGTGAACTTAAATATAAAATGATAACTTTATTTTGACATTCTATCATTAGAATATTCTATCTTCCACTGTCATCTGCCTGACTACTGTCCTACAGTGATTCAGTAAAGCTGAATGAATACAAACACCTACTAGAAAACATGAAGATTGATCATAGAGAAAGACTAAAGAAACCTAAGAAAATGAGGAAACACTGAACAAGAATCAGAGAAAGAAATATGAAATAGGAAGGATTTTTCTTCCCTTCTAATGGGCAATATGCAGTATAAAATATCATTCAAATTAGTTTTTCATTGACTAATGGTAGTGGCTAGTAACAAGAAAATTGGGTCTTCCATCCAACCCTTTCAGATTTAGTATTTTCAAGAGTTGATAATAATATTACTTATTTAACATTTGATTCTGCTAGGTGCTAAGCACTATGATCATCAGTGCACTTGCATTCTTAGGTAATTTTAAGCAGGCAAGTAGCCCACATGAAAGCATCATCATGGCTTTCATAATCATATGATGAATCACATTATTGAATCCAGACAAGAATGTTCAGAACCTCGTACAATCAAGTTAAGGGCTTTACATGAAGTGAAAAGGCAATGAAGACACCCTGAAGAGTTTATAACTATCAGTTTAAGGAATATTAATGTTTTTATTCCAAAAAATCCCCCTGAATGTCTGTGAACACATTTTCTTCCATATATCATCATCTTCTGTTACTAATTCTTTGGATACTTTAGTGCTGTTATATATCTGACTTGCTCTATTTTTTATAGACTCATAAAGAAAGGCAGTTGGGTCTTGTGGGAGTGGGGGGAGAAAAGGGGGAGCAGAGGAGGAGAGGGGATGGTGGTGATAAAATGTAATTCCTCCGAACACCTGCTGAGTTTAATTGCACTACAGCTGCTGCTGATTGTAAGTGGGAAAGGGAGATATAAGGCAGAGGGGGAGGTGGTGGTGTTACTGACTGATTGGCTGTTGTTACATCCAGTTTTATTGTCTTTTTTTACCCTTTCAGTATTATTCTTACAAGTTAAAAGAGACTCTGAGTCTGAAGGATTAGGGACCTAAACCAAAGAAGAATCTTATGATCTGTGAGCAGAATGAGATGTGGTGTTTCCTGGATGAAGACATCTGAAGAGAGCATATGTGAACCTCAAGAGCAAGACTGATGATCCCAACAGACAAATTGCCACAGTATGCAGCATTCACTAGAATGAAAGGTTTATAGGTGAGATATTTAAAGAGGTCACCACGCCCAGAGTATGTGGGTCTGCAATGAAATAGAAGACAGTGCTT
Source organism: Toxostoma redivivum (assembly GCA_013397375.1). NCBI lineage: Eukaryota > Metazoa > Chordata > Aves > Passeriformes > Mimidae > Toxostoma > Toxostoma redivivum. The sequence goes on from VXBI01002690.1 coordinate 571,186, forward strand.
GAGATGAAGGAGCTGTGGTCACTCAAAAGGGATAGCAAACTATGCAGAGAAATTTTCAAGCAGGTTCTCATTCTGCAAGAACTTAAAGATAACAAATTATGGTGAGTCTGTAGCATCAAGTCATTGTGGAATAAATCCCCATTCACAAAATTAATAGAAATGGGTACTGAAAACTGGACTGCTATAATCTGATAATTGCTGGGGACAAGCTGCTTTAATACAGAGAAGCATGATGCACATTGTTGTGATTCAAAGACTTTATTTTGGAATATGTCAAAGACATGACAGAGTATTACAACTGAGTAACTCCCTGAGAAAACAAAGCAAATTGATATTATCCATCTCCCCCCATTTTGGGTTACTTTAAAAGCAGCTGCAAAGATAAAAAATGCTAATAGTGATATTAAATAACTTTTGGGAAAGTTTAGAGAGTTATCATTGAATGGTAATAGATGTGGGAGGAAGAATTTCCTTTAATTTGGAGCACAAAGTATAGGATTTTTAAATTTCAGAATTATATTAACATTAGTTAAATGTAGGAGTTCAAAATTTTAAAGAGAATTTACTTTATATGTATTTTTTACTATATAAATAAAAAACTGGCTATGTTTAAAATAAGTAATTTTCAGGAAATCTTTAGCAAAATGCAAATTCTGTAGATGGGTCTACTGCCTATTACATGGAACATGAGCTTAATTATAAGTGCCTGTGAAATAGGGTCGGTAAGAAAATTCAAGCTGGGAGGATACAAATGTTTGTGGCACATACTATAAGAACACATGTTGACGTAAAATAGTAATTAATGATCAAATTAAAAGGGAAGAGGAGAAAGATGGGATAATGTTTTCCTGGATTAAAAAGCTACAAACAATTCCTCCAATCCTGGACAAAAAGGAACCTTGAGCTGGCTTTCCCACCACTTGAAAAATTGAAACACAGAAAAGGGAGATCTTTACATCCTGTTACACAGCAAGAAAAGTCCGAAAGGCAGGACCTACTCAGCTGTTAACATTTTGCTCTCTAACATTCATTCTGCTTGGTACTTTAATATCTAGCAAACCTTCTTGACAGTGTCAGGGTCTCTTCACTTGGCATCATGTATCCAGCTTATTTTAAGTAGGCTAAGATCTCATTGGCATTACTGAAAGCCTTTGCAGTCTGAGTGTTTCCTATGTGATGTGCCTTTTTAAAATTTTCAGAAATTAGTTAATTTGCCAAGTTTGAAGACATCTTTTACTTTAAATAGGGTGTGATCTCAACTCTGATTTGACATACATGTAACAAAACATTGTTAATCAAAAAGCTGTCACTCTTTATTGCTGAACCCATCATTGTATTCATTGTTTTCATATCAGTGTCCTGACTGTAGGGTAGAAAGAGACACACAAACTGTAAAATTTTCTTTTTGAATAATATTGATTAGAATTTTCAAATTGTTTATATGCTGAACTAACTGATGAAAACTATTGAACAATTTCTATAATTCCATCTCCATTAAGATAAGTCATACTTGGAATGACTATCTGTTCTATTTTGATACAAAAATAAATTAATTAATTTTGAATTAAATTGATTTTTTAACCTACAGATGGACTACTGGGGAAATACAGAAATTGTAAATAAAACATTTTCATTTACTATTAGAAATATCAAAATTCTGGCAGTTCTCAGCTGCTATAAGGAATGAAGAAAATGTTTTTAATCAATTTGGGAACAATGTGGACTACGAAACAAAAGGTTCCATTTTTTTATATAATTCTCCAGCTTGAAGGTTTCTTGTTGAGACTAGACATAGATTATGTTTATCTGTCTCTCTGTTTGAGCAGTCTAATTATAAGCCCTCATTATGTCTTATTTTCAAGAGACACACTAGCATCACTAGTTCACGATACAAATGAAAACCTTTTTCATTTCATAACATATTAATTTTTCATGCTTGCTCCTTACAAAAGAAAAAAAAAAACAAACAAACAAAAAAAAACCCCAAAAAACACTAAAACACCTAAACCACCACCTCCACCAAAACAAACAAAATTCCCCAAACTTTGTAAGTCAAACCATACTGAGGAATACTATGAAGACCTGAGAAATCTTTTTCCCATATTGGCAAAAAGTCTACTTAAAACTTGCTGTCTTAATTGTTAAAAAAAAATTTAAAAAAGGAGACTTACATTAATAATTTATAAACACTGAGGAATGGAGATTGCACACTTTTTCTGGACAAGATGCTTTACTGCTGGACTCTCACAGAACCACAGTCACATATTCATAAAAGAATTTATGTTGAAAGGGACATTAAAGTCATATAGTTCCAACCTTCCCAGCCATAGGCAGGAAGACCTTTCACAAGGCCAAGTTGATCAAATCCCCCTCCAACCTGACCTTAAACACTTCCAGAGACTGGGGCATCTATGGCTCCCCTGGACAGCCTGTTCCAGTGTCCCATGACTGTCATAATAAATAATTTCTATTAGGTGCCTCCTAAACTGTCTCTTCTCCAGGCTGAAAAGGCCAGGGCAGGTCTAGTCTCTGACCAGTTTGGTGGCCTCCCACTGAACTTCCTGCCAGTGCAGCCCAGGATGCTGTTGGACACCTTCACTGCCAGGGCCCAGTGCTGGCTCACATCCAGCTGAGTGTGAAAAGCCACAGGTCTTTCCCAGCAGAGCCACTCCTCAAGCAGTCCATCCCCAGCCTGTATCTGTGCAAGAAATTCTTCCTTCCTAGGTGCAGAAATTAAGTCTTTGTCCTTGCTGAATATCATAAGGATTGTCTTTGTCCATTCTTTTGGCCTGTCCAAGTTCCTCTGAATGGCAACCCTTCTTGAGTGCATTGACTTGTTCACCTATTTTGGTGTCATCTGCAGACATGGTGAACAAGCACCCTATTGCTTCCTCTAGGTCGTTGATAAAGAAATTGAACAAACCAGACCTTAATATAGAACTTCATAATTCTCCAGTTCCTGATCCCCACTATCAGCCTATACATCCAGTTTTTTATCTATTTACTAGCCAGGCATCTGGACTGCAATGTCATAAGTTAAACATGAGAATATTCTAGGACACAGCGTTGCTAGCCTTCCCAAATTCAGGGTAAATTACACCTACTGCTCTTCCCTTATCCACAGATCCAGACAGTTTAGCATGGAAGATGATCAGACTGATCAGGCATGAATTACCTTCTCTAAACCATTCCAACTTTCCCTAGCATTGGTCTCCTCCTTTGTGTGACTAGAAGTGTGTTACAAGAGGACTTTCTCCATGATTTTTCTGAGGACTGAAGTTAAATTAAAATAGCCTGTAGTTCCCTGGATAATTTTAATGCTCTTGTTTGCAGATTCATGTAACATATTCTTTCTTCTAGTCTTTGAATATTTCCCCTAAATTTTATGACTTTCAAGATGACAGAGGATGATCTTGCAAGGACATCAACCAGGTCTCTCAGCGTGCTCATATGCAGTCCATCATTTCCCATGGACTTTTATGGGTTAAATTCTCTCAAGCTATCACTAACTCACCCCTTGATGATAGTTCTTGAATTCTTTCATTAATCAGAGAGACCTGGGAGACTGAGACAAGGAAAGTATAGAGTACCTAAGCTTTATATGTCTGCTGTTGCTAAATCAACCACTCCACTTAGCATTGGGCACACACTCTCCTTGTTCAGTCTTTTACAGCATAACATTATTGCCTTCAATGTCTGTCACAAGGCTGAACTCCAGCTGAATTTTGGGTTCCCTGATACTATCCCTACACTCCTTGAGGAATATTTTTAGACTCCACCATTGTATTCTGTTCCTTTTTTCTTCCCCTGTGTTCAGCTTTTAGAGGTTGGAACTCTATCAGGAAAATCCTGCTTAGCCAAACAGGTCTTATTTTGCTTAATATACAACCAGAATTTCCTTCCTTAAGTCAATATTTTTGGCAGAAGTTTCTATCTGAAAATTACCTAGGCATTAACTTGACCACAGACTATGTTATTAACTTTATTGTTTTTGATAATATACATTTAAAATGTTACTGACATAAAAGAAACAAAAATAATTAATTTATAACAAGCATCCTTAAAAGTATCCATAAACATCTTTAGAAAAGGATTAAGATTTATTTTTCCTTCTTGAATTTTTTTAATATTAAAAAGACACCAGTAGGAATTGGTGACACTTGGTTTGTTTGGGGACTTGAATTATTTTTAGCAAGGAGAATTTGCCAAGCATAGCAGAACCGGAAATAGAGTCTAATGAAATTTTGAGCTGCAATGTAGGCTAATGATACTTGAAAGTGACATGGTTATATCTCAACAGGATAGTACTGGCTTAGTCTAAATGTCAGGAGCTTGACAGGCAGGTATCATAAAGATACATGTCAGTCACCTCCAGTGCAAGAATAAGTGATGAGCATTGTCAAGAATGTCCTTCATTTTTCCTTGGCAATTAAAGCAAAGAGGGGCCCCAATGTCTTCTCTGCTGTTCCATTCACTTTCTCCTTTCTCCTATCTAAGCACTTGCTGTTTCATTCTCTTTATTAACAAAACAGTAGAGGGAAGATAAGAAATGAAGGAGAAAATAGTTGTCTTCTCACTTCAATGGGTACTGACCCTTTTTTTTGCATAGAGATGTAAAAGGAAAATGGTTAAGTTCCAGAATGCTTAAAACCTTGTTATTTCTTTCAACACTGTTCTACTTATATTTAAAGCTTAGTAACCCTGTAATACTGACTTTGGCAACAAAGTGGTGAGTTCTGGTTCATAACCTAATCCTCAACATCATTTCTACCCTGAACAGCTGAGATACATAAACCACAGAGGAAAGCCAACAGTAAGATCCTTATCAGAGAGGAGAGCAAGGTGAAAAATATGCTAGCTAGCTTCATGTGAAAACTAAAGAAACAAGACTGGGAAAAAGAAACAACCAGAAGAAATAAAGGCTAGGAAGAGGCACAGAGATGAGGACTGCCACAAACTGAGAGGTGAGAATACCAGCCAGTTGCCTGAATCAACCACCAGCTTGTTTCAGACATTATTCACCCAGTGAGAGCTTGTATGCCTGGAGCTGTGTGAAATCGGAGGCACACTGCCAGGACAGCAAGGAACTGCCTTCATTGCTGACTCCTACCTCACTTAAATGTTCCCTCCTCCTGTTGTCTCACAAGGGAATAGGTAGCTATGACAGTGGATTACTGCCAAAGCCAAGGTGTATGCATCACCCTGGCAAACTGTGATTCATTATAGCTAGGAGCAGGATGCACAGTAGATGAGCAGCATTATTCCTAGCCAGAGCTACTCGCTGGCTGGTAATGAGAACAGCGCCTTAGGGGAACTCAGCTGATTTTCCAGTTTCTGCACCAGGCTGATTCCTTCCTACGCTGCCAACTACAGGCAAAGAGATGATTCTTGCTCCCATGACTTCATGCTTGATTTAACCCACAAACCAATGTGCCCCAAGGCTCTCCAAGTTTGGCTTACCAACTGTTCTTGCAATTACACATAACGTGTTCCAATGTTTCTGTTTTCTCAAAGCCAGGAAAAAGAAACCTCCACAGAGCCCATCCACTCAAACAAGCCTATCACACAGATAAACATGATCTCACTGAAAAAAGCAAAGGAGGCATCTAGCCCTACAGACACAAGTCTTAGAATGTAAACAGACCCCTGCCTGCCAATTTATCCTTACAGGAACGTTTCTCCAGCATAGACCCTTGCCAACAAATAGAAAAATTAAGGTGCTTTACAACAAGCAACCAAAGCCTGTAAGCATCAACAGTGTTCAGTGGCCTGAAAGGCTTTAACTGCTGGGACAGTCTTTCCAATTCTATTATCCACATCTGAGACACATTTTACATGCTCCTTTTCAAATATCCAATGAAAAACAAAGGACAGTTAAAAATTGGGTAGATTTTTCATGCACCCGACCATCAGCTCATTTTGGCTTATTCTGTAGATATTTTGCACTTGCTTAAGCAATAGTTTAAGAGTTTTTTTGGTTTATGAACCAAAGTAAGGTTATCATGGGTCATGATAGCAAAAGATCAATAGCAAAAAATCACATTTGCAATGACATCATGTCAGTTGGTCTTTGATCATCAATGAAAACATTTAACAGTTATTAAAATTTCTTGGAACATTTTTGGCCAGAGAGCCCACTTTAAACTTGGTGTTCCATTAACATTCACTGGAATTCAATTATAAGTGCACTCTGCAGCCTGAGAAGCAGAAAGGATAGGAAAAAAGAGATGTAGCATACCCAATTCAACAGGATATACCATATTTATGAAACCATGAATAAATACTGAGGGTTTACAGTCTTATGACAAATAGCATCCCTTTCCTTAATTTTGGTGTTCAGCATTTTCTTTGTGGATATGTCAAGTCAATTTATTCTTGCCAAAGTACTTGGAGAAAACTAATATCTCTCAGGCCTTGTTTTTTCCTATGGTTGTATTAATTCCAAAGAAATCTGCTGGTAGTAACATACTCTGCGAGTCTGAAATTAATTCTGGATAGCTTTGTGTGAAACTTACCTTCCTCCTGCTGTATTTCTTACAGTACTGCTGGACACTTCACACCTACTATATGGCTTCTGATATACAATTCTGTTTTCCAGATTTTGAATCAAAAATTCTTGACTTTGAAATACTTCAGAGCAAGCACTTCTTGCTTGCTGAATGAATACTTTTGTCATCACTAAGCATTTCACCAGCTGCCTATTGACAAACAATTGACAACTACTCATGACCACTTAACAAGATTGGTTAATGAGAATATTTTGCTATTGCTCCTACAGATTTACAATCACACTCTGATTTGATTAGTTGCACTGATAAGAGAAATTCCTATTTCTTAGAGATAAGCATTCCAACTGAGTAAAAGAAACCCTACAACTCAACAAGAGCAAAAATGTAGTAGTAACTTGAATTGTAGTAAGAGGACAGGAAGAAATTGTATAAGGTTTCTTATTGAATAAATAAATAAACCCTTTAAAGAAAAGAAGATATAACTTAGAAATAAATTAATTCCTCTGTAAAGTAGGAAAGCTTGTTGTTCTTGACACTCTCAAAATAGGTGACCGTGAATGAATGAAGACTATTATGTTGTGAAATTATACCCAAGGTAAATAAATGTGGAAGGCAAGTAGTGGGGAACCTAAAATTAAATTCCAAATGTCTTCAGTAACCAAGTAGTAGAAGAGACAATTTTTTTCACAATGAAATTACCTTGAATATGGCTGGAATTTGAAGTCAGGAACTTCATGCAGGGGTTGCAATTATCTCAACAGGTTCCAATAACTGTGTTTGAGATTTAGTTGAGTTTTCATAACACAATATTGTCACAACTTTGAAAAGAAATTAGGAGATTTCCATGATAGTGTCTTGCCTTTTTGCTCAAGAGTAACGTATATTTCCTTTGCTCTCATTCTCTCTGCTGTCTTTTACCCTGGAAACATTCTTTAATCCTTGCAATCTTTTAAAATAAATGGATATGCTGAGATCTCATGAGTCTTCTATATACTCAATAAAAATTCTGGAACTTGGTTTAAAAGAAACTTAGGTGGAATTTTCAAGATGCAGTCCTTCTCCTGATGAAACTTACTAGAATTTCTTTCACTTCTTTTAGGGGTCATTGTTTTAGCTTTATTTCCATAATAAATATCCTCATGTTATGATGGTTCTTCTTAAGAGAGGTATGAACAGTGCACCTGTTTCCTTGTTTAATTGCTAGAAGAAGAGTCTTGTTCTAAGCATAGATTACCTAAGGGACATCTCCATTCAAACAGTACCATATGCAAATGAATTCATAATCAATTTATGTTATTATTGAATTTTTTATACCTAGTATCTATCATTTTCTATGATTATATATCATCTTTTTTCTAATGTTGCCTGTTAGACTGTTGTCAAACAAAATGTTTCTTCTGTGCCCTACTTCATTACTTCCATTCACAGTTCTCCTTATCCTGATTAATAGGTGTTCTACCTGCTTTTCTGTAGTAGAAGAGATGACAGAAGGTTATGGATCTCTATCCTAAGTGGCTGTATCTTCTTTCCAGCCTGATGCCCTATATTGTCAAAAAAAATATATATATATGTATATACATAAAATATTTAAATCTTAACTGGATTATGCATGCTATTTTCTTATAAGTTTAGACCACTTACATTAAATTTGTGGTCACTGAGAAATAATTAAACAGTCCACGTCTCATCACAAAAATATTCATCTATTCACGGACAGGTATAACAGCATAATAGTGAAGTTCGTAAACCATCTTTAGTAACAAGATTTTTAGTTGCCAATATCAAATCCTTTCACAAACTACTTCCTGTATCAAGGTCTCTTGCCAGGGTAATGAGATGCTCCATCATGAAGTTATATATAATTCTGTCAAAATAATCTTAGAAAGTATATAATTTTGAATCATTGTTGGAAGGAGAGACATGAGCAACTGCAAATGTGTTCTTCTAAACTGGGAATGTAATACAGAATTAAATGCAAATGACTACATTAATGCAACATTATGATTGAGATATGACACAAACAAATGTCATTAAATTCCAAATATGGTTCCCACAGCAATTGTAATTCTGCTGCTTTGCACTTTCTGTACGTATTATATTGTATTTCTGTGCCATATACTGTGTAGTATTAACTTCACTGTATTTTCGTTTATTTGCACTGTGACTGAGTAATGGTTGTTCTGGGAACACAAACTGAGTTTCTATTTTTCTTAATGTAAAATCTTCACAATAATCTTGCCATTTTTTTCTATTTTTAATTTCTTTTGTTTTTGCTGGTTTGCTCATTTGTTTGTTTGTTTTTTTAAAGAAGATAGTATATGCATAGTATATGTGTATATGGCCTGGCTAGAAACTATTGCTTTTGCAGGTAAGTATGTTTTGGAGCTATACTCCTAGCCATGAATATGCTTAAATAAATTTTATTTCACTGGATATTAGTCAGCTTGATTTTTTTTTTTTTCACTTTTGGCCTTTTCCTTTCCAATATCACAGCTTGAGCGTTAGTTTCAAACCAAGAAGACAATAGGAAGGGGAGACCTCAATGCTGTCTGCAACTTCCTCGTGAGGGGAAGTTGGTTCAGCAACTGCTTTGAAACTGAATGTACCTCATCAAAATTTAGGGTTGTTTTCTGAAATTTTTAAATACCCATTTTCAACACTTTTGCTGTATATATGCCCATTATATCTCAATGTAATTAAGCAGTCTTAGGAAATGTTTCCAAACATCTGCTCATGTGGACTATAATTCTGTTTGATTTCATTTTGGTGAAATTCCTGAAATTCAAGCTCATGTTAATGCTGTTTTATACATAGAAGAGCACATAATAGACAATATTTGCCCTGGAGTGCTTCCCTAAAATGTCCTGAAATGCTTCTTCCTGTTTTTCCATTTCAGAGCTTACCTATGAAGAAAGTGAGAGAGAGAGAAAAAAAGTGTTTCTCAAACTGTGTTAACTTGTGATTTACACTAGTCTAAGTGTATAAACACCTCAGTGTAAAGTGCAAGTAACAAATAAGCAAGTAAGTAATATGCAGATAAAACAAGTCATAAGATTTTGAAGAAGACAGCATAGCATAGTTTTGAAAACAAGTTACTGAGATATTATCAATGTCACTTTGGTTTAACAATTTGAGATTCTGATAATTGTTTTAATAATTCTGTTCTGAATAGCTTTTCAAATCCAATAAAATTACCTATGCTTTATTTCAAATTGTTGCCCATGGCAGACCTTGAATAATATTTCTAAAGGAAATTAATGAGATATTATGTATTATTTAAATAAATAATTAAGTTCAGTTGAAAGCAAACCTATCTTTCAGCACTAAAAGTAGTAATAGATTCTTCTAAGCTGATAGAATTGTGTTGTATGTTCTAACATCTTTGATTAGATACAGCAAGTGGGCTACGATACTATAAAATACACACCTGCATTCTCCCTATGTAAGTTTACATTTCTGTTCCAAAACTCATCTCAGTCTGTTATAATGCTCTATTTCAAAGGGATATTTTTATTTCTTTAATGAAGATATGCCATTATTTTGCAATGTTTGCACATATTTGGAGTTTTTTCCTTTGTTTTCTCTATATTTCTATGCTCAAGTACAACTGAAGTTAGCAAAAGGATTACCTGCTCATAATGCAGAGTATTGGACAGGTCCAGCAACAGTTCTTTTCTAGAATTTCAAGTTCCTTTGTTTTGTGTAACAAATGGGAGGAATAAATTCATGTATGTGGAAAAGGCAAACAATATTTAGGACTTTTCAATATATAGGTGAAATAGTAGCTTGACACCATTATTTTCACTCAGTATAAAAATAATAACAGTGAAATTCTTACTTCACACAAGTACCACTGGAATCAAAGTTTATGTGACCAAAAAACAAGTTCTGTTTATACACAAAAACTCCTGTGGATTAAAGCTGAATCCTGTAAGGTGGTATGTGTTCTAAGAACACAATTTTCCTACATACCTTGAGAGACCAAGATGAAAACAGACTGATATTTAATCCTTGCAAAATAAATATGAAACAAAAATACGGTGTAACATTTGGATTTGCATCAATATCAAATCAAAACAGCAGCCATTCAGAGCCATACATCTGTAAGCACTGTAGCATTATAATACATTTTGTAAAGAAAAAATAGAATACATATTAAAAAATTAGAAAAATTAATGCAATAAAAATATCAAAACTTAAAATATGCATTGAAACAGATACAGCATTTTAAAAGCATTTACTTCATGTAAATGAGATATTGGTGTCAACATACATTTAAAAATGAATGAGCTGCTCAGGAGATGCAAACACAAATGCACCTTGTGCGCTATAAAAGGTTTCAATTTTGCTATTTTCTAAACACAGAAAAATGTATCCCCCCCATTCAGAATATTGAATGTCTTATGAAAAGTGAAAGGTCATTTGTAACTGTCCAAAGGATTGATGGAGTTGAGATACCTCCTTGACCTTCACCCTGCACTCATAAAGAACAGTCTCAGATGACAGAGCATCAGGCAAGATTTCAGAAAATGTCTTTTCTTATTTTATATTGCATAGCAGGCTTGTTACCTGATATTTTTCATAATTGTATGTCAAGGTTTAATTACTTCATGTCTTCCCTCATTAAAAGGAAACTGTCATCTAATACCATTCAGCTATGTTTGTGATTTGCACTAATTCAAGCATTTCTGTCTGCTTTTTGCCATTGTTTTCCATCTCAACTTCTACAATAATTGCTTTGGAGGCCTACACAAACAATGTCAAGGTCAAGCCTTACAAATACAAAAATTCTTTTCCAATTACTTATTGCCAGTTAAGGATGCACATTATAAAAACTGGTTCAGAGGAGTTTTCTTCATATTCTAATCTTCACATAATGCAAGTTGGAATTAAAGCTTAAGTTAAGATGTTTAAACCACAAACTTCAAAAAGACTTGTGGAAACATGAAGTATATCAGATTTTAATCATGTTACCACATTTTCAATCATGTAGTGTATTAGGGAAAGCATATATAAAATATACTATTAACCATGTGCAGGAAGTAAAATAAAATGTACTCAATGTTAAATCCTTTTGTTGTTATATTTTTTCATCCTACCAACAGGGAAAGTCAAGGACATATAGCTTAATGGTCCACTTACCAAGAAACAAGAAGGCAAAGAATTCATTTATCAAGCTTCAGTATAAAGTGTCACTATCCCTACTTCCCTGCAGAAAGCTTGAGAGTGCTGGGCAGCAAAAGAGTGACACGAGAAGAAAGATGCACAAAGAAAAAAAAAAGTGCATTTCCTAAACATGATGGGAATATACTGGGATAAAATAGATAATGATAGAAAAAAAAAAAACAACAAAACAAACCCTGAGAGTGACTACTGGTCCTCTGCTAATTATTTTCTCATTCATAGAGGTATTAACATGAATATTGTACATTGTCTAAATAAAAAAAAAAATACTGTTTTGGAGAACTCAAGCTGACTACACTGAAAAGTCAGAGGTTTAAATTTTATTTGGTATGTTACTTATTCTTGGAACATAATGAAAACTACCACAATGTTGCCTGGCTGCAGAAGTACTGGATCCACCAGCTGCAAAACCAAACTCATGCTTATCAATTGTTGTTTAGCAGTTTTTCAAATGCTAAATCCTTCCCCTTTTTCCATGCCAAAATGTTTCCCTGACACTGCCATAAAAAGATATGTCATGTTCAGTTTTAAGAAAATCTCCCAAACTCATTATAATGTAGATTTAACTTTCTTGTATATGGACCACAATACCACATGGTTTCATGAAAAGCCTTTTTAGAAATCGGGTTTTTTTCATTACTTTGTTCACTTTGTTGTATTTTAAACAAATTAGTATGTAATTTTTAGATCGATCTTCTACATTGCAAGAAACAGATTTAATTCCTTCTTTTCACTCAAGAAACTAAAACCAGCTTCTTCAATCTCTCATCCTTGGCTATGAACCAATAATCTCTGGTGGAGGACAGAATTTGAACATCATCTGATTTGTGAGAGAGTAATTCTGAATGGTTACTTAATTCCAGCAAAACTTACTCAAATCTTTGTTGTAATTCTCAAAAAGTTTAAAAAACCAAAAGAATTTCTGAAAGCAAATATTGGTTTATTTCAGGAAGACACAGGACAATGAACTGTTCAGGATGAACTCTTTGCTTAGCTTTTCAAATATAGCTCAGCTGCTAGGTCACTAAAAATGAACAGGTAGAAGAAGCTGCTGGAGTATTTCAGTCAGTGAAAGAAAAATCATCTAAAATCCCCCCACATTAACAAAGAAGCAGAAATTACTGTAATGACTGGGGAGAGGGAGAGAAGGGGGGGAAGAAAAAAAGAAAAATCTAAACAGTAGCAGTTTCTGCAAGAGCATACAATATGTTCACATTAGCAGGAAAAGCAGTATGTATTAATATATGTATGGTCTAGGAAAATTATTTGGATCCACAATGTCCAGGAGTCTAAACAAGAGAATCTGCTATTGCTGTACATTATCCCCAATCCCTGTGTTGCTGACTGAAAATGTCTGCAGGTTTTCTTCTTTATTTTTTTTTTTACAGACATACTTTGTACTTCCAGGATTTTAACTGGCTTTTAGTCAAGTCCAAAAAGATTGCTATATGGAATCCCATTTATAAATATCTGAAATATAAAAATTTTTGTTTACTCTGTCTTTTTGATCAGATGGATGGAACCAGATAAAGGTGACATATTTTATTTTTTTCCTCAGTCATGTATGGAAATTATGACTTTTTATTATCTGTGGACAAATGTTTTGACTTAAAGAACAGATTATTTTTTTTATTATCTTTTGTCATTGGCTATGAAATCGCAGTTAATAAGTTTCACAGATTGCAATAATACCCTTGAGAACCTGTGTGCTATCCGTCAAACATGTAATTTTAAGGTCTAATAATATGCAATATGTTTACATAAGTTATTGAAGCGCAGTTCTTTCCCAGCATAGGTATTTATTAAAAATGCTAGAAGTGTAGCATCTCAAAGCTAGTAGAATTTAGTATTTTTTAAAAATACAAATATAAATGATAGAGGATAAATTTATTCAACATATGCAGCAAAATATGCTTCTGTTATGTAAGAAAACTGTGGAGACTGCCATTACTGCAAGATTTTAAGGACATACAACATCATCAGAACAGATCTAAAACTTTTTAAAGTCAAGAGAGGCTTTGGAGAGTTTTGTGCAGTGTCTATTAGAAAAATATTTAACTGGATAACATGTGTGGATGAGTGTATTTGCAGAGGACTTGTAAATATTATTTCGTAATAAATTATTTTGGCTTTTATGATGAACTTAAATGTTTTGCATTTTTTATCTTTTTTTAGATAGACTGTGGATCTCTAGAGCTGAGAAAATGTACCTTTACAGCAGAACTCAATATCACTGAATCCTTCAATTCCATAAAACAAAATAACATGTTAGTGTGAGATAATGGCTTTTCTATTTTATGCTACAATACTAGGAAATATAAGATTAAATTGATGTTTATTCACTACTATGCCTCTTAATACACTACAAATATAAACACTGTCAGTAGCATGATAAACAATTAGCAGTTTTTAACTTTATATGCTGTTTTCCATACTTAAAAAAAAAATTAAAAATACTTATTTTGAATACCTTCAATGCTAACTGAACTAGCCCTATTAACTATTACAGAAGTAATTTTCTTTTAATTTTATTTGTCCTTCCAGTACTCATGAAAAGAGTTGGCTTGGGCTTCCCAGAACTGTGGTAAGGCTGAGTTTTATTATCAAATGGATGGGGCAGTATGGGAGAAGGGTGAGAATGTGAATCAACCTTAAGAAAATAGTAGAGGGGTAGGGAAAAGAGCTCTGGTGACTCCATTAGTGGTTTTGTCAAGCAGAAGAAAGAAATGGAGGCAGAATTCCCTGCTTCTGCATCCACTGTTCATCAGATGCTGTCCTCATTCCTGTACAATCCCATTAACCCTTTGCTGCATCTACCACTTAGCTGAATTTACAAAGTGTTGACCTAAGTAAACTCAAGATCATTTTGCTATGCACTTTCATTTTTCTAAGCATAAGAGCAATGCTTATTCCAGCCTTACAGAAATTTGAAAATTATTACATAAAATACTATATGATTGCTCATTTAAAAAAATTATGTGTGATACCTTTTTATCACCAATATAATGTAAGGATAACAAGGAAATGTCCAAAATGTTTGCCTCATGCTTACTCACAATCCTTTTGGCTAGTAAAAGCAAAATAAGTAATACATACCAAACCTATCTGTTTTCAAGAGAACAGTTTCTTCTATAATACTACCCTTAATCTTAGTTTAGCCTTAAACAGACAAAAGTACATATGAGCTTGTGAACTACACCTGTTGGCATTTTATCTTCTAATGCAGATAATATGCCTTATTTTACTAGTTAAGATTACATCTTTTTTTACATTGCAGTATCTTGCAAATTTTACTGTTGCTAAATTTAGTTTTCAAAATGTCTTGAAAATCCCCTGGAGCTTTATGGATGTCTTCTAAGGATTCTTGATGTAACACATCCTTATTACCTCATTTGCAGACTTTTCATATTTAACATACTAGCCATAAAATTAATTGTTGCTCCACTCCACTAACAGTGATGGTAGAATTTTTAGTTTCTTTAATGTTGGCCATTACACATTTATTTCCCTAATATATTATAAGATGAAAAGTAACAGTAAGCAGCATTTGCCAATTCTGTATAGCTGTGTTGGAAAACTATCACCTTGAAACTACATTAATCCTGAGCTGGAAGAGTCATCTCTAGGTACAGGAGGGTAGCCCATTTTCTTTGATCATTTATATCTCTGAAATGATTAGCAAGGATGCTAATTAGAGACAATGTTTATCATTGTAGCTTAACTTGTGATGTTTACACCTTCCTAGTAGAAGCCAGACAGAAAAAAATTTCTCTTCCCTTACAATTGCTCATTTGTATCTACACCAAGATCAAAAGATTTGGATATGTACTCGGTTCATCTGGCTCAGAACACTTCCTTCAGTATCAGCCTGTTCTGAATCCTTCATAAATGTTTGCAAAAGCATTTAAAGACAACTGTGAAATGTTTCCATTAAATCTCAATGGAATATTAAATTATTAGCTAATGCCATTAATTCTAACATTATATATTTCGTTCGTATACAGTGTAACAAGGTAAGAAGGAAAATGTGTAAATCCAGGAACATTTTGCTATAGGTGCTATCATACACACCTTTATATGCAAATAATATTTTCCTAGATCAGTATAAATCTATGTCCTCAGTTTCAACCTCAATGTTTTGGTAGACCATCACTGAAAGAAAATTTTCCAAAAGCCAGTTCAGAAAAACAAGCTGAATTTATCTAATAAGATAAAGTACATTACAGTATACTGCCTCATTATGGACAGAGTGTAGATCAAACTGCAGAATGCCATAAATGAACTTTAACTGAATAAAAATCCATGTGTTTGTATACTTACACAATTATAAGTATTTAATCAAACAGACAGGAAAAAATGTTACCAACAGTACTTATTTTCTAAGCACAACCATAGAAGACTAAGGGCATTCTATTTGATCCATTTTGTAGAGCCTAGTCCATGGTTTCCTGGTTTTGTTAAGATCTAAATGGGCTTATGTATTTATTTTCAATTTAAACACAAACCTCATACTTGAAACTTTGTTGGGAAGGTGTAAAGACATTCCTTTTCTCTATTAGAGTTTGCACCAGATTGCACCTGCAAATGGATACTGGGCAAAGCAAATTCCACAAATTTGGCTCAAGGAAGTTCCACTTGGAACTTAACAGTATTTAACAGGATGAAGTTCTAATAAGCAACCTTCAAGAAACTTGAGGCTCAGGTTATTTTTTCTGATTGCTTATAAATATTCTTTCTGTATTCATATGAATTATAATTAATAAAATGTAATTATTGGTATTATATTAAGATTATTGTAATTTTATTTGTAATGCATTTAATTTATATATTTAATGCCCATGAAACTTTGAAAAAGACTAACACATTTAAAACTAGGAGTTAAAATAAAATGGCACAAACTTCTCTTTGAGGGTTACTACATCCTCCAACAATTTCTCTGATATTAGAGGCTCTTGCAAGGTTTCCTATTACTTGTTACATATTACATACAGACATGTCTCCAAAATAGCAGGATTACCCAACTCCAGAATTTCAAGACTCTAAAGCTCTAGAGGTGATGGACTAAAAAAGGACTAAAATTAAGATGTGTACCTAAGCTTTTTAAACCCATTTAAACCCAACCTTGAGAAAAAGGAATACAGAAATAAAAACAATATTTGCTGGGAAATAAAACGTTGGCTAGGAAAAGTTAGTTCAATGTCTTGAAAAAGCCAAGAAAACAAAGAGTTTGGGAAGTATTAGAAGCAATGTTTCATTTCCCATAGATCTGTGCCCTATGGCAGGTAAACCTTGGTGTCTAACATGCTATGGTCTTGCCCTTGTTTTTTCTACTTAAGTGCCGATTTGCAAGAAAACTGAAAGAATGCAGCACTGAGACCTTATTTTTGACTAATCCATCAAATTCCTATTAAACCAGTTAGCATCCAGTGATATCAAGTCATTAATATTTAACTAGAGACTTTATGCTACATGAAAAGCTATATACTACCTGTATAGTATCATACATTCAATTTTTTCTCCTTTAAAAGAATAATAAATATTCCTTAATGCCTAATTCTGTATCTAATAATAATGGAATTTAAACTCCAAGGGCTTCCCACAACATTCTGGCCTTCAGTTTAAAAATATTTAACTTTTTTTCTTATTTCTAAAGTTGTCTGGTAGTATTAAGAAGTTAGCATACTCATTCAAAACTAAATTAAAGTAAAATTCAAATCCTATGTACATAACTTATTGCTATATATAAGACAGTCTGTATGGCAAATATTTTTCCTTGAATGAATAGCTTTTGTAACCTGTCTTTTTCTTAATCAGGTACATGACTCTCTGTAAACTTTCTTTGCTTTCTAAGGCAAACATAAGTAATAATTTCTGTAAAGGTCTTGAGTCCCTCCAACATCTGGTTTTGGTTTACTATAAAAACTGTGTCTCTGATCTCATGTGTTGAACTACTGTATGTTTGCCACTGTCTATTTCCTGTGAAAAAATACACTGAACAATAATAGCTTTTGTTCCTAACCTTCCAGCCACTAGAGCAGCTGAACAAATAATTTTTGTGCTTTCATTTGAAGTAATTTATTCCATGTATATGTTTGTGTAGGGTCATTTGGGTTATTGGATGTTTCATCATTTAAAAATCAAATATCAGAAATTTAAATTACTGAAAACTATGTCTAATATTTTCCTTATGCTTTTACCAATCCTTTTGACAAAATTTCCTTCCAAGGTATCTTCAAGTCTATATATTTTTGTGTGAGTGGAGGAAACTAAAAAAAGTAGCTATTAGAAAAGTTATAAAGAGCCATAAGCATTGCAAATAATCCTATTCAATAATGAATCACAGGTGTCAGCTTTTAGTTCTGCTTAGATATTGATAATCTTGTATGTTATCTACATTATGATTAGCATATCATAAGATCAAATTGCAAAATTCAAATACTGAATTCTTCCATAAATCATAGAGAACATATATTTTTATCTGTGTGTACACACAAACACTTAAGAAACTTCTGCTCATTCCTTCAGACTGCAGGAAAAGACTTGGCCCTTGCAACTGCTCAAGCCTGCAAATGTCATTGGCTTCCTCATTATTTTCTGCCCCTCCTCTGCCAAAGCCTTTCATTTGCATTGTGCAGATGCACAATCCTCATCTTTTCAACAGAAACTTTTACAGTCATGATGCATTCTGTGTCTATGCACTATTTCATGACTTGCCTTTCTTCCAACGTCCCACATTTTTATCAAGTCATGGAGTCTTATGGAGCAATTTTACAAGTAATTAATTTGCTATATGTTATTAAATTACATGACATGTCTGGTTCTGCTATGTCTTTGTCCTTTTCTTATTAAAATTTTTATTTAATCCAATGCAAAGTTGGAGTTGCACCCAAATTGTTAGGTCAAGTTCCCAGGTTAATTAGCAGCTTAAATTCTAAGTTTTTTATCATTTTCAATGTCAGTTCTGGATAGCTCCATCCCACCTTAAATCTAAATAACTTTTTTAAACTATGAAATTCACAATTTTATTTCTAAGTCCTATGTACATTGTAGATTATATTGTCCTATTTTAAAGTTCCTATTTATTTATATTTTGGTTGCATTTAATGTGTAAGAATTGCATTCTATTTACTTTTTTTATATAGTTTACATTCTACACTTTATCTTCATTCAGAAAAAATAAAACAAATATTTGAATTTTATGTCATATCCATAATAATCTATGTCTAATTTGGAAGATAAACATCATATTCCTATTTGTTTATTTATTACCTGATTGTCATTTCCTCATGTCTTTAAATAAGGCTATTGGCATACAGTCTCTTAGCTATTCAGAATTTTACACCTTTGTAGCTCACATTTAAAATGAAAAATATAAGAAAAGCATTCTTTAAGACAAGCTAGAAGGGGCTAATTTTTTACTCAACTTTGCAACTCTCATTTCAATTTTTGCTATAACTGTGGTAGAGTAATACAGACTCCTTACTGTGTTTTAAATTAACATAAAGGAGCAGAGTTGCATGTAATGCATCTGAAGATTCCACTATCTCAGGACACTATTTTCTTAAAAAATTATATTGAATCACAGATACCTTTAATGTTAATGAAAATCCTAAAGACATTTCTAATTAAAGGTGAGAGTAGCAGGAAAAATAATCCATGATGGATTAAAGATGGAATTTGCTTAGTTTCTAAGCTGTATTTTAAGACATCTGCAACATCAAGGAGTCATGCAACAACTTAAGATGTGACTTTCAGGGTAATTTCCTAAAGTAAGGAAAATGCATACCAATAATTTAAAAATACCCACCACTTCTCGTTTTTTGCCTTGATTGAAAACTTTTGAATATTGAAGATATTTATTTTACAAACTGTAGACAAATTTCAGCCAGTTTCATCTGAAATACTCACTCTTGCCTGGCAAATTGACTGTGTGCTAACGTCACAAAGGACAACTTGAAAACACATTCAGTACTCAGTTGACACAGCCAAGATCAAGGGTTATGATATCAGGAATTAAAAATAGCACTTTTTTTTTCCTCAAAGTCACTACATTATTTGCAGAAGTCTTCATATTTTTAGCATCTCACACTATTCAGAATACAGTCACAACTCAACCTTTAAGCATTTTAGAGTTGTCTTCCTTTCTCTGAAAATTGTGTTCTAATAATTCAACCTTTAAACATAAACATTTATTTTTTCACTGATATTGGTGAACAAAAAGCATATACTGGTATTACTTCAGTCAATTGAAGTTACCTTGAAATCTAGGCAACCCGCATACATAGGTTTTAGAGTAGAATACAAACTCCACATAATTCAAATTTTAAATACATAACACATTTTACACAAATTTACTTAAAATGTATTAATTTTTTTATACACAGTATATAGATGAATGTATTCCGTATATGCCACCATAATAGATATATTTTCCTGAGATGACATAATTGTGGTGGGCTTATCTCAAGAAACATCTGAACTCTCACCAAGCTGCTTGCTCACTCTCCCTCTCAAACCGGGAGAAAATAGAAAAAAAAAAAAAAAGGATAAATATTTTGAAGAAAAAGACAAAGATAACTTACCAACTACTGTCTCAGACAAAATAGATTCAATTTAGGGGAAATTATTAATAGAAAATTACAATATATTTCCATAATGACAAACAGGACAAGCATGAAAACAGCACTCTTCTTTCTCCAGGCTCAATTTTTTTCCTTCATTGCTAACTCCAGGATGTCCCCAACAAGCAATATAATAGGAATGGGAGTTAGAGGGTTGCTTAATGGCTTCTCTCTACTGATCATTCCTCCTTACACTTTTGCCTCACTCTGGTGTGGGTCCTCTCCACAGACTGTAGTCCTGCAGGACAAAATCTGCTGCAGTGTGGGCTGCCAATTGGCCAAAGTTCCTTCAGGAAATATCCATCTGCTTCCACTTTGGGTGCTGCACAAGTTGCAGTGGATAACTTCTCTAGTACCTGAAACACCTCCAATCTCCTCTCCTCTCCTCTCCTCTCCTCTCTTAAATCTCTTTTACCAAAGCTCTACCCGTTTGACTGATGGGCTCAGTGATGTGCAGTGGTGGGTCTGTAGGGCCAGGCTGGAACCAACCAATCCAACATTGGACNTAAACACCTCCACTCTCCTCTCCTCCCCTCTCCTCTCTTAAATCTCTTTTACCAAAGCTCTACCAGTTTGGCTGATGGGCTCAGTGATGTGCAGTGGTGGGTCTGTAGGGCCAGGCTGGAACCAACCAATCCAACATTGGACAATCCCTGTGGCCTCCCTGCTGGCAACACTTTTACACACATAACCGAAATACATCAAAAGGAAAAAAGAATGTCAATGCTTATCTCCCACTTTCAAACAATACTAAAAATATATTTTATTATACCAGGATGAAAAAAAATGTTAACAATGCCACATAGGAAATATTTTCATTAAAAAAAAAAAAAAGGAGAGAACTCTCTGGATTAGATATAAAAGACCTACATTTTCTACATGTTACTATTGTTGGAAGTAAAATTATGTAACTCTAATTTAACATGCCAAGAAAATTCTTTCTTTTCCATCTGTTACAACTATATTAGATGACAGTTTGTTGAATTTAAATTTTAGTAATTATCAGGACTGGGAAGCTTTTACTTAAGGAAATGTTTGAGATTTTTTTCGAGGATTCTTCTAAATGATTAATCTCTATATAAATAATCATTATCAAAAATCAATCTCAAAATTCTGAGGAAGCTTCCAGAAGATTAGGAGGAAAAAAAAGAAAAGAGTTTTTCTAAAATTTTAAAACGGAAATGTAATAAGTAGGCTAAGTCTGTGTTAGTTAGCCTCATACTGGTCCAAAGCAAAAACATGTAAAAACCAGCAGAACCGGTAAAAACAGAAAAAATAAAAACATTGGTAATGACAACCCATGAAGAAAAGTTGAAAAATAGCTCATCATACATTTCATAACTTGTTAAAAGTAAACTTTTTATGATTACAAAATAATAAATAATATATACAATAATACAATATAATAATAATAAATATATTGATTAAATATTTAAAAATCTATATAAATAATTATTAACAGAAAAGGGAATTTGATTTTTTTTTTTAATAAGGAAGTAACAGACGTATTTTTCATTATTTTTCAAGAGGTTCTGTGGATATCTCTTCTTGTCTCAATACTGATCGGTACAAAATAAGCAGCTAAAAACTAATTGCTCAGAAATGGCTTTAAAATAGTGGAGCTGTAAACACAGCAGTATGATTAGCATGGCTGATTTAGTAGTGTGGGTGCATTTGGAAAAGGTACATTTTTTTAACAGCCAAAATTACATCCAGGCAGACAGAAGATTGGAAGTGATCTCAAGCATATATGAGATACTGGAGAAGTTGCTTTCACTTGCTAATTTGATAGTCAGTTTTGTTCTGAAATGTAGGACAATTGCACATGATGAACAACTCTACTAGAAAAGTCAAAAGTGTTGAAGTAATGTATCAAATAGCTTAAAACATAAATACTAAAATAATTTAGAACAAAAAATAACATTTTAGTAAATAGCAATTTCAAAGCATGATTTAACACCTTTGCACTCATACAAAGTAAGCCACATGCCTATCTTCTGATGCACGTCTATAAGAGAGGATCTTCACCAGAATAACTTGACTTGTGTTTTCAAAGCTGAGCTACAGGATTACTAAATATATGGCTCAATTATCCTTGAGAACTTTTTGATTGAAATAATGGGAGGGAAGCAGGTGGAAGTAGAAAACTTAAAGAAATTTTTTTTATAGGTGGTTTAAAACAGAGTGTATTACAGCAATGTGTGCCTACAGCCCAGAAAGCCAACCATATTCTGGGCTGCATCAAAAGAAGCATGGCTAGCAGGTCGAGGGAGCAGATTCTGCCTCTCTGCTCTCATGAGACCATACCTGGGGTACTGTGGCCAGTTCTGGGCCCCCCAAAATAAGATGGATGTGTACAAGTGTACAGAAGGGCCATAAAGATGATCAGAGAGCTGGGGCATCTCCTAAGGAGACAAACTGAGGTTGTGGTTGCTGCCTGGAGAAGAGAAGGCTCTGGGAAAACCTTTCAGCAACCTTCCAATACAGAAGGAGCCTTCAAGACAGCTGGAGAGGGACTTTTTGCCAGGCATGTAGTGACAGATACAATGAGGAATGGCCTTAAGCTGAAAGAGGGTAGCTTAGGTTACATATGAGGAAGAAATGCTTTCCTTTGAGGGTGGAAAGGCACTGGAACAGGTTTCCCAGAGAAGCTGAGGATGCCCCATCCCTGGGAGTGTTCAAGGTCAGGCTGGAAGGGTCTCTGAACAACCTGGTCTAGTGGAAGGTGTCCCTGACCACAGCAGGAGAGCTGGAGCTATATTATCCTTAAGGTCCTTTTCAACCCAAACCATTTTGTGATTTTTATATTCTATAAGTCAAATGCTCCCTCCAAAAAGCCAATTAAAATTTTATATACATGTAAGTAGTTATAAACGTATTTTTATATCTTTAGTGTACACATAACTATAATCATATATGTTTACATATGTTTCTATTTATATAGTGTTGACAATTACATGCCAAAATTAAATATGTTGATTTTTGGGTTTTCATTTAAGTGATTGAATACTCTAGAATGAAGTCAGTTCTTTCATTTTTCTTTTTTGGCCCTCATTTATGTGTTGTTAAAGTGGAGGTGTGTCTCGTTTTAAGAGACAGGTATTTGCCAAGGAGAGGGATGAGCCCCTTTCCTTGTAATCTGCTCCTTTTTAATCACTATAATTTGAAATCAGACGCTTTCAGGCATAAAATATGGGGGTAGGAATAACAGTTCTTTACTAATATATCTAACAAGGTAAACAGCAGAAACAACAACAGCTATAAGAACTGACAACAAAACAGAACAGTACAGCTCAGTTATAGTCCCTTTGGCCACAGACTCCTTTTTCCCGAGCTCAGTTCCCGGTGCTGTGGGCAGAGCCGGTCCCGCGCAGCTGCAGAGTCCGGGCTGATGGCGGCAGCTCAGGGCTGAGCGGGAGGCGGGGGGGCCGCTCCTGTTCACGGCGCCGGCCGTGCTGCTGCTGCTCAGCAGTGAACAGTAGGATAGGATGGGAAGGCGGCAGGGTGAGGTCCAAACAGCAGGGAAGTGTGGTCTCCAGCGTTAAAAACTCGCGGGGAAAAGTAAAAGGGTCCAGGACCGGATCTCCCCACTGTCTTCCCCCTCCACGTGCTAGCCGCGAGAGAGCCCTGCCCCCTGTGGTCCCCTTCCTTTTTCCGGCTCCCTTTTTTTTTATCATTCCCCCCACCCCCTTCCGGTGAGAGGCAATTAACTTGTAGCCCGAAGTGATTGGCATAAGAATAGGGAAAAATTCCACAGAAAATAAAAGAAATTATTCAACCCCCAACAAGGTGTTACCTTTCGGCCAAGTTGCACTGAAAAGAAATGTTGAGCATTAATAAGGGTTCATCCATCAATGTAAGTCTTGTGAAAATTGTCAGGTTGTACAGAGCAGTTTTAGTATTTAAGTAGTAGACATATATTAGGAAGTCATAATATATATTCATATAAGTAAAGGAAAACTAGAACAGCCTTCTAATATAAATATATATTACAATAGTACCTTATTCAGGATTATGATTCTATTATACAACTGTATTGCATTTGCTGTACAAATGCACAGATACCAAGCCCAAAATTTATAATCTAATTATATCTGTATAAGGGTTTACTTATAGCAGTTCGTCATTAGGATATTCAGAAGTAATTTTATTTCAATTATAAATTTTAACAAAATATAAAATATTAAACCCTGACTGCTTTAAGATTGTAATTAACCTTAAACTGGATAAAATATAAGAAAACTTTTTAAAACGAGACTCAGCTTCTTAATCTGCTTAGCATTTTTTCTTTGTCCACACCTCTTTTAAATAACAACTCTACCTCAAGCTGGAAGCCCCCATAAGATGACCAGTGTGACCTGGAACCCAGTACAGGCTCTCACTATAACACAATTCAAAAACAAACAAAACAAAAAAATAGTTTTGCTATAGTTTCCCTATCTGAGAAAAACAAAACAAAACAAAAAAAACCCCACACCTTCTTTCACATCCCTTTTTATCAGAATAATCTTGATTATTCTGATTACATTGTAAACAATATATAATTTCACTGACATATTAAAAATTTTAATTATTTTACAAGAAACGAATACAGTATTATCTTGTAATTTGATTTAGTAAATTAGCTTTGTATACATCATTTTTAAATCTAAGAGATACACTGTCTTTGCCAAAAAAATGGACAGTTAAAGAGAAGTCTTGATGTCAAGTGATGATGGGAATTGTTATTACCTGATGGAGATGAAATAAAGTAAAAGGAAAAAATTGGGCTACATTAAAATTTGATAGAAGATAAAGGAATTCACATATATTCATAGGTAAGCCCAGAGACAGCCACAGAGTTTACATACATTTTCATGCATACATAAGAAAGTTTTACACTAGACTATAATAATATAACTTTCTACAGAATGTCACTGCTTGTGTATAAAATTTTCACCCTAATTTTGCTAATGCTAAGCAGTGCATAGCCATTCCATAAAAAAACATAATACAGCGATGAGACAAGGCATGGGAAAACAGGAAAAAAACCCAAAAAAACCAGAAATTATAAAAGCTATGTAGACAAAAATCTGAAGAGCAGCTCTGAAAAGATTAATGACAGAATGATAAAACCTTTGGAAAGGCTGCAGGCAGAAGAATTGATAAAGATATTTCTTTGCTATGCCTGGAACACACTTGTGCTAGTCAGTATAAACTTATTTGTGTGTAGTCGATATCTATTAGATTTTTTACACCCTTAGCTAAAATAATCTTAACTTTATTTCCTTTTCAAATCATTCTTTCCTCCCACTACAGATTTCAATAGACAACAATATCACCTCTCCTTTACTCATAACAAAGGATCTCCAGTTCCCTACAGATATGAGAACTTTTTTACTACATTGGTTCTGAATTTCAAATCTGTTGTAAACATAAATCAAGATTGTGCTCAGCATTTCAGACATGTCTCACCAGCAAAAGAAGATTGAAAATTCATAGAGGATTTTGACCTATGCAAGATATTTTCTTACTCACTTAAGCACAAATTTTTGCTGGAGTTTAAACTTTTTAAAATGGAATGCAGTATATGACACCAATTATGAATTAATGGACATACTGGCAATTCTGCAGTTGTTAACACAGACAATGAACTTGATTCACCATGGGAATTTACTATGTATTTACTATACAGAGGCACAGAAATATGGATGAATGTTTGCTGATATGATTCATCATATTATGGGAAAGTTCTTTCCATGTAAAATTACACTCAGGATCAACTAAGATTGTGGAAATAAATTTAATATTTTCAGGTGACGGGTTTGAGCACTTGACAGGTCTGCCAAGCTTTTCAATGGGCAAACAGAAATACACATTGTCTTGGTGCAGCAGATAAAACAATGTTTCAGCCATTACAAGTGCAGGTCTAATATTATGAGCATGATTACAGTTGGGAATTATTCTCAGAAAGTGAATCTTATATCATCTTTATTTATCATTATTTATTATCAAATAGGAATTGAAATATATCTTTGTTCACTCTTCTACTCACAAAAGTGTGTGTCATAAATTTACATTTTACATATATATACCATAAGGCAAGGTTTAACATAAAACCATGAATATTAGTGAAGCTACCTATCTTCTTCATAAATACTTTTTCTGAAGCTGCCACTGCTCAAGGAGGAGGAAGAAGGAACCCTTAGGACTTTACACATGCAGATTATTTGGGCCTACCTGTTGAGTGCATGTGAGCAAAATAGTCAGGCTTTGATACATGCCTAGAAACAATATGCAACTCACTGAATTAGGAAAGGAAAAATCCTAGCTAAACTATTCCAAAATACTGAAGAACAATGAAAAAGTTCTTGAGTAGGATTACTGGTACAGCTCAACCAAATCTGTTTGTATTTTCAAACAAGCAAGGTTTTTAAACCTTGTGGTTTAAAGGTAAATATTCTGGTGAAATGATTAAAGAATCACTGAATATGTTGAGTTGGAAGGGACCTATCAGGATTATCAAGTCCAACTCCTGCACCTGCTCAGGACACACTGAGTCACACCATGTGCCTGAGAGCATTGTCCAAACTCTTCATGAGCTCTGTCAGGTTTGGTGCCGTGGCCACTTCCCTGGGGAGCCTGTTCAGTGCCCAAACACCTTCTGCATGAAAAACCTCCTTCTGAAATCCAGCCTAAACCTCCCCTGATTCAGCTTCATGCGTTTTCTTTGAAACCTTTCACTGGTCACTAGAGTGAAGAGGTAAGTGCTGTTCCCTCTGCTTCTCCTCATGAGGATGTTGAAGACTGCAACGAGGTCTCCCCTCACCCTCCTTTTCTCCTGAGACTGAACAAACCAAGGACTGAACAAACCAAGTCACTCTGGTCATTTGGAGTTTGGTACTTATCACCCCTACTAAGCAATCTACTGATTGCTCAGAACTTCTGACATTTCGATTTACAAACAATTATGGTCCTATTAAAAAAAAAATCTCACTGAAGGGATTTTTTAAAGAGCAATGTAAATAGCTCATATGAAACTCTTCAAACGAGGTGAGAATTACATCTTGATGACAGTGATCACAGACAATGTTAGTAGTACAAAGACTGAATAGCAACTCTTCATTGTGATCAAGACAAATAAATGCTACAAGTTTTGCGTCTTGAAAGTTTTTTCAAATAAGGTGGTGAAAGTGATGCATAGAATTTTCAGTTGGATCAAAATTAACACCAAAATCTTTGAAGATTTGTGCCAGTTCAATTTCTAGAAGCTTTAAGGTGTATTGGGTTTCCATGGCAGAGTCTTGGCAGGGAAGACTCTGTGAGGGGAGGCCAGGGCTGTCCCATGTGGGATACAGGTGGTTCCAGACAGTCCCAGTGAATCCACCCCAGTTGAGCCCATCAGAAAGGCTGGAGGTGCCTCTTAGAAAACATATTTTAAAAAGGGAAATACACTGGACAAGTGAAAGAGGAGGAAAAACAAGCAAACAAACAAGCAAATACCCCTGAAACTGTGAGAAAAAACAGCATGATCACCCACATCAGAGAAGGATGAGGGCAAAAGGGATGCCATTAAGACCACTGTAGAGAAGGCATTTCCCTGCAGTTTGT
Organism: Toxostoma redivivum; assembly: GCA_013397375.1. Taxonomy (NCBI): domain Eukaryota; kingdom Metazoa; phylum Chordata; class Aves; order Passeriformes; family Mimidae; genus Toxostoma; species Toxostoma redivivum. The sequence continues at coordinate 599,090 of VXBI01002690.1, forward strand.
GGAGAGAACCACACAAGAATGGATATCTACACTGCAGCCTGCAGACAACCATTCAGCAGAGCAGATTTTTTTTCATGAAGGACTGCAACCTGGTGGAGAGGACTCACACTGGAGTGGTTCATGCAGGGCTGCAGCCTGGGGAGAGGGGGAAAAGCAGGAGGACGGAAAAGCAGAGAGGAGCTGTTATGGACAGGGGTAATATTCCCTTCTCCACATCCTGTGATTCTCTGGGTATGTGGACAGGGGCAGATGATGAGGAGGAGGAGGTGCTAGGGTGAAGGATTGGAATTGAACTTGGGGAAAAGGGGCAGGGGAATTTTTAATTTTCGTCTTTTTCTTTTGTAACTCACTGTCCAAATCTGCTTTAATTAGCAACAAATTAAGTTAATTTTCTTCATGTCAAATCTATTTCGCCTGTGATGTTGATAACTGATTTCCCTGCCTTTATCTTTCGCCATTAGATTTTTCTTCATTTTATTTTCTCACCCTGTCCTGTTCAGGAGAGGGAGTGGCAGAGCAGATGAGTGGGCAGCTGGTTGCTTGCCAAGATCAAGTCAACACATAAAATAAGCTGATATGTTACTATATAATCATAGTCATAGGTATATATGGTTTATATAGTAAAAATGTTTAAAAGACGGAAAACTGTTTTTTAAAACAATTATAGTTTTCCAAACTTAAAAGGCTGTTTCATTATGTCCAAGAAATTATGGCTGATTTTAACTTAGGAAATAGCTCAACTTGCTTATTCAACTTGTGTTTGCCAAGGCATGAAGACACAATACATTTAACTATTCCTTAGAACCCTCTCAGCATGGCATTCTTACTGGATAGAACTCAAACATATATCAGAAGTCACAGAGGTTTTTCGATCTATCTGTTGGAATCTCTATTTTGTCTGAAAGTGGTTCAAACAGGTCCTGTTTCACAAGCTGTGGAAAAAAAAAACAAGTCATCCCAAGTATGGGAAATTTGATGTTTTTTCAGTTAGAGGGAAAGTTTTCAGAGAAGTTCAAGTAGCCTATAATTGACAACTTCCTAATTTAAAATCTTTCTTGTCATTAAAAACTAACTGCATGGAACATTATCCTCAAGACTGTTGTTTTGAGGTTTTTTTAATACTACTGGAAGAAACTGAATCAATTACAGAAAGAGGCAAAAAGTCACCAAACGGTGAACAAATATGCATAGAAGAAATGTGACAAATGATAAAATGCATTTGCAAATGAAGTGAATACATTTTCATTTTTCAGAAATTTTTCATTCATGATTTATTGTTTACACAATTTTTTAAACATCTTGTTCTGATGTTTGAAAAAAATCTTGGGCTATTTTTAGGCCTTGGTAAGCTCTTGCTAAGAAATCAGAGCCATGTCGTAAGACAATGAGAACAAACTTAATTGTTCCAGAACCAGGCAAATTAAGTTATCACTGTAAATAGTGTTAGTGATATTTTGTCTAACTTCATTTTTTTTCCCTGTGAGTTAAGTTCAGCTATAATTTAATTGTTAGAAACAGTCACTTATTTATAATTAACATGGAAAATCCTGACATTATTTTGAGAATTTTTATATGATATTAAATCAGAAGAGATTTAATTAGACTACAGTATTTATTTTGGTTTGATAAGTCAGTGATTTCTCTTAATGTAACACATATAAACTATACTAATTTAATCATGTAGTAGGAATACAAAAATGTGTTGTTACTGATTAAATGATTACTGCAACATCTTGCAGACTCAACTCCGGGAAAAATTATGGGAGCAATTACAGGAAAAGCACTTGATTGCAGTAAATAGTGAAGGGGAAAAAAAAAAAAAGGAAAAATCATAAAGCAGGAGTTGGAAAAAGTTGTAAAGCAAGAGGTAAATTTACCAATGTTTTAGGATAACTTTAGTGTGATTAAAAACCACACACACATTTGAGGAACACAACTGCCGGCAAAAACTTAACTTTTCAAAATATTGGTTGATTTTAGTAGTGTAACTGCCATAGATTTCCCATTGCACTACTCCTGGCATCAGTGAGTTTGAAAAGCCATCCTATTCCTCATGGGTTTTTTTTTTCCGCTGACTCTTTTTCTAAATATTTACTTTTGTACAGCTGGAAAAAATGCAAACATTGCAATTTTCTTAACTTTACCATTCATTTAATCTCATAACAAACTCTTTTTTAGGAACCATATTGGGGGTTTTTCTTCTGAATAATGAGTGGCTCTTAAATGAATAACAGGAAAACACTGAAAAGAGCATATTGCATCTCTTAGAATTATTTTTTTCAGAGCAATTAAGAGAGAGTTTAGAAGGGAATAACAAGAGAAGAGCTATCTAGCAAAGACAAAATTACTGTAAGATTTTTCACTTAAGAAAGTACAAATGTAAGTAAACTATTTATGAGATGTAAGACAATGTTTCAGGAAAGTGTGTGAAAAATATTTTATAAAAATCATCTAATTTTTAAAGGAGAAGAAAAATTGTTATTTTGCAATAGGTTGTCAGATTTCAGTTGCAAAATCTTAATGTGAAGAAACCAATTAGAAATGAAGAAGTCAAACAATCTCTTCTTTAAGTTATATTTTGCTAAGAAAAAGCCAAACCCCCACACTTCACATGCATTTATATTAAATTACAAATTCAGCAAATCATGTAAGCACATAATTAGTTATAGGCAAGTGGTTAAGTATATTGACTTCAAGTTAAGTTCGTGCTTAATTGCTTTGCTGAATCAGACTCTCCAAGATGTTTAATAAGTGTTGGATTTTTTTAGAAAACAGGATAAAATCATCATAGCTTTGTGATTCCCTTGGGTTTAGTTACATAAATACCTTGTCTTATTATGTACTTCAGTACATGCCTTATAGTCTTTGATGTGTTTGTCTGCTCAACTAGCCTTCTGTTTTACAGGTAGAAAATTAAGTCTATCAATATGCCTACACTGATAACTCAGATTGGAGGTAGATGCAATCTGGATGATGGAGGTGCAAAGTCAGTACAGTATGCTCTGCCACTGGTGAAGAATATAGGATCTCAGACAGGTTCATATAAAGTTGTTCAGAAAACACATTTTCTCTTAGAAATGTAGTAATTTAGAAGATAAAATTTTTATACATATGTATTTATAGCTATATTGTGCATGCACATATGTACATACAATATATACACATACATCTGTATATATAATCAAATATATATATTCTTATACACACAGACATTCAAACTTGAAAATTAATAAAATATATACAATGTAGTGTTTCTGAGGCCAAAAAATAGTACAATCAATTGATTTGTTAAAGACAGGTGTGGTTAAAGCACATGATAATATCACATACATATTGAAGGACCAATACAGTAACACCCTGGGGTTTTTCTTTCTGTAATAGCCCTTCTTTCTATAATAAGATGAAATGCAGACAGATTTTTTTAAGTCATTATTTATTTATGAGATAGCTTAAGTCTAATGCAAAACTACTTAAGAAACCCAAATGTCTCATCTGAATTTCCAAATGAGTAGCAAGTATTATTAGAGCATTAGTCTTCCAAATGTAGATCTAACTGGAAAAAAAAAAAGGGGAAACTGAAATCTCAGAAAATCTATGTCTATCCTTTCTGTTTCTCTGAACAAGGAAACTGTCTGGTTTAAACTGGCAATTTCTTCCTTTGTTTCTATGTGCCTCTATTTTGGACCATAGGAAACCTCTGAAAAAATGAGCTCCACAGCATTAGCTAATTAATCTTAACAGTTACCATGTAAGGTACATCAGTTTTATTATTGCCCATTTTCCAGATGAGAAATAAACATATTTTTTAAGGTAATGCAGTGAGGCAATTGCAAAGGAGGGGAAAGTACTCATGTTTTATGCTCAAGGTTCAGACAATTGCAATGTCCATAATGCTATGTGATCTCAGTCTGGTGTCAGATATCACATGAGTAAAGGAATGTTGTAGAGAAAGGTATGGAAACTCAGGCAGTCTGCAGCGCTTTCCACACACATTACTGTCTTCTCAAGCTGTGTTTAAGGAAGAAGCCCTAAATGCACCATGACCAATCAAATTTCAAATGTCTCAAGATACTGCAAATTCCAGCTATTGTCTTTCTTATATTTCCTCTACGCTTTATAAGAGACAATTTCTGTTGGCTTCTCATATGTTTTGGCTGCTTCTTTAGAGCAGTCTTGGAGCTGCACTGACTGCTAGAATCACTTTGCAATAAAATTTGGTTTTGAAATCTTAAAAATCTGATGATGTTGCCTGCACAGCCAGTATGTCCTACAGGTTGCCAGGAGAGTCTTTTTGGCATACTCTACCCTTCAAAACACACAGCTGAGCCTGAGGCATAATCTGTGGCTAATGGATAGGAGGAACTTCTCTTTCTATGGAAGTATGAGAAATTCTTGGAGGAAGAGCTCTTTGAAGAGTAAGTTCCCAAGATGTCTTTAAAGCTAAAGCAAAAGGTCACCATCCGTTTACACTGGCAGATGCAGGAGGCAGCACAACAAACCATTGGCACCGGAGACAGGAAGTGCAGGAGAGCACTCAAGGCACTACAATGAGGGGTAGTTCAATACAAGTGAAGAATGATGAGTTTATTAGAAAAAGAAAGAGACTTCTGAAAAACCTTGTCCAACTGCCTCCTCAAAGTAGAGCTAACTGCAAATTTAGATTATGCTGTCTACATCATTCATCCTGGTGAAGGGGCTGGTTCTGCTTGGGCAGTGTCCACAGCTTGTCTCTTTTACTTACAATCTGTGAAGTGTGACACATATCATGTTGATGGAAGGAATAACTGAATTTATAGATATATAGCCAGTATCTCAGGATCTATAGAAGGGTAAACTTTATTCTTGGAAAGTGATATAGCAAGGGCCTGATCTCACTGGAACACAGTGAGCAGCTGGGTGAACAGGTTTTTCTTGTTAAGAGAGAAAAATAAATAATTGCTGTTGCCCCATCTTCTACTAGAACAGAAGCTTTATGGGGAAGCAGCAAATGGACATGGAGGAAGAGCTGACGGTGGATGCCTGGTATACAGTAATTGCTATGGTTGAATTATAATTCACCATATGAGTTGTGCATGGTGTTTGGAGTCAGGATGTGCAGAACTAGCCAACCTTGTCTCCTTCTCTACAGGCCACAAAATATGGCATGGTACAGGTCAAGGAGATGGAAAGATGTGTTTCTCTTTTCAGTACCTTTTAACTGGTAATACTTTGCTGTCTATAAATAGTATCCCTACTGTTTTCTGTGGCTGAGGGAAAGTGTAGACAGGTAGAATGGAATGAGAATGTATACAGAATTATGATAACATTTTCAACATATTGACTGGTGCATGCCTTTGAGCTGGCATGTAGATCTCTGGATAAATTACAGAGGAGCATAGTGACTCCAGCTAAAGCCAAAAGCTGAAGTACTTTCAAAGGCAAAGAAGTAGGGCAAAGAAATTTAACTAATTGAACATGCCTATTTTGGAGGAAATGTTCACCTCAGTTTGAATGTGGTTGATATAAATCATAGTTTCTCACTATCCACTTGTGCAAACACCTTTTGCTGTTACAGTCTGTTCTGTTTTCATAGCTCTACAAAGTTGGCAAGCTGGTGCATTCTTTGGCGTATGATATCTTGATTACTTTGACAGCTCTAGTTCCCAGACTAAATTACCTGTCTTGTTAAAGATTTTTGTTTAAAGAACTACTATAAAAAAAGTGTTAGCAACCAGAGCCAAATTCACAATTTAATGCAATCATGGAATACTTTAGGTTGGGACATATGACCCTGTTCTGGAAGAAGTTCTAAGTACAGCAGGTTACACACAGCTGTGTCCAGTCAAGTCTCAGACACCTCTGAGGATGGACATGCCACAAACTTTAAGGGCAACCAGTTTCAGGACTTGAAAAACTCAATGGTAAAACCAGTTTTTCACAATATCTAGTTGTCGCTTCCCATGTTCCAGCTTGTGTCCATTGCCTCACATCCTATAGGTGCACACTTCTGGCAAAAGTCTGGCTCTATCCATTCAAGTAGTTGCAGACAGAAGCAAGGACTCCCTTGAGACTTCTCTTGTCAAAGCAAAACAAACCTCATTTCCTCAGCCTGTCCTCATCCATCATGTCTTCCAGGTCCTTGGCCATTTTGCTCACCCCCTACTTGACTTGAGTATGCCAATGTCTCTCTGAAAACAGGGAGCCAAGCCAGACATAGCACTTCAAATGCACTCTTAGAAGTGCCAAACAAGGATGGAAGGATGATGCCCCTGAAACTGCTGACAGCATTCTTAGTAATAGAGCTCAGAATGCAGTTGACCTTGTTGCTGAATCACATTCAACTTGATTCCACAAGTTTTTCAAAACTTGTGTTTTCAGCCAGCTGGTTGCCACCAGCCTCTACTGTTTCATGAAGTTACTCCTCCTTGGCATGGGACTTTGCACTTGTTGCTGTTGAACTTCATGAGGTTCCTGTTAATGCATTTCTCCAGCATGACCAGGCCCTTCTGTACAGGGCCTCCAGTGTACTAACCACTTCTCCCAATTTGGTACCATGAACAAATTTGCTAAGAATGTATTGTGTCCCACCATCCAGGTCATTAATGCAGACAGATGTTGAACAGTCCCAGTACCAATCCCTGAAGGATGGTACTTGCTACTTGACCACCAGATAAACTTTGCACCACTTATCACAGCTCTTTTAGCTTAGCAGTCCAATCCATTTTCCATCTGCCTCATTATCCATTTATCCAGCATGTATGTCACCAGTGTCATGCTAATGAGACTTTATAATAATGTGTAAAAGGCCTTGTTAAAGTCAAGGCATATACCACCAACTGACCCTCCCTTTGTCCACTGCACCACTACTCAACTCATCTCATGATAGAAAGTTGGCCTGGCCTGGTTTGTGCATGCTAAGTCTATGTTGGTTGCTCCCAAATACCTTTTTGTCCTTCATGCCTCTGAAAATTATTTCTAAGAGGATTTATTCTATCACCTATCCAGTCACTGAGGAGAGGCAGACCATCTCATAGTCCCTTGGATCTTCCTCTTGCTATTTTTCATGATAAGTCTGACATCTGGGGCTTTTTTTTTCCACTCATTGGGAACCTCTAAAATTCATGCATGACCTTTTGAAGAGGTTAGGCAACAATCTTGCAATGATATCAGCCAGCTCCATCAACAGTCTCAGATGCATCCCATCTGCTCACAGATATTTGTGCATGACTAATTGGCTAATCCTGTCTTTGGGTAATAGAGATGATATTTCACCCTCTTCTCTCCCTTGAAAATGGAAAAAGATAAAGTAGACATTATTACAGAACAGAGCAGCACACACTCAGGTATAATGCTAATTATAGATTTTCCATCTCTTTGCCCAGTTAGGTCCAAATGCCACTGAAACAAATCTGACAACTTCTATCAGTAGACTTTGGTATTTTAAAGGCTTTTGAAAGTAGCTACAAAGCAGCTATTAAGATTTCAATGTACAAGTTCTGTGTAACTCAAGGGCAGTGAAGAGATCTGTTAGTGAATGTATACAACTCAGAAAAGATAGAGTCCTTGGTAAAAAGAGTTAAAGAATCTAGGAAATACACATGCTGATAACCCCCTTGCCCTGTAATTAACAACTATCACATGCTCAGATAAATAAGAAATTTTCCCGACTGGAATTAAAGAATAAATAAAACTTAGAGGGCAAGTTTGTGCTGGAAAGTGTGACAATATTAAAAGAAGAATGAGGTTTTGATAAGTTAATATGTGTACAGTCAACAAATCACAGGTACAGAACAACTTTTAAGCAAAATACATTTTAAGTGAACTAATTTTATTGTAAATAGCATTACATATTTTCATTACTTCAGTTCTCCTCTGTCAAATTTGTACTTTAAACTTGCTAGGTCCTTTTCCTTTGTTCACCTCCTAATTTACAATCATCATCAGGTTTTATTCATATCTTACTTTTGCAAGGCAAATTATATTAATCTTTGTATAGCACTTAAGTTTAGAAATAAGAAAAAATTGATTGCTATTAAATATACCATAATTTATCTCCACAAGAATGATTCAGCATTCACTGCAAAAATGCAACTTTGAACTTTTCTTTGACAAAGACAGTACAGCTCAGTAAAGGAACATAACATTTAATAAAATAAGAAAATCATATAAAAGGGACAAACCATAAGATAAAAACACAAGGTAAGATTACAGATCAAACCCCTGTAAACATAGCATAAGCAGCAATATGAAATATTTATTATAAATGTTAATCAATTAACTCACTTGTGTCAGAAGTTTAGGATAGATTATTCAGGAATTTCATGGATTTGGGGTTTTTTTTTCAATTTAATATAAGCTATCAGAAGTAGTCAAATGAAGCCATGTGTTAACTTTCCAATTGTTTAGCATAACCATGAGAAAAGCTGTAAGAGTGTCTCTCATCCTTATGATACAGATCCAAGATAATAAATAAA
>VXBI01002690.1:607707-612707 GCA_013397375.1 Toxostoma redivivum
CATATTTTATACAAATACCCAGAAGAAATTTTAAAATCTGCACCCAGTTGTGGGGCAAAATAACAATTATTTCTCATAATAATGCCATTAAAAAATGCTCAGAAAAAAACCTTGCATATATTCTATATTATATTTTTTTATTATATTTTCCATGTTATGATCTAGTATTTATTTCACTAAACTAATTTTCATTAGGATTCCAACTAACTCAAAAGTACTACTGGGTTTAAATAAAAAAAAAAAATCAAACCGAAACACAAAACAAAACAAAATAAACAAACAAACAAAAAATCAAAACAAAACAACATAACTGAGAATAACCCTTTGATGAGCACAGGCCCAAGCTGAAGTACTTTCATGCCAATAATATGAGTCTTTGTTCTTTAAATTTGGTAGGCAGAATTGTATTGCTTACTCTACAGTAAGCAGATACAGAGATAAGCCCACATCACATAACTACAAATGATGAATTTGATATAGTCCTGTTTGCCCTTCCTTTCATTGCTTTTTCTTCTGAACCATCACAGATAATCTTTTATTCTGTACTTAATTTTCTGATGACACTCCATAACTAGGTTTATGAATCTTTGATTCATGCAATCCTTCATCTTTCTAATGTGGCTTGGAGAACCACCATTTTTTACTGGAATCATAAGCTTACAAATCATGCCCAGCAGTTATATGGATATTTAATTATTGTGTGATTAACACTGAAAATTATTTGGTTCTAATAAAATCCTTTTGGTAAATAAAATTCCCAAATCATTTTAAAATACAACAAATCAATAATGTTTAGCATTTCATCAATGATGGAACATCTCGGCAAGCATCATCCACCCTCATGTTGGTGTTGTACATTGCACTCTTTAGTCCAATGGAAAGCTCAAAAGTTGTTAAACTAAATGAGGAAGCAAACAGCAGGAAAAAAGGAAGAGATAACTAAGTGTCAATCATTTGTCAAATATTAGCTGCACACATTAAGGTTTTCAGTACCTTGTCAAGAGCCTCAATATCGAAATATTTTACACCCTCCATAACTAAAATATTATTAAACTATTTAGCTTGATTCTATGGAAATGTTTTTTAGCACTCATTTCAATATGCATTTTAATTTATTCTTCTTACATTACTACTTATGTGTATTAGATGTCTAAGCTTCATATTCATTGGAACACCTAGGCAGTAAACTGAACTGAAATGTTCTGAACTTCTAGCTATTAAGTTGATCAAAATGTCTACTTAAGATCAAGAAAAAAATCAGTCTCATTTCCATTGCATATTTTGTCTCTTCATAGAAGCACACATACATTCCTCATGTGTTGAAAACTACAGATAGTCTCCCAAATTTAAAAGCAAATTTAGAGATTAATCCCACCAGCACGAATTAAAAAAATTCTAAAATTATTTAAATTTATACTATTCAGACACCAAGACCTTTTCCCTTTGGTTATTTATCCTTAATGCTTGTTCTCCTTCAGAAGTCTTCCACATTCTCCATCAGTCTTCAGTGTCTATTTTAAATAACAAACTGTGAACTCTCAAAATCTAAATGTTTGTCTAAAAGTAGTTTCTCTTTTCATAGTTGTGATTAAATGTGCAGCAAATAATTTTTTGCAGTTCCCTTAAGCAATCCTGGTATAATAACAAAGAGGTATCTTGCATCAACTTTAGCAAAACTTTCAATATTGCCTCCCACAACATCTGAGTTAAGTCATTTTGGTAAGGATAGATGTACAGCAAGATAGAAGTATAAAGCTGGCTGAATTTTTATTGGTTTATAGGGGAGTGGTTAGTGCGTTACCCCCTAACTGGAGGCCAGTAAGGGTTTAGTACCATGGAATTCTGTACTGGGATCTTCCCTCTTTTGTATGTTAATCAACAGCAGAAATTTGGGGTGCAATAACCAGAATGAGGTTTTTAAGACAGAGTCAGGCTTTTTGTAATAGTGGGTGGTGAGAGTGAGAAAAACGGACATTACTTGGAATGAGGCAGCTTTAGGATGGAGAACCTGCATCAGGAGATCAAGTGCTGGAAGTGGTTACATTAGGCTGAGCAAAGCCCTGCAAAACTCACTGATGTTGTAACTGAGTTTGTTTTGAGCAGCTGATGGGATGAGAGAACTTCTGAGGTCCTTTCCAAGTTGAATTTTCCTATAATACTCTCATTCAATTATTCTACGTGATTAAACTTTTTTAAAGATATGGTCTTCTTATAGTTGTTGGATACACTAGCAGAAGGAGTTCACATTTGTCAGTACATATTGCAGCTCTTTTCTGTGCATAAGATAACAAAAACAACCACAGCACCATGTAGATTCCATTATAAAGAGCTGACTTTTTAATAACGCAAAACAAGGATGACTTGTACAGCTTCCTGTCACTTATACAAAAATTCCTTGTACAGGAAACTGTTCTCAGGTACTGGCTGTTTGTAAATGTAAAACACAGTTACTTGAGTGTCTGTTTAAATTAAGCCCACATGCTGAGATATCAGCTCCCCGATGTCCAGAATGTATGGCTACCTACTGACATTTCCAACACTGACAGACATTCCACATGTAATGTAATTAAATTTAGATATCCAACCTTAAAGAAAAGAAGAAAGTTCATGGGCTGCAACCAAGCTGAAAATGGTACAGTATTACTTAATTCACTCTGTGATATGAGGATCCCAAAACACGATACCTAGACTCACTTGGTGTATAGAAACAACTGTTCTGGAAGTTGGTGATAGATACAATAAATATAATTTTGATTATACTAGAAACCAACATTTACATCATAAATTTTCCTGATAACTGTTTTTCTGTCAGTCACACAAGATCCTGGATAGCAAGCAAGAAAACTAACAAAGAGATACAAGAAAGCTGACTTCATCTTATGAAAGCTTGTCTCCATAAAAAAAAAAGGTTCTCTGAATGCACAGGTTTTCAAAGAACACACAGACACAAAGAAAAATCCAAGAAAGTCAAGTCAATTTTGTACTTACACAGCTGCATTAGATGTTTAGCCAGAAATAATAATTTTACTGCAACATGAGGCTATAATTGTACCTAGTATCAGAAAACCCAAATTGCAAAAAATCTACGAGAGCTACCAAGCCCAGTTCTAAATGTAATCATATACTACAGGTAAAAAAGTCCTCTAGTGCAAATGGCTTCATATGCCACTATGTGGAAAGATTCATATTCTCAACAAAGAAAGGAAATCTGATAGCTTGGATGATGTGGCATAGCAATTAGGAAAAAATCCCAAGCTTGTCCAATCATCCTCTGTTACTTTTCAGGTTATGTTTATTTCATAGGAACTATGGATTTTCATGAAATGAAATATGCAATAGCTTTTCTTGAAATGAGGGTACCCTCATATGCATTGAACTGCATATGATGCACAACTACTATGAAAGTTACTGAGAAACAACTACTGACTCGTGTAAGATGCTCAAAACTCCAGAGTATAAATGCTGCAGATTTGACATTTTCAAAGTAGTCTTAAAAAAAACTAGATATCCAGTGTTTTTGCTTCTTTAATCTTTCTTTCTCAAAAGAAATATCAGTCTTTCCCTTACCCATCACTGCCATAAAAGTAATGTAATACATTCATTGATAGAAATCTTTTGAGAAAATTTTTAAAACAACTTCTACATGTATTTGTTGTTATACATGCCATGTAGCCAACACAAGAGCAAATTGCTTATCCTACCTCCTCTAGCTATAGCTTAAAATGCAAAGACATGATGGAAAGAAATAATTAACTGTAGTGATACATTTTTTACTTTTCTCCTTATTTTTACTTACGTAGCTAAGGAATAAGGAGAAATTGAAAATACAATCATTCAAGTTGCATTGAGGAGAAAGAAACAGCCTGAGAAAATATCCTTGCCAGGATATTAATTGTTATGACAAAAGGAAGATCTGCCTATCCAACAGCAGGCACCCACTCAAGTGCACAGTCCCAATTTTTGGCTTCTGTTTGACTTAAGTTTGTAGCTTTTTGACATTTGTCTCCCTAGCACCATCTGGTGTCTACCAACTTATAACTTGTGAGAATGTACCATACACAAAATTAATTCAGCTCATGGCCTCATGGGACAGAAAAATTTACAGCAGGCATCTTCACAAAGGCTCAGAAAAATATTAGGCAGGCCAGAATGAGCATACATTATGTTTATGATTTTCACCAACCTGAGTTGGTGAAACATTGAACAGACGCATATTCGCCCACATCTCATGTATTTCCTCTGGTGGAATATGAAGGATGATAGGAGCATAGATGTTCCTGTTAGCTGGATTTTACATATGAAATATTTCCTTGTTCAATCTAAATTTTACTTAGAGGATATGCTAACTACATTTCAGCTAAATGGTGCTTTGTGCACATTCAGCCTACATGGCATATGAAAAAAAATCATATAATATACACTTTTCAATAAAAACACATAGAAAAGATATTCAGAATAGCCTTAAGAACTGGAATATTTTTTTTACAATACATAGTTGTCGACAGTAATATCAGGACACAGCTATGCAGAAAATGATTCAACCTCCATATGCTGCCACTGTGTATACTATACCGTAATTCATAAATATGAAGGCTGAAAGTATCATTATTCAATGTCCCTGAAGAAAATGAGAACCTATGTTTTTTTAGTATTCATCCGTTTTGCAGAATGATTTAATTTAATTTTAATGTATGCATTATTTTATCTTAGGGGGAAAAAAAGCAACTTTGAAATGGTAAAATAATCAAATACTGAATCAATATGCAATAAACTGGTCTGACATCACTTTCAATTTGTTTTAGTACAATTAAAATAATATATTTTCTAAATACTTTTAGAGATGTGCACCTGTTATATCTTACTATTATTACAGAATATATCACTATTTGATAGTTTCATCAAAAAATCCTAGATGGTAGTCTATCTGAATTATGTTAAATAAAATATGGCCACTGTCTTAATTAGTCTGCAAGATTAAAATCAAATGGATCTGGGATAAA
>VXBI01002690.1:615207-620847 GCA_013397375.1 Toxostoma redivivum
AAGTACTTCAATACTTCCTACTGTAGTTAAACTTTAAAATATTTTACTGTTTCAATATGACTTTACCAGCAAAAAAATATCATATTCAAATTGTTCTCTTTGCATTTTTCTTTTAAAGAAAGTAGGGTTTTTTTGGGTTTTTTTTCTGAATATGAAGGAGCAGTTCACTAATAAAAGAAGCAGATTAAAAGTTAAAAAATTACTTGTTGTGAACTTCTCTTATGCTATGTTTATACAAATATCTAGATATGTTGTTACTATTGCTAGATAAAAGTTTATCCAGACACCAACATTCATATCTCTATACATATTACCTAGCATGTAAATATACAGAATTTAAAACTAAATGAAGTTATAACTGGGAAGAAAAAGTACCAGGCGTGTATGTGATGTTGCTAAATTTTAGAGCAGTAATACATGTAGATTCATTGTGTCATATTCATGTGAAGAAAAGCAAAGTATTCCATGCAGATTCTCCTGTAGCTGATTCAGGGGAGTAAAAGCGTAGCTTCTTCAAAGCAATTCTCCCTGTACTCTGCTACTGACATGATTCAATCCTGGCCCACAGGGATCACTGCCTAGTCTCCTGAAGTACGACTAAGAGCAGATACACATTTCCCACAAGCCAGCAACAAACTGTCACGTGGCAGCAGCCTTCAGTCCTAACAGCCTGAGGTCAGACTGGAACTGGTCACTCAAAGGTTAAAGGTTCTGTATTGTATAAGCAGTGGTAGCCATCCAGTCACCACACTATAAATATTTAATATAATTACAGTTTGCTCCTCGTAAACTTCATTCATTTATGGGTACCACTAGTTTCCAATTTCTTGATGACAGAAACTGAAAATCAGCTGAAACTGAACTAAAAAGTCTTGTTTTCCTTGTCTTTTGATCACCTCAAATTTTTATCCACTCTAGTTTCAAAATGTAAATACAGAAGGTTTACTCTTGTAAAATGAAAAAAAAAAAAAGTCTATTTCACATTCTGGACAATGTCAAATGTCTGTCTCTGTTTACTTTTTTCCAACAAATTCCCTGAAGTGACAAATTGAATTATAGAGTAAATCTTCTGAGCTGTAAATAAGAACATGGCCCTGGTGGAGGAGGGAGAATTAAGAAGGTATTTTCACACATTAGTGATGACAACATATAATTGACTTGTTGCTCTGTTTTGTTATGCTACTCAATGGTTACGCTGTCATCAATGACTTACAAAATTAACTCACTCTCTTTGCACATATGTCCTCTTTGAATGCCTTAGGTTAAGGAAAAGTGTCTTGCTCCACACTGGAAATATTTGACATATGTATTTTCACCACTTAAGAAATATGGTGAAACTAAAGAAAAAACTAAAGGGAAATGTGGTAGTTGTTTTGCATTAATCAGTGCTACTTTTGGGAAAAACCTTCATTCTTCACAGGGCTAAACCACACAATTAAACGTATATTTAATATTAATAGTGGATATGTTAAGTCTTCAGACTCCAGAAGTTTAACTCTTGGACCCCAGTTCACAGTAGAAGATTATTTTGGAAAATACCTTATATCAGTGTCCTTATGTATACACATGAATCTTGCAGTTATTATGAAGTAACAGTACGCAAAACATAACCTAGATTCAAGATGAGTTCCTGGTATGTACTTGAGGTAAATGCCAAAATCCAACAGATAGGGGAAAGAGGGTTAGAATTAATTTAACAAAATTAAATAATTAAACAAGTTACAGGAAATTAATCCTGGTAAACAAGAATAAAGATGTTACTTACTAGTTACTTACTAGTAGTTTCAAATTCTTCAAGTGAACAAGGATACGCATATCCATAAATATGTCCTACCACTGGAGATCTGATTCTGTTTTTCCACTGCAGTGATTGCAGAAGCAAACACCGAAAGCCTTGCTTCCTTGTTTAATATGATTTGCCATTGTTTCAGTTTTACTTCAGCCACAGAAATAAAATCATAGAAACTCTGGAAGACTTTGAAAGAGAACTGAAATCAAACTACAACTGCAATTACAGGGTGTTACACTATGTCAGCCACAGCAAAGCTGTCAGATTACTTTTCTGTCTCAACCAGAATATCCCATCTCAGAGCAGAAATACATATACCAATATGATGATGGAATAAGGAATGTCCTCCCAAAAAAGCCCATATGCTCATGAAAATGGAAGCACAACTAGTGCCTTCTCTTCATGCTGGGAAGCAAGTAGATCTATCAAGATCACCAAAAACATTATAGAGCAGAACTCCCACTGTCAGTTTGCTAATGAAATCTACACCAGCAGTGATTTTGCAAAGTTATTTAGTTAGCTATCATTGAATGTTTGTGATAATTTTGGATATGAAATTAGAATATTTTGCCTGGAATGCAAAGGTAGGGCTCTAAAATACTGAAATGCAATTTCTCTTCCTTCTGAATCCAAGGCCCACATGCAACAAAGATGTCCAGATAACCTTGCCATTCCACTACAAACACTCAGGACATCATTTTTCTAGGAAGCCACAGTCAGTGAAGGAGCATTTCTTGTGAACATTGAGCTGATTTCATCATCAACTGAGAAATCCAAGTGTGGAAAACAGTGATCTGCTACTAGGCAAGAAAGCACACTGAGTGTGATCATATTTGGAGAAAACCAAAGCAAAGATTAATATGAAATATTAGTGATATATAGACTATTGGTCCTAAAAATGGGGGCTATTTTGCTGGGGTGTTTAGACAACAAATAAAACAGATTCTCCCGGGAACTAGGAAAGGACGCATCACTAAATTAATTCTACAAATCTCCATTCTCTATGAAAGTACAGATTCAATTTTTGAATATTTACCAAGACAAAGCTGTGTCAACAGAATCTGTGCTTTCTTCAGAGACTGATATGCTTTCTGAAAAGAGAGACATTGGAAAAAACCTTATAATACAAAGTCTATGCATAAATTTTAATTTAGTTAATTAAGCTATTAATGATCCCATCAGAAATCAACACAGAAATAATAACACTGAGGCAATCTGTAAAATATATACCCCTGGAAATCTCAAATTGCAGACTGGACTATTCGAAAGAGTCAAGAATGTTGCCATCCTTAACTTTTCTAACAGATAAAAAAGCTTCTTTTGAAGTCCAGGTGTGATCAGCTCCTCTTTCTAAAATTAAACAAACAGCATATCTAACCAGCACAATAAATAAGTGCAGCACTGAGAGAAGTGTTGTATCTTATAGGAACCCCTATTCCACATTGTAGATCCTTTTTTTTAGCATTTGTAGAGTTGTATAAGACTGTATGATAGAGCACATTTCCACCCATACCCTGATTGCACAGGCAATGTGTAGGATCCTGTTACTGGAGGGATCCATATTTTATATATATATATTTATATGTGTGTGTGTGTATATGTATATATTTGACACTAACTATCTTTGATCCTGGCCAGTCAGAAAGAGAACCAGGATAAGGCTGTAAGGCTGTATTTGGTGCTATTTGTGTTTGAGTGAGCACAGTGTTTTCTGCCTTCATTGATCTGTGTGGCCAGCCACTTCCATGTGTGTATGCACAGTGTGTACGTGTGCTCAGCTGCCTATTGCAAATATGTGCTCAGTCTTGCTGCTGCCTAGGTCTGGGCACACCTGCTGCAGCAGCATCCCCTCTATTGAGTGAATCAGTGCATTCAAAATCTTTTTTTCTTTCAAGAAAGCCTAAACCAATAAAACCCAAGAGTTCTACAAAATACATAAATACATAAATCAATCAGAATAGACTCCTTCAAGAGAATATTAGCTGTTGAAGTACATTTCAGGAGAGCTAATTTAAATCTCTGTAAATTACAATGATCACTTTTCTTAAAAATATAACAACAGCCAAAATCTACACATCTGGGAGAAATAAATGGTGGTCTGCTGCATAAATTTTTAAGAGAGTTAAAAAAGACTGTGGGGTGCCACAGTGAGGTAGTTTCCATTCTATTCTCTCATCTTTTTTCAAGGATTTGAAATAGTTACAAAAAGTAAAAGAAGTCCAATCTTCCTAAATCCCAAATCCACAAGGAGTGTTTCCAGAATCTTGGTGTTAAGGGATTATAGCTGGCATTAAGGCAATTTTGTGGCAATTTTGCCAAAGAATTTTAACACTTCAAAAGGAAAGGAAGAATCTGAAAGAAAAAGGAAAATTTTAGAATTATAGGCTCCTCTTCATCCTAGTTGCTAAATTAGCTAACTGAAACTGAGCCAGACCTCCATCATTCTCTTCTTCCTTCTAAAGCAAAGAGCCTAAAAAGAGTAAATTGAAAAGTCCAGGAACAGATGCAGTATTAAAGAGGTATGGGCGTTTCTGATATCATTCTTCACTTACATCCATTTTGTCTGCAATATGTAATAGCCACAACATTTATGATGAAAGGTTTTAAACGGGTGTAGGAGCATGGATTAAAAAAAAATGACAGAGGAGAAAGATTATATAAAAATTAGGAATTATAGCTGCCATTTGATTCTTGGTGAGGATGCAGAAAAGCAAAAATATTTGTACTTGTATCTTGACCTTGACTGACAATCTGCCATGTCCATTGAGGAGCAAGTGAATTTGGTAACATGCTTTGCAGTCCTAATACCCTCAAAATTATTTGCTATTTTTTGTACTCATGGAAGGACAAAGATGCCATTTTGTCCTGGTAGGAAGAAGGGACACTGCTGAGAAATGTATATGAACATAGATCTGTGACTACACTTGTATTAAGACCATCACTTAGAGCTTGGCAATGAATTTTCAGCTCCATTGCAGAGATGAGGTCATTTTCTCCCCATGCATATTTAGGGAACTTTTGTCCTGAGTACAGATCCCTACCATCCCTCCATCTTTGCCTCCCCATTTTATTTTTTATTCCTTTTATGTACCATAAAGGTACATAAGAGGAATAAAAACCAAAAGAAGAGTAAGGACAGAATAAAAGCTTCCTATTTCAAAACAAGAATAGAAAAGTCTCACTTGAGTGACTATATCACAAGATATTAATTCCTTTACCAGCAAATTCATATTTCATAGCCAAAAGACAAAGTTCTGCAACACTAGAAGGAAATCCTGAATCAGTCTTTGAGATGTAGAAAATAATAATCCACAAGGGGTGCACCATTCAGACTCCTGTATTGTTATGTGCAATAATTTACCTTTAATTATGACACCTGTAGGATATTACACATATATTTCATATAGCAATCAAATGTATAAAACAATTAAAAGGAGATGACTAAGAGGGGATTTCATCCATGTCTATAAATATCTACTGTGGGATGTCAAGAAGATGGAACCAAACTCTGCTCAGTGATTCAAGCAATAGGACAAGAGTCTATGGCAAAACTGAGGCACAGAAGTTTCACCAGAATATGAGGAAGAACTTCTCTACTGTGCAGGTGATCGTTCACTGGAACAAATTTTCCAGAGAGGGTGGAGTCTCCCTCACTGGAGATATTCAAGAACCATCTAGACATAAACTTGTGCCATGTGTTCTGGGAAGACCATGCTTGAGCAGGGAGGCAGGACCAGATACCCACTGTGGTTCTTTCCAACCTGCTCCCTTCTGCAATTCTTGCATCATATTTTGAAAGGACTGTTTCCTAGCATTTTCCTTGGCTGCTGCTACTCAGACCATATGAAAAA
>VXBI01002690.1:620878-645735 GCA_013397375.1 Toxostoma redivivum
GGCACAAAAAAAAAAAAAAAAAAAAAAAACAGAGGAAAAATCACCACTTGGCATGTGGCAGGATATTGAAGGAAAGAACCCTTCATGACACTAAATTCTCACTTATAAGGCAGAGAGTTGACTCAGCTTGTACCTCATATTTCTTCTTTTAACCTGATCTGTTGTATACCTTAACATGGAAAATAATGTTTTGATGCCACTTAAATATTTGAGTGACCATAGAGTAAAACAGATCTGCCTGAGAGAAACTAAACAGTAGATGCTCCTCATATACCCAAGAGGTGTTACCACTTGCTGTTAATACAGCAGCACATTTAGAAAGAACTTAAATGACTGCTCTGTTCCAAATGTAAAGTAGGGCACAATGTTGAAAGTTCTGCCATTGACAGTGGCAGTCGCTACCATGATTCAGTTAAGCCATTCAATTTCTGTCTATGTGTATCTAGAGCCCATCTGGAAGAAAAGAAATTGTTGCTCCAGATGCTTATGGGTAACTGCAGCTCTCATATTGCAACACTAGAAATGTTGCAAATATGTTAAAAAAAACAAACAAACAAGTCAAACCAAAAAATCACACCCAAAACCAGAATATTTTCATCAGCTATTAAAAAAAAAAGTTTTGAAGTGACCAGCTGAAAATGAAAGTTAATGAATTTACACTTTTCATAATTTTCATTCTTTACAGCATTTGAAAATTTGGAGACATTAGGCTATTCTACATACAGACTGTATGCAGACAAAACCAATCTAAGAATCACCCTAAAGAGGTATGCACTCAGGTGAACTCTTTTTTTCTGCTTCCTCAGTGAAGCAGTTACCCAGAAGTTGATAATCTTGGATCGTGCAGTCTATGCATACTACATGTGCTGAAGACAAGTGTTCATCACTTCAATGATCCTAGGCTCTGTAGGTTTTCTTTAAAATTATATATTAAAACTATATTTTTCCTTAATTTTCTAGTTTCTGTTGATATTGGTACCTAATTAAAAATTATTAGTGTTTTTCTTTAGTGTTTAGAATACTTATTCCATCTATCCAATTGCCAGGATGCAACAAGTAGTTGCATTTTTTATTTTTTATTGAATAAAAAAAGCCTGCAACCTTCCAGGGAAGCTTCTATGCCTTAACCAAATGCTCCACAGGTAGCAGTAATGCATTATATTACTCATTATTTAGAAAATCTGCCACTATCTTGTCATGATATGGTGGAAGTCTCGGGCATAAGGTTGTCAAAGACTGTAGACAGCACTGTCCACAATTCCAGTCATACATCACTTCTTCATTACTTACTGTGAAGACATTACCAATTCCATTTACAGAGGAAAGGAACCTATACCAACTCTATTTTGTAAAATATTCTCAGTTTGACAGTTTTAATTGTACTTTTAATTTTATGTACTCTGGTAAAAAGAAATTATTCTAAATATATTGTAATAAAAGTCTGGTAGCTTTGTTGATCTATTTAAAAACAAGTTTTATTTTAAAAGGAGAGAAACACACCATTCTCCCATATTGCCACATTTTTTATGCTTCACAAGTAAACAAAGTCTACAGCCATGTCAATTAATTTTACTCAGTATAAACATGCGTTACACAATGCCATCTCTTCCTTTATAATTCTAAGCAATAGTTCAAAAAAGTAATATGATGTTTTTACAGTGAATTTATCAGAAAAAAAGTTGTGGTTTTGCTTAGAGATTTTTTCCCACCAGATATAAATATACACCAGTGTAATTAATGTATATTCCATAGTCAAAAATAAATAAAATCAAAATTTATTTAGCCTTCACACACAGCACCTTTTTAAACTTTCCTTTCAAGTTCTGTGAAATCAGATTTAAAAAGTGAGAAAGGTATCCCACCAGTGAGTTCCTTCAGCTGTAAGCACATTCTGATTGTTGAAGGCTGCCTATGCTGATGAACAATTATCTTTTGGCCTTTCAGCTGTGTATTTAAATCAACAGAAAAGACAAAGATAAGAATAAGTAATGTTCTAAACACTCTACAAATAAGTTAACCTTTCCAGCATTATATATCATTCCTTACTACTTAATACATATTTATTTCTACCAAGGTACCTTACTGTTCCATTAACTAATACATTATGTACACAAGAAAAATCTTTTGTAATGAGCTTTTTAATAAACCTTTACAAGCGTTTTGTGATATATTATAAATATCTAAGTTGCTAAGAGTTATTATCTCATCATTTTGTAGTACTCCTACATGTAACATGTCAAAAAATATTGCTAAAATATGTTTATCTATCATCTACTATAGTTTGATTTTCCATTACTGGAAGTCAGACTTTCTAGAATATGTTTTCTCATTAGGAAACAATTTTGGATTTTCTTTGAGAATATTTTTCATTTTTGGATTTCCAAGTTCTTTGTTTTCATATTTGCTTTTTTGAATCCCTTTACTGCTGTGCAAAAAAAGGAACCTACTCTCTATGGCAATCTCCATTCTGCAAAGGTCATTTAGAATGAAACTTATTGTATACGCCTAATTTTATATTGCATAATAAATCTTCAGCTATCCCTATCTGTGACAAGTCTGAAGGTTCAATCAGAGGTTGAATGTATCAATATTTAATGTATCTCTTAATAAAAAATTAGCACAGACCTTCGATAAAAATAAGTGTTCTTGGTTTATGTGGTCTGCTTCAGAGGACTATTAAAATGATTTTTGTTACAGTGTTAGTATTCATACAGGCATAGTAACAAAGTTAACTATTAGGTTAAATACAGCAAAACAGGTACTGAAACATGATTGCCCTCACAAGGAAAGTGTCCTCGGTCAAACAGTGGCAAGCTACAAAGCACAACAAAACTCAGTTATCAAGAAGAAAGAAAGAAAATTCTGTCTACATAAAGCAACCACTTATTTTAATAGAGCTCAGGAAAAAAGAAAAAAAGTCATACTTTATTCTATATTATTGTAAAAAATATGTGGCTAGCATGTTTTAGATAAGACAGTGACAGAAAAGGACAATTATATACCTAAAATATTGTGTTTGGCAAACTATTAAATCTTTATTGAATACACTGGTGTGTTTCAATTTTGCATAACAGATTCTGTTCTAAGGATCTCTAATTAGTCTTATTAGAAATAGTCAGCATTCTATTTTCAAAATAAGTGGAATCAAGAAAAAAAATTGGTTTTTTTTACTACCTAAAATCTTTATTTTTCTGTAGAGCACATTATTTATCATATTTTTCTCAAGACTATAGCTATAGCCAAACATTTTTAAAGTGCTCAGTTTTAATTGAAAAAACTTCTGCTCTCATTTGTACACTTAAAAATTGATTTATAGTAATGTAAATATTCTGACTGAATCTACTATGCAGACTGTTTACAAATAAACTTTCCTCTTTTGTACTTAAATACCAGATAGCATTTGGATGAAAAGCAATGACTTATGTTCAGCTATTTAAGACAATAAAATTTTTCATGGTTTCACTTGTGCTGCAGTGAATTTACTACAAATTCCACCAGTCTGACAGATTCAATCTGTCCATCTGTTGAAATGACAGGTCATATTTGCAGCATCAAATATTTCAAGAATTGCCAAATATATTAGAAGTGACAAAGAATGCAAGGAGCACAAAGTACATTCAGGTTGTAAAATAAAATTTCAGAGACAACCACCCCAACCAGTCCACACATATGGTATGTAAATATGTTCAGATAACATCAGTTAAATTCACTAAATTAAAAAAATACACAAGCTATTTTTAAGTTTTTCTTTGCCATCAGATGAACCAAGCCTGTCTCTCGCTGTATGTATATATTGTTTTTTCCAATAACTTTGTTTGCTATTCAGAATATTAATTTTGCTCTTACTTTTAGAAAATGTGTAATAGCATCTAAACACTCCTTACCTACTAGCTTCAAGTGGGTAATTTATCTTCAAAAAAAATGGTTCCCAATCTGAAGATTTAAGCATTAAGTATTTTTCATAATCAAGCAGTGTGTACCTAACATACACTTGAGAGACTAGTTTTGTGCATCCAACTTTAAGAAATGTTGATGCTTTTCAAGTTAAAATCTTCTGAAGACAAGTTCTAACAAAACATTGCTTTATATAGCACTATATATATATATATAGATAGATAGATAGATAGATATAGCACACTTCTGAAACTTAATCTTTAAACAGTATAACATTTCGTGGATTAAAAGATACATTTCTCAACTCTTCACACTGTTCAAACTAAATAAGCTTCAATATAATTTTCCCATGAAGAGAGCTTATTCTTAATGGAGTTGTCTAACAAAGCCTGATTTTGCAGTTTTGATTGTTTTATCTCTAATCATTTAGGATGCTAAAACCCACAACTGAGCAAAACAGAAATTTGTAAATATCATGACCACCTCTAAAAAAGAATCAAGAGCCTAAAAAATGTCACATCAATTAGTAACATTATTATATTTTGCAGTACCCTTTATGGAAAAATTATATCAACTTTTCCAAAATAAGCATGCAAAAAACCTCTGTAAACACAATATTGACTTCTGAAGTCAGTAGAAGTCCAAAAATGGTAGCATTCTGTCTTGCTAAAAAGTTCCAAGGTGTACACAGTTTTAAACTTAGCTGAAGATTAAATATTAGCTTATTTAAATTTGTAATATGAAATGCAGGAAGAAATCATAAACAAATTCAGAATACTTACATAAATATATATATATTTACTGATGTTTATTGATATATATTTTTACTGATACTCTGGTAACAGGGTACTGTCCCTGTTACTTGAACTCCAGATCTCCAAATACAATAAAAGCAACAAAGAGCTGGATTCAGTCAAAGGATCCTATGTTTCTAACACAATTCACAAAATATCAGTTAAATGCTTTGTATTGTTCAGACATGACACTATCATTCTGATTTTTTTTAAAAAAACAACAAACAAACAATACATACACAACAAAAAAAAACAAACAGCCTCGCTAAGTATACAGAGCCTTATGTTCTAACTTGCTAGAAAGTTTTATCATTCGTTATGTGCTTTATCTCTTTGACTCACTGAGCTGGAGTCAGTCACTACAGCAAGGTCCAGTCTGTCACAACCCTGCGTTTGAGGCTGAGGCAGGCAGCAGCTGCTATCCCGAGCTGTGGGAACACTGCAGTTAGAGGTAGATGATACTGACACACTTCAGAACTGCTCTTGCTCCATCCCCACAGAATCAAGGCTCCCAGTGCTCTGTCTCCATGTCCAGCCAGTAGAATTTTGGTAAGCTGTGTGTTGCCAAGAGGTGCTCAGGTGCACGCACACACAAATGCATGTGTGCACAGTGAGAAGTGATGTCACCCATACTGTGGCCCACACCAATGCAAACAGCTTTTATGTAATTGTGAACAGCGCAGGGAGTCCTATTTTCTCTTTTGTCCCCATCTGACCAGGACTGAAGTTTGACACACAGATGTAACATAGGATTGCCCCTTAGCTGGCTCCTAGATGCTTTCAGCTGCTCAGACCCTCGACTCTCAGCTCTCTGACTTGTGGTCCTTCACTGGAGGCTCTAACCTCTCTTCCTACCCATCAGCTTGTCTGACTGAAGCCTGACAGCAGTCTTGAACACACACACACACACACACATGCACACACAGAATACAGAATCAAAGTTGGGTTCCCAGATCCTGGTCTATCCTCTTTTTGACAGGCAGACGCAGGGGTCCTTCAGACCATGTTGTCTCAAATTCATTCTTTCTGTCTCTCATCACTGGCAGTCAAACCTCTTATCCTACTCATCTGTTTGTCCAGTGTGGAGTTTGTTACTGTTCAAATGTACAGGCTCACAACAGAGAGCTTGCTCACATGCAAGGGTCAGAAAAAGGATTTCATAAAAATGCAGTTTTATTTTCATAAAAATACATTGAAGTGAAAAAGCACAGTGTTCGGCCAAAAAACTGTACATATGATTCTTTATTTCTTTTTCTCTCTGCTGAAACACTCTTGTTCCTATCCAGTACTGAGGTGATCTTAAAGTCCCTTCCAACCTTAACTGTTCTATTTCTTTGCTGCTGGGAGATGTTGCATCAAGGGCAATAGGCTAAATGTTCTCCTCTGATGGTATGAGGAGCAGCCAGTTCAGGGTGCTCCATTAGGTTGCAAAGGCTTCTTTCTCTGCCTTTCACATTGTTCCTCTGAGCCTCATCAGGTCCTGTGTTTAATTTGACTCACTTTCAGTCAGACAACCCAGCCCCTACCTTTCAAAAGGAGTGGTAGTCTGAGTTTTCACTATGTAGCTACTTTTTTAAACGAAACTTACAAAATTATCTTTGAGATTTAGATTTTGTTTTTGATTCTGAAATCTCTAGAGGACAGATTGGAAGGGTGATCACATATGACTAAATTTTGTAGGAAATGAGGAATAAAATATTAGTAATCTTCCTTTTCTTCTTTTGCTACTTCACTTTCTTCGTCATCTCTCATTAAGTAATTAATTTCTCCCATTGCCAGTAAATTTAAAGACACTTATTTTCTATCTAGGCAAGAAGTTCCTTTCAACCTCATATTATTTACTATTATTTTCATCAGCCTTTGTCCTGCTTTTTGCAT
Organism: Toxostoma redivivum; assembly: GCA_013397375.1. NCBI lineage: Eukaryota > Metazoa > Chordata > Aves > Passeriformes > Mimidae > Toxostoma > Toxostoma redivivum. Next base: position 627,445 of record VXBI01002690.1, read on the forward strand.
TTTCCATGTCTTCTCTCATCCTCAGAAGTCCATATACGCTGCAAGCTGGACTCACCTTTAATCTCATTGAACAAAAATTTAGAGCTTCTATCTCAATTCTTCCATTCATTTCCACCCTAGATTTTAGTCAAACTTACGACTTAAAAATACACTGACACTAATCAGTGTCTACTTGTCTTTTTAGGAGAAGTACTTAATTCCATCATTCCTAATTTGTTTGCTGTTCCTGCAGAGTTAGGAAGCAGGCTCTGTTTTTCTTCTTCCATTTTGCCCTAGTGAAAACAGATCATGGCTTGTGGCTACCTAGAGCCATCTTAAAAAATGAATGTCCTGGCTGTCTTCCCTCCCAGCTTCTTGCTTACCCCCACAGACTGCTCCCTGAAGAGCCAGAGTGAGAAACACAGAACACATCGTAGAAACACTGTTCAGCAGCAACTAAAATCTCAGTTTATTGTCAACTCTAATTTGGTTACCAATATAAAACAGACTGCTATAAAGACAATTATCTTCAACCTATCCAAACCCAGTAGTATTCCAGTATTACTTTCATAATTTTGCCAGACAACTCAAAACTTTTTCTTAGTATCTTTATTCAAGCATTGGTTAAGATCCCCATCTTACCTTCCATCCATCTGATGTCTGTAGTAATTGTATCAATTAATGTATAAGTTAGGTGTAACCCAAGTAAATTGATGAAGAATACTAGTGGAAACCATGGAAATAGCTTTGGCTGGGAAAGACTCAAAATTCTTGTAACTACATGCACAGAGGTGGGCCTTTTTGCAGTTCAATTTTCTTGTAATTATACCACATGGTATTTTTCATAAGATGGTATTTTATCAGTACATGATACAATCTGACAAGCTATGTAGGTATTTTGTATTCTTCAGAATGCTTACAAAGGAGTCAAAAAAACCTGTGGAAATGTAACCTTTGTGGCTGTATATACAACTTTTATATAGAAACATATAAAATATTACTCACTTTAAAAGATGATACATCTTTTAGTATTAGTAAAGAACCTGATTTGTACAGAAAGATATCATTACATTGAAAAAAACATCCATTATAGAAAGCTTACACTACTAAAATTAAAATGATGATTCTTCTCTCCCATAACTTTTTACTATTATAGAAAAGTTATGGGGAAGAAACATGTATGATGATGAAATTATGAGTAAGGTAGCACAAAATAATTATTTCAGTTCTGATTATGAAAAATCAAATGACACGGATATGTCTAGGTACATATTGTCCAACTAAAGAGAATACATGATAATTTGCAGCAAGAAAAATCTGCCAGAATGCTAACTGTAGTAATTTCAGTGAAGGCTGACAGTATTATTGAGACTGACAGAGTGAGAATTTGGAACTGCATATTCAGTTCCATCAATTACTCCTCAAGGATAGGACATTCAGAAGATGCATTTCTTGGAACTGTTCTATGGTTCTGCTCTTCTAAGAAGATTTCAAGATTCACTTCCAGGTAACTTTCACTACAAAGGAAAAATACTACTAAGAAAAATGCACCATGAGAACATACCTGTGAAGAGGTTGCACATGAGAGAGGATACTTGTTATAGATTTTCAATTGTTACTTATTCATAAATTCACTACCCAGATTTCTCTCCCTCCCTTTTCAAAACCTATGTTTTAAACACTTCTGGATTGCTAAGGACAAAAGCTGTGTGCTAGTCATTATTTTTTAGTATTTTATATAGTTAATATGTTATAGTTTATAAGGTATATATATAAGGTGTATATATAGTTTTTAAGGTTAAACAGAACCACTGGGTTCTGTTAACATACTTACAAGGCAAACTCACAGAGTGTGAACATATAGATGGACAAGCATTCAAAGAATGCTGCTCATGTAGAATCATGATATAAGATAGCATTCAGCAGCTAGTCAGCAGAAAACCCCATCAGTGAAATGCAAATTGAGAATTCAAATTACAGTGTGAAATTTTCTTCAGGTCTTCACAAAGTAGAGGTATTTCAGTTTATTTCATTTGGTTTTCTTTTTGAGAATTTTAGGAGAGTGTTTATAGTATATTTGAGATCAAACCTTCAAGGCTAACTGTTCACTTATCAAGGAAAAAATCACGCAGATCCATTAGGGCTAACTACACCTGCTTTACCTAATTTAAGAAAAATGCTTGAAAAATACATTAAATAAAAAAGAGCACTGTACAGAAAACAGGAATAGAGAAATAGAGAGCTTGATATGGAGAAGTGCATAAACTGACACCTCAGACATTTCAGAGATGAAGCAACTGTTCCAAAGGGAGGCTAGGAAAAAGATGATAAAGCCCCTGGTGTGTTGCCAATAACTTTGTTGCAGAATCAAACTCTGGGCTGAAGAGTACCTACCCTAAGTTACACAAAAATGTTTTCAGAAAGAGAGAAATGAAGCGTCAAAAGGGCAATGTACATGGCAGCACATCTGTCTATGGAGAGAAAGTAAGATATAAGGGCAGAGGACCAAAGAAAAGAGTATTAAAGTAAAATACACAAATAATTTCCTTTGACACACCTTTTCTTTTTCATATTTCCTTATCTCTTACCAAACTGAGAGAAGCATTCCAGAGCAGACAACAGATGTAACAAGCTGTAACTCACAAAGCCAAGTTTCTTTAGTGTGCCTCTTTGAGAAATCTACAGTTGAAGAGCTACAACCCAGGCAGCAGGGTGATACAGGTCTGAGAATTTTATCAAATAAATAAATACCTTTGTCATTCAGTATGAATACCTATACCCACAACTGCCCGTGATGTTTAAATATCCTCCAAGGACAGCTACAGAATTCTGCTTAATTTAGCATACATGTAAAAACTGTCCTAGAAAAGGCATTTTAGCAACAGTCCTCCATTTATGACAGCTATGCAAATACCTAGGCAGAAACAATAATGTATCATTCTCTGAAAAAAACATGCTACATGTGCTACAGAGATCAAAACTTCTTAGTCATAAAGATGACTTATGGTCAGACTTATTCTCATTTTATGAAAATAATACTACAAATTCCATTTCATCTTCTCTCAGCCTAAATTATTGCAATTATTAGAGGAACTACTATTTTTGTGCAAAGGTAACAATTAAAAGTCAGTCAGGATCAAGAGAGACTTCATCCATGCCAATAAATAACAGTGCCAGGAGCTACTTTGTCACTGAGGCCAGTGGTCATGGATCAGTCAGCATCCATGATTTGAAACGTGTACTGCCTATTGGAAAAGAGCCTAAGCCTGAACAATTCCTGAACAATTCCTGAGAATCAGTTGGGGAAGCACAAATAGGATAGAATCCCCAAAAGCAGTAGACCCTATTACCTTTAAATTTAAAAATAAAAGTGCAGGCTTTTAGCTGGACTAGTAAAAAAAAGCACAAAAGAAAGCATGATTCCTGACCTAATGAATCTGTAACACCACTTGAAGCTAATCGTAAGTGAATGTGATAAATCGGAAGAAGAGAGAACTGAACACTGTAATTAAAATATGACAACATGAATATGCAAGCTGTAAAACTTGATTGTTGCACCCTGTGCAAAGGTCTGGATTCTTGTCAGGGAGACAAGAAGACGAGGAAAGAGTAATTCATCAGCTTTTTGCCCTGATGCAAAATCTAACAATCACTGGCTGGTCAATTTGTTTAAAAAGCACCATAAGATAGACTAAGAGGAACAAATTTAAGAAAAATATGAATCCAAGAAGAATACAGCGCGTTTCAGGATTGTAATGGAATAAGTATAAAGACAACCAATGAAGAAGCAGAAAAAGAAATTTCACATCACAGAAAAATGGAAGAATTTGAAATATGTGACATAGTAAATGACAAGTGTTAGAAATGAGAAAAACTCATGAGAGTTAAAAAAAAATTAATCTCATGAGACATGAGAAGCATAAAAAGTGGCATGGCTGAAATGATGCAGGACGTAAATGGTCTGACTACTTTAGTTGGAAATGTTTGCTCAGTGAGACTATGGTAGTAAAGTAGGAAAGATATTAGAGTCACAAGCATTTGTAGAGATTCCTCAGGAAAAAGGAAAACGCAGTTAAGGAAGCTAATAGGATAACTTAAGGTGCTGAGTTGGTGGATAAGAGTTTGTGATGCCAGAGAAAACAACCAACATGGGTGAGATCACAGAATCACAGAATCAAAGAATATGCTGAATTGGAAGAAACCCACAAGTATATCCAAGAGTCACACATATACCCGACAGCATTGTCCAAATGCTTCTTGAATTCTTCTCAGGCTTGGTGTTGTGACCACTCCCTGGGGAGCCTGTTCCAGTGCTCAGCCACCCCCTTAGTGAAAAACTTTTTTCTAATATCCAAGCTAAATATTCCCCGACACAGCATCAGACCATTTCCTCCAATCCTGTCACTGGTCACCACAGAGAAGAGAGCAGTTTCTGCCCTTCCTCTTGCCCTCATGAGGAAGTTGTAGACTGCAGTGAGGTCTCCCCTCAGTCTCCTCTTCTCAAGACTGAACAGACCCAGTGCCCTCAGCTGCTCCTCATATGGCTTCTCCACAAGGCCCTCCCTTCCTTATATTGTGTTGACCAAAACTGCACACGAGACTCAAGGTGAGATTGCACCAGTGCAGAGCAGAGTACGAAAATCCCCTTCCTTCCTTGCCTGGCTGGTGATGCTGTGCCTGATGCACCCCAGGACATGCTGAGGAATGAAGTGCTTCAAATTAGTGAAAAGGGACAGAAAAGTCACATAGCAGAAAAGTGTCATTTCTGATCATCCTGTGTGTGAAGAATCCACAGAATCAGATCTCCTAATGAAAGAGATCTAAATGGTAGATAACAAGGCTTAAAAAGTGAGTCAGATAATTAGAAATGGCAATGACAGCTAGGATAGAGAAAAAAAGGCAAAGGCCTGGGCAAATGTTAACGGGGGAGGATAAATACAGAAAGATGGGCTAAGAGGGGAAGATCTGAGGTACAGGAAGCTAATATAAATTAACTGGTAGAAAATACAGATTAAACACTGATACACAGACAGGTGCTAGCTGACTGATATAACTCATAAGCCATTTACCAAAAACAATAAATGAACTAGTAAACAAGTCAACATAGCAATTAAGAAAACTATGATATATCAGAGTAACAACTTGCATGTGCTAATACATATGTCAATAAGGAGGACAAAACAGAAACTTGGCTTGGTTGGTCAGTAACAGTCAAAGAAGCTGGACAGCAGCTGAACACCAGATGTAGAGGCTGCTGCTATAGTCTAGCTGTAGTGAAGTCAAGGACCTGGATCAAGTTTCCATGATGCATTTTGTGTTCCATATATACCGATACATACCAAAAGCTTATGGACCACATTTCAAGGAAGAGTTAAGAGCTGCATATGTACACAGATTTTCAGTATAGTCTAGGAAAACATCAGGAGACATATCAGTAAAGTGATTGCTGAATTACAAAGGGCAGGTTTAACCATAAATCTCAAAAATACACTGTTACATACTATAATCTGTGTATATGCAATGCTTAATTTTTTTAAGCTTGAGGGGAACTGCATCAATAAATACAGCAACCTTTTAGTGTACCATTATTTGAAAAAAATCCAGAATTTACATTAACTTTGGTCATAGATATGTACCTTAAACAACCCATATCTGGAGAGAAAGCACATTTCCACCAAAAATTTATACTTAATAATGAGCTAAAGAAAACTGTGTTCAGGGTGTAAAACATGAGTAGTCATGGTCTTTTTAGCTAAATATATATGGTGGCTTGTTTCATTTGGTATACTAATAAAGTTGCCTGTAAGATGTTTTATTTTCTTATTGTCTGAAATATGCTCTTTTAAAATAAGAATATTACAGAAGAATCATCAGTCTGGTGTAATAGTCCTACTACTATTACATGCTAATATTTTAAAACTTAATACTTTTCTCCAACATTTACAGTAGTATTACTATTTAACAGCTATAATTTTTCCTGTTTGGTTTCTAATTGTGTGGGTTTTTTTGAAATCATGTCTACAGTGGAAGTTGATTTGTAACTAAATTCTAATTTACTCCATCATACTGCTTAATAAAAATCCCTACATTAGCCGAATTTATATTTTCTTCTGAAAAAAATCTGTAAATATATTACTGAGATTATTTAATACATTTAGTTAATCACGATCAGGTGTCATATGGAGCTTATATAAAAATCACAGTAAATGTACAATTTTTGAAAGAAAATCTCTTTTTCCATTTATAATAAAATTATCAGATTTTTGTGAAGATTTTCTTTGCATTCCTTTAAAATATCCTTTTAAACAAATAATCTGTTTGTGTTATTTCTAAAACTATTAAGACTTCAATTTGGGGAGTATTAGTATTTTGGACATTATTAATCAATACTTACAATAAGCCATAACAGCAGTTTGAAAGACAAACATTTTATAGGTGTTAGTCTGCCAGGACTATATTTGAATATATAAATTTAACTGGAGCATTTTTTTATTCATTCAAGAGATACAAATGGAACATTTCCAAATAACATCCTAAATTAAAAACCTGCTACAAAACATAAAAGTAAACTCCTTTTCTGAGAAGTCTTGGTCAATAATAGAACTAATTGAAAACCTATAAATTTAGCACAGTGCAGCATGTAGTCTCTATCTTGCTCTGCCTATACATCAATAGGTCATTCTCAGTTAATTAAGTGAAGGCATAATCAGCTTAATTTATGTAGTTCAGGTCAGTTAATGATATCTTAGTACAGTACCTGAACATTTGGCCTGCCCATATAACTAGCTGGATATACCCAGTTCATTCTGTAGCTCTTCAACTTCAGCTCTTCAATTTTTATCTCAGATTTCACTTTACACAGCTTAGTCTGGAGCTGCTAAGTCTAATTTCTTGAGGATGGAGCTGAAATAAAACCAGGACAAATTAACAGATTAACAAAGCAATGTGATTAGACTGAAGTCTGTGATAGTATTTTACTCAGAAGAATCATAAAAGGTGACAGTTCCAAATTAACTACTTGTATCATTTAAGTATGTAATATTTTAAAATAGTATAATAACAATACACAAATGAATAATAAAAGCCCAAGAGACAGGGTTGAAAAACATCCTATTTTTCCCATAAATTATATAGTTTTAAAACAGCTATAAGAAAGAAGAATTTTATGAAACACGCAACATACCTCTGTGTAGTACCTCAATAAGACAATCATCCTTTTCCTGTTGCAGAGAAAGTGTTTTCTTCTGCTGTCTCTCATCTTCTCCTCTCTGAAGCTGCAAGTTTACACACAAAGACAAACCACAATGTCAACCAATTGGACCTCACTTAGGGAACCAAAGAGATCGATTTGTAAAGCAAAGGATGAACAGGACCCCATTTCTGAAGTACGTTGCTCAAACTGCTCTTTCATTAAAAGATGCTCTCTCTTATTGATTTTGGCTTAAATAATGAGAAAGCTTATCCAAAAATCTTTAGCATTTGGGCTCAAGTTAAGGAAATCAATAGAGTCATTTCCCATTTGAACTGCATATGTGAGTTTTATGTACGAGAGACAAGACAAAGCCCAAATCGGATAAATCAATAACATTGTCAATAGAACATGAAGCTGACAAATAACATTTTTAAGCAATTAAAGAGAGCTGTAAACATACAGAAGCTAATCAATTACAGTGTTCTGCTATTAACAGTTTTTAATTTATACAAACATTGTTAGGAATCCTGGGGAATGAAGATAACAATACATGTTTCTTGCTACTGTTTTGGGATTATGACATTAAAGCTTTTGCTCTCTCAGTGTCTAAATCTTTCAGTGGTCATGGGAAGAAAAGGAAATATTTAATTAATCATTGAATTCCTATACTATTATGTCAGCATATGTAATAAACATAGTTGGATACAGACCTTGACTGTATTTTTCACCCAATACAGAGTACAAGGACAACTGAAATATGCAATTATTCAGTGGAACAAAGCGTAGAATCATAGGAATGTCTATAGGTCACCTAATTGGACTCACCCACAGTAGGACCCCAGCCAGTACTGTACTGAGTGAACTTTCTCTTTATCTAGACAAGTCTGAAAAAACCCCAAGGATGGAGATTTTTTCACTCAATTTCATAAAGTGTTCTAGTGCTATATGACCCTCCTGGTGAAGTACTTCTGATGTTGATGCCAAAGTTGAAACTTCTGACTTTTGCCTTTTAATATAACCAAGTGCTAGTAGCAAGGAGAGTCAGTGTACCTTGTAGTACATCATCCTCATAGTGTACCTTCAAATTGCACTGACTGCTATTAAGGGTCTCTTCTGCCTTTATTCCACTGGGTAAGCAATCTCTAGTTGAAGACTGTTCTTCAGGTCTCTAACCATGAAGATGGTTAACCAAGACTCTACTGTTGTTAGCCCTCTTTTGGATTCTTTCCAGTTCTCCAACATCCTTCTTGAACTGCAAGATAGACATAAACAAAGTATATGTGAAGTAGGAAGGAACAATAACTTTCTTTGATATATTGTCCACATTCCTTCCAATGCAGCTCAGTTTGCCTTATTTGTGATGACAGCATTCCATTCTTACTGAACTTGCAAGCCACTATAACCTCTCCTTTCAACACAGCTGCTACCAAGTCAGTTAGTTTCTAGATTCTACTTATGCACTTGGCTGGATTTTTTTTCTGAAGTGCAGGGCTTTTGCACTTCTCCTTCTACATTTATTAGATTTCTGTTGGTCCAGCCCCTCTGTTTCTCAATGTTTTTCCATCCAGTGTCACTTAAACTTAACTTCCCAATTCTGCCTCATGTGAAAATTTGCTGAGGGTCTATTCTATCTCATCATCTTGAAATATTTTCATCATTGATGAAAATAACTGAATAAGAAAGGCAGCAGTATTGACTGGATGTCATCTGGAAGCTGAGCCATTAATTACTATCTTCAGAGTCCAAATGCCTGCTCATTTTTCAATCCAACTACAAACTCATTCATCCAACGCATTCATCTCAGCTTACAAATAAAAATACAATTGAAAAGGATGTTGAAAGTTGTGTTTAAGTTGAGTTATATTACATGGGCCCATGTAACCAATCCATCTAACAAAGAAGGCAATCAGATTAGCCAACCATAATGCTCATGCTGACTGTTCAGGTGCAACAAGTGCATCTTCATAACTCAGCATGTACAACCCTTTCTCATAACATAATTCTCAAAATGTAAAGGTGTATATTATGCTTGAAAATAAAAGACAAAAAATACTGAGCCTTATAGGCAATAAGAGCAGTATTTAAATAAATAAGTAGTTTTGAAATTACTGCATATACATTAACATGAAGCTAGCACTTCCATTTTGCTACTTGTAGGCAGCCTTTTTTCCTTTTCCTCCTCACACTGCTCATGCCCAGCATCCAGATAAGGTAACAATTCCTATTCCTGTTCATCTAAAGAAATGTCTATCTAGAAACAACAAAGAGTTTTAAAAGAGAAAAATAACCAGAAAACTTGTAATTTTTGACTAAAAATCTCAAAGATTATCCTTCACAGGTATGTACCTTCTCTTTCTTCTATTGATAGCTTAAATATACATTCAAACTTCAAATAAGTCCAAGAAAATGCTTTATCAACAATCTAGCAGAGCAATGTTGGAGCACATAAAGCAATCAGCAAATGTAGAACCATATTTGCCTTCAGCAATCCAAAACAATATTGCATTCAGTGGTGGTATGACAGGAAATGAAAAAAAAGTTTTTGAATAATGCAAGTAATATTGTCTGATTTCTGGTGGATTATGCCCTGATTCTATTAGGAGGATATATTTCAACAGTTACATAGCAAAGCTCAATTCAGGCTACTCTCAATTTGGACAGCCACTGAGTGAAAATGGCTAAATTTGTAAAATGAAAAGCACAGGAAAGTTCCTAATGCCTGTGGACCTGTGAATACTAAGAATGTTTTTGACATTGAACATATGAAAGCTAGATACTTATTTCAGAGGTCTCAAGCTTAGTAAAGAAAATTGGAAGCTTAATTTACTATGTATAGATGAAAGGAGATAAATTTAGGAGATGCATTAGAAGAGAGTTCTACCTCTGAAAAACAGACGCAATAAGCGTCATCCCTCATACTGTTGAATTTGTTCACCTCTTAGCACCTGTACTGACAAGAAGAAAGCAAGTTTTTGTAGGTACAGGAACAATGTTTTTAAAGGAGAATCAATAATATATATTGTTCTAATTTTTAATCCCACTGGATAGTAGCATCTCCAAAAATAATCCTCAAGAAATTCCTGAACTGTAGGATGAGAGAAAAAACAGAACCTATCCATTTTGGCAGATGATTCAAACTTCTGGGAACCTAAAGAGAATAGGAAAGACAGAAGAGGACACAAAGCTATGAACAGATCTGCAAGAAACTTGATTCTATTTTTGCTAGCATAGAAAAACTGTTCTCATCTGTGCTGCACCTTTTAATTGTAGTTTTTGGCCAAGACGTCAGTTGAGGAACTGCATTTGGTAGAATGGAACTTTTCTACAAGCAAAGAAGCTCTCATGATTATTGACTCTCCAGTCACTTCGACAAACTCTGTGATCTGTAAAGACTTTGAGCATTCAACATCACAACTACATGCTTGAAAAAAGCCTTGGCCTTCTACAGAGGTGTATGTGCATAGAGTATTACACTGTTAATCTTCTTATTCACCACTTTTTTCAATAAGCATCAAGGAACACCCTCACAAATCAGTGTTTGTGGGTAATTATTGTAAATGTATTTTTGAAAACTTACAGAATACAAAGAAAACTAAAGTGAAAGACCGTAACTGATTCCTGCTAAAAAAAATGAATATGTTAAAAATAGATATTTTGGAAAGCAAGCATTTAAAAGTTTTCAAAATTTTGTGGGTTTTTGTCTGGGTTTTTTTCTATATTATTTATCCTTTCACTTTTCACTTTGCTGTTTTTATATTCTAATGTTTTTAAAATTTCTGTATTAGTTTTTAGTCTCCATAGATAGAATTTGTGCTAATTTTAACATCATGACTGTCATTCTGGAAGATACAAAATTTTAGTTCTCCTATATTCAAACTGGTTTGCTAAATTTCCTATCTTGTTACACCAAAATATGGTCACTGAAGAAGATTCTTGTCAGGTGTATAGATTTAAATATTCCAAAGGTTTAGAAACATCAGAATCTGTTAGTGGTGGAAGGGAAATTTAGCCCTGACACCTACAGCTAGAACAGGAAAAAAAAATTGCAAATTAAAAAAGAATTTGAAGTACTCCTGAATCTTCTTGCCCAAAGAGCAAAGCAGATCTTTTGCCATCCTGTAAATGAAAATACCATGGTTTTACCTGAGGATGAAAACATTTTTTTGGCTAAATTTCAAAGAAGCTCTATTTTTATATATATTTATCTAGTCTAAAATGTGCTTAAGATGACTTCACTTGATGCTGGTCTCAGTAAGTTGGAAAAATATCGAGCACTGAACTGATATCACATGCAATCAACAAGGAAATAGCATAGCTTGGTGTATGGCGAAGTACTGAGGCACTTCATCTTCTTGCACAAGAGTGAACAAAGCAGGTGGCAAAGCTAAGCCCTAAAGAGAAGCACAGAAATTACTTTATTTGTTCATCATTAGATACTGGGATTCCCCTAAAAAAACCCCCCACCTTTCTCTTTTTTTTCTGTTAGAATTTAAAAATGCAAATTGCCAGAACACAAAAGCCCATATATGACCCTGACGGATTTTTTTTGTTTTTGTAACACCTATAAAACATGAAAAACATAAACACGATCAACCATCCATGTAAATCCCACTGCATGCATGACAAAAACAAATTCAAAAACTGACTGAAAATTTATGGAGTATCTGTGGATTCTTTCTCAATACACTCTCATAAAGGAGATAATGTCTAATACCAGACAATGGTCAGTAAAATTACTAACGTAAAGAATTATCAGTATTTCTAAAATTCATTACAGTTATCTGTTTCCAGTTTTTCAGGGAGGCTGATTACCTGTCAATGAATGTCTTCTTTTAATCTGTCTTCACTTCATTATCAGCTATTTTCTACCATCTCAAAACAAACAGAGTGAGACTAATCCCTGACTAGTGTAGTTTACTTTGGTTAACAGAGTTAAGTTCTTTCCTCGAGTCTTCCTAGGACAAAGAATGAAAGAAAAATGAGTTTACAGAAAACAGAACCAAATGAGGAGTGTACAAAATCATGTGGGTACAACCTCATTGCAAATCCAGCCAATTCCAGGAGGAAACAATGGTTCTCTTAAGGCAGAGAAGGAGAATTCACTTCTGTCACAGATCTTGGTTTACTTGAACATGTAATTAATCTTTCTTCCTTATCAATAAACTTCTGACAAGATTTCCCTAGATGGGGGAGCTCTTGTGCAACAGCATCCATTAATTCCTTGAAATCAATCAGATAAAATAAGCAGTTAATACTCCACAATTTTAAAATTTAGTGCACAGTATATCAGTTCTTAGTCCTCCCACTAAGATTTTTATGAGTAGAATTTTACAGAAGTTTGCTTCAATATAGTATTTTCTATTCCTGTTTCAGCATTTGAAAGACTAAGTATGATTATACTTGTTAGCAAATTCTTGAAGACAAACAGATTAGGACAGGAATTCCTGCTCCATTTAAAATTACCCAAAGTCTCAGAAAAATTCTGAATTTATTTTTTTATTCTTATCTAAGAAGTCAACAAAAGATTTTTTTAAAATTATTTAGGTTTCTTGGTTGTTGTATTTAAAATAGAAAAAAAAAAGTGTACAGCTCACAGTATAAGTTAATTGGCTCAGAAAAACTGCATTCTCCATAACACCTTGCCAGTTTAAGTCTGATGCTATAAATGTTAGCAAAGAGAGAACTCCAGGGACTGGGAGTTGAATACTTCTATGTTTCTGTTAAATGAAGCAGTTGTGCTTGAGAAGCCTCTGCCTAAATGCAATTCATTTTACAATATCATCTAGGGACAAAGTATATTTTAAGATGCAAACTGAAATGGCTTCTTCTGGTAATGCAGAAATATCCCTCAGCAGACTTAAGAAAGAAATCAAGCTGAAAACTGGACCAGTATAAAACAATTGATCATTTTGGTTTGGGTGGTAGTAGTCTTACAAACGTTTCTTAGGTTGAAAGTCATTCTGTGTGTGTCAAAGCAGCAAGTGTGTCACTGTGGGTTATCCTATCCGAAGTGCTTATGGACACAGAGCCAACAAGGTAATTAAAATAAGCTTTTTTAAGAAAGGAACAGGGATTCAAAAGATAAGCTGTAAATCCAGGTGTGCTTTCCAAAATCTACAGATTCTTGAATATGTGCAGGTTAAAACAACTATCAAAGAAAAGAGCTACAGTGCATGAATGTATTCTATATTAACCTCTACTGTTCATCAATACATTTGCATCTTCTGAAAGTTGCTGCTAAAAAATTAATGAATCCCAAAATACAAATAAGTTCAACTAATATGAGATTAAATCAGATCTAGTTTACATATTGGATGCAATATCTGAAAGTGAACCGGTCCACAAAAAATGAATCCTGATCCATTACTGTTTAATGCTTAACTTTAAAAACCTCAAAACTCTCTGTTTATAAACCAGGAAAAGATGTTAAATTAATCAATAACCATAAGTTATCAACAGCAATATTAACATCATACAACCTTCCCATTTTGTGACTCTTTGATAAAAAAGCAGAATTCAAAGGAGTAAGACACGAACATGAAGATTTTTGCAATTTTGTATAAAACATACATTTTTCCTTACTTTTTTTCTGTAGCAGGAGAGTTAAAAAGCATGGGAAAATGCCATTATGAAACTGAATGCATAATAAATAAATAAATAAACAAATAAAACCTTTAACATTTCAATTCTACACACTCAGGAATTTCAATCTTTGCTTTTGATGAACTTTTCACCGACTGTTTTTCCTCTCTTTATGAACGCATACAAGGAGAATTGTGAATTTCTATAAAAAGGTGAGCACTAAGGGCAACCAAAGCATTTGGTGTAGAAATAATGTGATGAAAAGCAAGGTCACCTAGGTTGAAAAATAAGAACTAATAAAAACAAGAGGTGGAAGACAAGGCTAGAAAAAGAACTAGCATTCACACGCTTAAAGAGAGATATGTAAACACAGAGATTCGGATGGAATTTAGAAGGTAAAAGATACACCTAAGGAAAACTGACGTTTATGGTAAGAGGATGTGAAAAAGTTGGACAAAGAAGGGATACAAAGTAGATAGAAAGTGACAGTAGAAAAGGTACTTGAGCAGGGGTATAATATATTGCAGTCATTGAAGGGTCTATGTAAAGCTCCATTTTCTTTAGGTTACAGTTTCCTTCCTTTCTTCTTCTATTCTAAACTCATGTCTTCTTTACATCCAAATTGGCCAGACACTGTTATTTTACAATCTTCTTATTTTCTAAATTCATGGTTTCAAAATCCTTCCATCTGAAATTTGCTTCTCCAAACTATGTCCTTTTTTCTTTTTTTCTTTTTAAGAGAGAAACCTGTCTTAGCAAAGTCAATCACCAGAACTCTCTAAGTGGAATTTGGTACTTGTATATAGCTTTTTTCTTACTTCTTTCAGCTCCTGTAACCAGGAACTTAATCAGAAGAATCCTTTGTATATTACTGACATTGAGTTAAAGTGTCGTATGTCTGAGTTGTGCTAACAGAGTTGGAAAGATACAGGCTTCTTCATCTATCTACTACATCTGTGCCAGCAAAACTGAAGCACCTTTGAAAATGCAAAATCAGCATTTAAATAGACCTCGAGTTTATATTTAGATTTAAATACCTTCCTAGAATTTTTCTTTTCAACTTGAGCAACCTTCCACCCCCAAAACATACAACTACATAAAACTAGTTAATGTATTTCAATAATTTATAGCACAGATTATTCTTATTCTAGTTATAGTCAATCTTTTTCTATTAAAAATAATTCAGAAGCTTAACTTTTTAGGCATTTCTAATATCCCAGGCATTTTAAACTGCATCAAGTTAATACTTCACATATAGGTCATCAGTGTATATGAATATGCTATTAATTCCTTAATATCTAAAATAAGGGTTTGTTTATACAGTGCCAAACATTAATCAGTGCAATTTTATTATTTTCTTTATAGCCTTAGGAACTGCAAATCCTGTTTATAAAATTATTTTTTGCAGAATTGAATGTCCATGTCTCTCAGTATTTTTAAAAGCAATCCTTTCAAAGACTTGGTTAGCTGCACCACTTAAATATGAGCTGGGCAGGAGTGTTGGTGTCACAGAGATTATATGCTTGGACTTCTAGGAGGTCAATGAGATGGCTGCAGAGCTCACTGTACAATAGCCTTCACTAGCTAATCCATAATGCAGCATTGTCAAATTATGATTGTGCACCTGCAGTTTTCCAAGGAAAAGAATTCAAAATGAGAAACTCCATCTGGACTCTTCTTGTTTTGGGTTCTTTTTTTTTTATAAACTATCCTCTTCATAATGAAGATGACAACATTCGTAACCAAAGACCCTGATGGTAAGTATTAGACACTGCTACAGAATGTAACATCTATCCACTAAATATACTTTAAAAAGTGCATACACATTTCTTTATAAATATTTATTCAGTAGTCTTTGCCAAATCTTGAGAAGCTGTACGCAATATTATTGCTATATGAACTAGCAGCGCCAATTCAGCAGATCTGTAGTAAAAAAGTGCAATCATAGAAAAACCTATAGATCACAAAATGACAGAAGGATTATGAAAGAGAAAATGCCTTTAGAACATTAACACTTCCCAAAAGTTTTACTTAATAGATGATGAAAATGTTTACAATATCAAGGATATTACTTTATTCAAGTTCCATCTTCTTCTAATGCGCGCTTGCTTTAAATGCTGTCTTAATTTAAATATATTAGTTATATAAATTATTATAAATCTTTTCCCCATGTTCAAAGCTGTATATAGCTCCAGAAGCTCAGGAGATCTGCTATACTTGTAGTACTTGTAATAGGTTGCATAAGATCCTTAGTGTACAATGATTCTTCTTTCTCTTCCCTTTCTTTCTCCACATAAGTATGAATTCTACTTATACAGCTGAAGGAGAAGAAACAAGGATTTATATCCAGTTTAAAATTCTGATTTTGTAAACTTATGTTTTCTTATATTTAGTCCTTACTTTGATTTGTGCTTATACTGTCTCCTGCTGAACAAAGGTTACTGCCTACTCCATGTTTTGTTTCTTTTCCTACCAGCACATAAGGTTTGTATCCACTTAAGAATTAAATGTAATTATATTACCAAAAAGACTGCCACCTTCTTCTTCTTCCCCCAGGTTTACACACTGAGCATGATGATGTTATATGATGTGGGAACCCCCTCTGGTCAGTTGGGTCATCTGTCCTGGCTGTTTCCCCTCCTACCTCCTAAAGCAGCCCCAGCCTGTTCACTGGTGGGGTGGGTAAGAAGGAGAAATGACCTTGGCACTGTGCAAGAACTGCTCAGCAATAACAAAATATCTCTGCACTATTGACTCTGTTTTCAGCACAAATCCAAAACAGGGGCCCAAACTACTTACTACAAAGAAAACTAACTAATCCCCAGCCAAAACCATGATGAAAGTATTAACTGGACAAAACAAATCCAAATAAAGATATTTTGTCAGATTAAAAAATCACAGATTCTACTACATTGACAGTCATATTGTGAAGTGAATGATAAGAAATACTAAAAACTAAACTAAAGCTGTATTCTTTTACTATTCTTGAAAGGGGAGCCAAGTCTTAGAAATTGTAGAAATAGAAGATAAGTTGCGAAAGCAGAAAAAGCATATTTTTCCTTCCAGAAAAATATGCCCAGAATTCCCTTATGGAACAGGAGACAAATGTGTATTTTAATGGCCTCACAAATATTTAATAGCTGAGAAATTCTTTTATAAAAATAAGCATAGTTCTGAATATTATCACTTGCATTTTGGATTGCTTTCAAATGCAAAATGGGAATCTATAGGTAGCAATCTGTTCTGCATTACACTGCTGCCAATACTTTATAGTGCAAAGTGAATGTTCCCTTCCAATAGACAAGGCTCCACCTGCATATATTCTTCCAAATGAATCAGTGTCCAAAAAATAATCCCAGTTAAATGTTATCTACTGATTATCACAACCTTTTCAGTTTAATATAGATACCTATATTGATTATTTAGACTGCTGTTGTATAGAGGAAAACAAGACTCTTCAGTGACTTTGATGTTCTTTTATCATTATAGTTCATCTGATCTTTAATATCTTTGTGTAATTTAAAGTGAAGAAGAGTGGAATCAAAAGGCAAAATCTCCCTAACAGGGTATACTAAAATTTTGTTAATTTAATACATATATATATTTTTTACTATATCTTTTACCAGTTCTTCAGTTGGAAGTCTGACACCTGAATCAAATTCAACATAAATTCAAGTAATATTTTACTGGCCAGGATACAGTTGGCAGTCTAACTGTCTCTCCTTTATAAAGTATGGAAATTTTGTGTGAAGTGTCATGCAAGTAAATGGAAGAGTACCAGTGAGTACACACCCCACAGTTTTCAATGTTTGCTCCCATAACATTCCAAGGCAGCTGGAAAATGCACTTCGGGATAATTTGCTATTTCTCTGTGCGCAGCAACAAGGCCTTCTTTGATTTCTGCCACTTTACAGAGCTAAGAAGTGGCTCTAGCAGCCTGCCACTCACTAACAATCAGCTGAATAGAAGTGCTCTGACATGATGCTCAGCTGGGACAACCATTCACAGCAGCATACTCAACTTCAGCTAAGCCTGGTACCTTAAAGTACTTATTTATCTACTTTTCATAAAGATCAGAAGATAAAAAGTCTTTTATTTCCTGCCAAGAGGCATCAGGATCAGAATTGCTGGACCTAGTGATGAAGGGTGGAAGCAGGTTAGGTTCAAGAATTTTGCCTTCCCTGTGTGCTGTGTCTTATCAAGATGTCCACAGGTTTGCCATGATTTGGCTCACTAACTTGATTAGGAGCTCTTAGACAGATGTTTTCAACTCTGTTTTAATCTCCTTAGCATGAGGTAGATCTTGACTTGAACATTTTTCCATTTTTCCACACATATATTCACTTGTCTTTTGCTGTTCCAGTAAGATCCTTGTGTCTTAAGAAAGTCTGCACCTGCTAATTATTATAGGGAGAAAAAAAGGAAAAAAAAGGAAAAAAAGGAAAAAAGACCAAAAACAATTCTAATTAATCACGATATTGTGGTATTAAAGACAGACAATAATAAGTATTTTTTTTTATTTTCTTTTTTTTTTTTTT